>CM037780.1:18245726-18295726 GCA_021229015.1 Solen grandis | reverse complement strand
ATAAACTTCCAGGTGATGCCAGTACACTGTACCTGCACTGAGCCATTTAGACCCCATACAGGGATAGAACCAACACACTTTGGAGTTCTATGATCTACCAGTACAGCCTTTGAAAACTGTCAGAAATTAACCCATGTTACAATTTAAAAACCGGTAAGTTGGACAGTATCACACACGCTGACTACTTGTAGTCCTTAAACTGTTGCTTATCAAGATTTTGTGATAATACTGTAAAATTTCATCAGTTTAAATTAATTGATAGGATTTCATAAAAACAAAAAATTCAAGGTTTCAATATTTATTTACTGTAAATACAAAATATTTCATACAGTTTCATATTTTAAAGGATTAAGAAGACATTTTTGTGTAACCTGCTGTAAGCAGAGGTGACACATTTAGGTCACTTTTCTGTTGTCTGTCTGTCTATCCGTCCATCTGTCTATCCATCACACTTTTTCATCATGCTTCAGCAGGTGAGAACACTCTTGTTACTTTGATATTAAAGATGGCTAATATTAAAGAGATATTTTTATTCTTCTGTGTATTCTTCTGTATTTTTTCTTCAAGAAAAAAATTCAGGGGGACACAAGTGCAAATAGAATCCAACAAACATATTACAAATAACATCAGTAGTTCAATTTTGCAAAAGCCCACAAACCTGAAATGGGAAGATGCTCACTGGTCTGATTAAAATATGTGATTTTATATATGCAGATTTGTTGAAAGTTTTATTACAAAATATAGATTTAGGCCTTTTCTATCAAATACTTAAAGCTAAGTAATACTTAAATTCTAATATCTGGTAAAACACACATTCCACCATTTCTGTTAAGAACTACACATGTACATCGCTAAAGTAACTTATTACCTTTAAAACTGACAAAATCCGTTAAGAAATTGAATATTTAGGTACTTTTGCGTCACCTGCTGTAAGCAGAGTTGACACATAGGAATCACTTTTCCATCGTCTGTCTGTCTGTCAGTCCGTCCGTCTGTCTGTCCATTACACTTTTTTCCGTCACGCTTCAGCAGGTGACATGTTCTAAAGAACACTCTTTTTAGAAAGGCTGTGATGAAATTTGCCCTCAAGTATTTAAGTATTAATTATCACTAAGTATGATTGGAGGAATTAAAGTCTGATGTCTATCACAGGTGACCTGCACCAATAAGTATATCTTGTGTCAGTCTTAAGTGTCCATAGTGTCTCATCACACTCTAATTGTCTTTCCAATGCATAAATATTGGTAAGGTCTATATACAATTCAACTCCTTTATAACACTATACAACTGTTTTGGTTCCAAGTCTAGATATCACCTTATACTGGACTGCACAATAAATGAAATTCACTTTAGCTAATCACAAAATAAAGAGTATGTATCCAATACTTGACTTTGATATATTGGAGTCCACGTTATAAAGGACCGTGTTGTAAAGGATCTACACAAGTTCATCAACTCATACTCATGTAAAGATGAATGTGGTCTGTGTTCCTGATGCTGGAACCAAGAAATAAACCTACGTTGATTTATCAAACTGGCTCACACACAGTCAATCCTGATTACCGTTATGAGGTGATTGCTTTGATTTTATACCACCCTGCTTAATATTTGTATGTACCTTGCATCCTCTCAAAACATTTCTTATTTTAAATCAAAAGAAAGCAAAGTTGTTGTTTTTACACACAATATGAATATTAAATTATTATTAAACTGTTAGAGTTTTGTATTTTTGACACTTATTTTACAAAATTTCTCCAGTTTTAAATTTTCAACAAATGAAACTTTGTCACTGATGACTTTCACAACCACCTAGTCATGACTGGGTCATGACTTGTCCACAATCTGAGGAATCAGCCTGTATTACACATACATAGATGTATTCTGCCAATTTCACATGACTTAGAACTGCAAATTTCCATGGGTAATGTTTAATGATAAAGATGAGGTGAAGCTATCTGATGATTCATCCTCCATGTAAAGTTGAGATGAACACAATCTTGTCCTTAGCTTGTATTTCATAGTCTAGCTCACCCTGAAATATACAAATCAAACAAGTCTGCAGTTGAAAAATATAATAACCTTCAAAACGGCTACATAAAAAAATTTTGATCTGCAATGCACATTAAAATTATCAAAACCATATGAATCTGTAACTGAATATCTAATACATGAAATATGTCCCCTAACATTATCATGGAACGGACAAATGCTATCTTTTAATTCCATAATTCTTCCACAAAACCAAATACATTCAAGAAGATAAAAACACATGGAATATGACATCATCACAATTTTTCACTTCCACAACACTAGTAGCAGAACTTCCTCTGTTTCAATTGATACCAAATGTACTTGTTTTGAGTTTACTGTAGCTGTGACAGTATTTAAGTTGGTGAAGACCCCAAGTGATCAGAGACAGGTTGGTGAAGACCCCAAGTGATCAGAGGCACCCAGGCAGAATCATATCTCTACCACAAGCCAGCTAGACTTGAAAACTCAGAGTGACCAATGTCAGGTTGTTGTTTTTTTTGCTATTTTGTACTTTTTTTTCCATGAAGATCTAAGGTATTAGCACCCTAATAGCCATATTCCATATCTTGCCACCGGATGGTAATCTTTCTATGAAACTTTGACATCTAAGACATTCAAAATGAAAATATTTCACAAGTTTTTTTTGTTTTTATCTAATTTGGGGGAGATATCTTGACATTAACATTGAAGCCTATGGGAAATATATGTATCATACATTTTCTGTGAATATGAAAAACTGAATTTGACTTTATGAGAAAAACTCACAATAGAAATATAAATTCTATGATTCTGTTTCAAGTTTCATGAAAAAATCTTGAAAAAAAATCTAAACTTTACTGTAGCAAAATAGAGAAAGTCATTTTTTTTTTTTTTTTTTTTTATTTTTTATTTTTTCAGGGGAGATAACTCATGACAGCAAAATTATCAAGGGGAGGTAATAAAAAGAACTTCTGTCACATGTCATATCATGTCAGTTTGTCCCTAAGATTTCCATTTTTTTGACTTTTTAAAAGCGTATAGCCGTATACATGTTTTGTGAAGTTATATGCATGGCTTTGATGGAAGTGATAGCTATTTGTTTATAAGACCTTAATAGGACTTTTTACATTCAGACTGGGGAAAATATACTCTCTAGTTTAAAAAATATAGCCAAATAACATCTTGATAAAAATCTGTGCTTAATATTATAGCATAACTGTCATTACTAGTAAGTATATACATTTTTTTACTAAATTAACTATAATAATTCAATGAATTATACTACAATGTATAAGTAACAAGGTATAAGAGAAGTCAATATTTACCAGCAGTTCCCAGTCCGCATCATTGACTAGAACAAGAATGCCGGGCCTCCTGAAAAGTAAATAAATCCAATTAACAATGATCGACATTATAAAAATTAACCTTTGATGAATTTAGTTAATATTAGCTTACAATATTCTTTTGGACTTTAAATTCACACTAATTTTCCAAAATGTGACACTGACATTTATGGTACTCTATGTGACAGTTTCTTTATTCATTAGATATTGATAAATATCATACCCAGTCATATTATCCTGAAACTGGGAAAAACAGTCCTGGAACGATGCTGTACATAGATTATGCAGAGTGCCAAGCAGGGAGATACCAGCAACATTTTTTTTTTTCATATAAATTTGGAATCCTGTCGGAGACGGAACCGGACAACTCTCATTCTCAACTTCCGGGGGGTGGTGCAAAAAAAAATGTAGATTTATAACCCAACATACATGTATTATACTTTAACTAAGTTCTTTAAATAACTTACACTGTGTCTCCCTGAATGAACAACTCTGGTCTCTCCCTCAGCATATTGCCTCTCATCCAAGGAAGCAGCGCCTTTATAGTCCCTGAACAGAAATAACACAATTTTCTGAATGGTACAGATAGCATGCTGATGCTGATTAACAGTGATTTTTTTTTTTGAAGCAAGTTTTCTGTTCTTTATTCAGTGCTTCTCAATTATAACAATGTATCTAGGGTGCAAATTTCAAATTATGACTAGATCAAACAAATACCTCATGTCAATTAATCCAGGGTTCTCTCTTTGTTTTGGGGGAACAGTAACTTAAGAAAGGGTGATCTCTGGGTTGTTTTCCCTTGTAGAGGGAATTTAGGCAATTTTTGCAGCAATGATCATATAAATAACAAGAGGGCCAAGATGGCCCTTGATCGCTCACCTGAGAAAGATGATTGCTTAAGAAATAAAGATGCTAGAGTGTAAAAGTGAAATCTGGCTTTTTTTATGGTGAAAAGGGCATAACTCCTAAATTTACTAGTCAATATCAGTTACAATTAAACCTGATTGCAAGATTATGGGCATAAACATTGTCTTAAAGTTTAAAAAAGATTGTTAAAAAAATAAAGTGGGTAGAGAATAAACAAAGTGAAATCTTGCATTTTTGTATTAAAAGGGGCATAACTCCTGACCTAAATGGCCCATCTCAGCCACAATTGAACTCAATTGAGACATTATGGTCATAAGCATTGCCATAAATTTTTAAGATGATTGCTCAAAAGATGAAGATGTTTGAGTGTAAACAAAGTGAAATCTGGCATTTTTGGAATATTAAAAGGGGCTAACTCCTGACTAATTACGATCTCAGCCATAATCAAACCAATCGAGACATTATGTCTAAATTGCCATAAAGTTTGAAGATGATTGCTCAAAAGATGAAGATGCTAGAGTGTAAACAAAGTGAAATATGGCATTTTTTAATAAGGCTTAACTCCTGACCTAATCAACTGATCTCAGCCATAATCAAACACAATCGAGACATTATGGTCATAAGCATTGCCATAAAGTTTGAAGATGATTGCTCAAAAGATGAAGATGCTAGAGTGTAAACAAAGTGAAATATGGCATTTTTTGAATATTAAAAGGGGCACAACTCCTGACTTAATTGACGGATCTCAGCCATAATCGAACTCAATCGAGACCTTGTGGTCATAAGCATTGCCTTAAAGTTTGAAGATGATTGCTCAAAAGATGAAGATGCTAGAGTGTAAACAATGTGAAATATGGCATTCATTGAATATTAAAAGGGGCATAACTTCTGACCTAATTGACGGATCTCAGCCATAATCGAACTCCATCGAGACCTTATGGTCATAAGCATTGCCATAAAGTTTGAAGATGATTGCTCGAAAGATGAAGATGCTAGAGTGTAAACAATGTGAAATATGGCATTTTTTGAATATTAAAAGGGGCATAACTCCTGACTTAATTGACGGATCTCAGCCATAATCAAACTCAATCGAGACATTATGATCATAAACATTGTCTTTAAGTTTGAAGATGATTGCTTAAGAAATAAAGGTGATAGAGTGTAAACACTAAAAATTGTTGACGCCGCACGACACACAACGTACACCGGATGACGGACACTCATGGGATTACAATAACTCATCCTGAGCTTTGCTCAGGTGAGCTTAAAATGTACAAACTAGTTCCTACTAACTTTATAGGGCAAAGCTGAAATGGAAATACATGCAAAATGGTATATATTATACGCCATGCTATTGACTTTGACTTTTCCAATAATTTACATTGATAAAACTGCGGTCACTCTCACTCTTATAGTACTTAGAAAAAAATACATTGTGAAAGCCAATCAGAATGTAGATTCACCTGGTTATTGGTTTTTGCGCAGGTCTCTGTTAACTTTCATGATGAAAGTGTCAGACACGGTTGACTTAAAAATTGATTATCCATATAAAGGGTGTCAGCAGTGTGTGCTTACTGATGCATTTTCTCTCACAAGATAATCTCATATCTCTCTTGTTTGTCCATTAATTTTCAGGTTCGCCGACCACTATGATGACAAGGACAACTCACGCTCCCTGTTTGACAGTAACTACTCCACACTGCTTTTACCATGGTTTTTATTAATCCCAAGTCATAAACCCACTCTTGCTAAAACACCCCGAGGTAAAGTGCCATCTATTTCGTTTCCGCCTTGTTGTTTAAACTAAATATTATTTTGCAAAGATCATCACTTGCTTTCTTTCCCTGCAACATGGTGAAACATATCAATAAGCATGATGAAACAGATTACACAGCGTGACATGTACCAACAGTCAGTTCATAGCTCCTTGAACTTAAACTCTGGCCACTTGATTCCTCTTGTTAAGGAGGCGTGGTATATATTTGACAATCAAACGACGTTATATTTGACAGGCGATAAGATAATGGAATACCGATTGTTTGTTGAAGTGTAAAGTGGGGAAAAGTCAAAGTCAATTGCATGGCGTAGTAGTACAACTATATAACACATGACCATTCTTGGTCAGATTCCCCGAAAACAAAGCAATGCCTGATTAATTACATTTTCTATCATAGGGGGCACCTTATTTGAAAATGGAGAAAAAACAATTTTTTGACTAAGGGAATGGTGCCAAATATCAGCACTAAATATTGCGATCAAGAGCCCTGTAAACTGTTGTCAGTTTTCCGGTTATATGAGTCAAATAACAATCCCATTGTCACTTGGTAATGAGAATCGGAAAAACCACAAAACCACACATACTGGTGATAATACACAGTGGTTTAGGTTTCCTTATTTAACTATCTGTACACTTCCAACCCTTCTCATAAGTGTTTTTGTTGGTAAAAAATGAAGAGCAATAAAAACATGGCAAGGAGTGACGTTAATGGACTTGGGAGTATTCCACTTTTTGTAAAACAATCAACTTACATGGTGTAGTCTGTTCTGGCAATGTTACTTCATGTTTCTTTACTTTATCAAACAATAATTCTGCACCACCACTGAAAAAAAAATATATATAAATAATGCTATTACGTAACTGCTACAGTTTCACCAATTATGCAAACCTAAAAGAAATTAATTTTGTGAATCCTGTGAATTGTAGGAAACTTGATATTGCCATGAAAAATATATGATAATAGTGATTTATACAAGCAGTCTGATATAAGTCAGACAGACTGAGCTAGAGATCCTGGGTTTGAGTCAACATCTTTCTGAATCTTATTGCAATTATCTCACTGTGACAATACATTTGTCCTTGTTCCATCTGTCAATGTTGGCAATCTATCCTGGGATTATGAGACTATCATGTATTTTATGAACCTCGTCATGACATAGTAATGGGATTGTGACTTAACCTTCAGGCATGACTGATAGGCAGTGATAGCTCTAATTACATGTCAGGACATCAAAGTATAGAACTGTATTGTATATGATATGCCACAGTTTGTCAAGACCATGTCCTTGTCTTATGAAATTGGCAACAAATTCCAAAATTGGTTGAGAACATAATGGTCCAGTGGTATCATACCAGACTGCTGGTCAGATGGTTGTGGGTTCAAAACAAGGATTTTTCATGACCCTCCCATGTGCAAAGTAGGCCCTACTGGTCCAGCCCAGTAGTAGTCCTATAAATAAGCCTTCGCATATCATAATTCCCCTTCAACATTTAATAGACTGATTTTTAACATTTTTACTTTCAACAGATATGCGAAGTCTTATGGCTTCCCATAGAGGTCCATGTAGCAAAACCTTAAATTAAGTATACGTGTCTGTTAACAAAATAACTCTCATATATAGAAAACAAACATAAAAACATATTAATTGATCACATTAAAGTTTGAAATATTACCATTATAATGTCAAAAAATCCTTTTGTAGTTTACACATCAATTGATGTAGTCATTTGTCCACCATCATGCCGTGTAAATCAGTGTTATGTAAAATATACGGAATAGCAGAAAATATTTAGACGAAATAAATAAAGAATACGATGTTGAGTGGACATTCTTATTCTGAATCTTATTCAATTTTCATCGCTTACAACAATTATGTTTTTCCATTGGAAATGTTATTGGACTTAAACACGATATAGTTAAAGACAAATGTCATCTACGAATTGTGTTCCCAGTTAACCCGCATGTACACATTTATTAAACACTCGGTTGTTTGTTAACGTAAGGAGATATAACGCCAAAAAAAGTGTTTTGATAAGTTTTAACCTCTAATGTCAGGAACAATGTCTAAGCTAACATGTTTATTGATATGCCCTTGCAAGACTTACTTGTTTATAAATTGTTGCCAAATTCCAAAATGGGAAATGTAGGTCCGTGGATTACCAGATGCTGATCAATGTTGGTGGCCATAAACAAGGATTAATTCATGAAACTCGCATGTGCAAAGTTATATGGTACTAGCCCAGTAGAGGAGTAAGATATATAAGTTAATTGTAGCAACATGTGAACCAAATCAACGTAAAGCTTAAAAAACTCACCAAAAAGAAAGGGTTCAAGTTGCAGTTTCTTCATCTGACTTAACAGTTACAAACATCATGCTAGTATTTATTTTCTGATGTAATAGTAGGCAATGGATTTTGGCTTTACTAAAACTAAATGATTCGCGACATTTCAGTAAATATTTAAAATGGAAGATGACACAAAAATAAAAATGCTTGTTTTTCTCGCCCATTTTTTATTTTAACTATGAATATACATTATACATACCTGAATTCAACGGTAATTGGAAGAGCCATGCCTGAAGTTAAAAGAGTGAAGGAAATTCACATCTGTATCACTAAGCGTTTGTTTAATGTCTCGGCTAATGAAAGTATATTGTATAATAAGGATAAAATCCGAGTAACAAATGTGTAAAGCGCCCGGTGTTGTAGTGAAAATGATCGTCAAGGATATTCAGTTTGATAAATGGTAGAACTGATTTCAAGCTGTGTATTGCTCAGTTTCTGCATTTAAAGACTAATTCAATATAGCAGACATCCAGTGAAATACTTTCAAAGGTAAAGACACATTGACAGATTTGATTGATCTGTTTCTCAAAATTTTGAAGGAAATTACGTTTACTTCGCACCTGATCTATTTCGTACCAATCCAGGTATTTGGAGATTCATGCCATATACACTGTTCAGAATATGCATTTGCTTCAAGAATCTAAAATTCAGGGCAAAAGAGTGTCAGAGTCATACCATATCACCAGGCAAAAAAAAAAAAAAAATGTGCTGCCAGAACGGACGGAACCATGGACCCTATGCTATACCAATTATGAACTAAAGAACTGCTTATATACTTCCTGCCATTTAAGAATATGTCCCCAAATTATCAGCAAAGAGAACAAATTGCTATCATGCTTTGTTCATGACCAACCCAAAGGCAGTATACTATATATGTATAGTATATTTTGGAGAGCCCTACATTTGCTGTCAAATGTAACCAGGTGCGAAAAAAAATGTGCAACCAGACCGGGACTTGAACTGGGGACCCCTCACTTACAGGGTGAGTGCTACTACTGACTGAGCTACTGGACCGCTTACACAAAAATCTCCAATACCTAAAGGCTGTTACATTGTCAATCCAGAATTAACAGTGAGAGAACAAATTGCTATCATGCTATGTTTCTACCCAACCCAAAGGCAGTATATACTGGAGGGCTCCACGTTGGGTGCCAAATGTAACCTGGTGAGAAAAATGTGCAGCAGACTCCTTGCTAATGGGGCGAGTGGTTTTCTACCAACTGAACGGGTCACACAACTAACCGAAATACCGGAATACTACCAAAAAACCAGAATATCCTAAAAATAGGGATACCCATAAATTGCTAATTGCTTGTTTAGTGTTTTGATGTTATAAATATGAAGTACCACATGTTTTATGCTGTTGTGTATGTTTTTGTTTTATTTTGTTTTTTTTTAATATTAGATAATGCGAAATTTCTGGTAGGAAAAATAGTTTGCGGAACCCTCCCTCGACCGGAATACCCCAGAATAAATGTGTAATTGATTATGTGAATGTGTAGTGTATTTATAAATATGAAGTATCAAAGATATTGTTATGTTGTTGTGTATGTTAATTTAGTGTTTTGAAATTACAAATACAAATTACGACTGCAGTATTCCAGTAAGAGAAAATGTTAGTCTGCGATAATTGCTTTGTTCTGTAGTGTCGTTATATGAAGTAGCAAAAAATATTGCTTTTTAGCTCACCTGAGCATAGCTCAGGGTGAGCTTTTGGGATACTTGATTGTCCGTCGGCCGTCGTCCGTCAACAATTTGATGTTTACACACTAGAGGTCACAATTTTGATCCAATCTTCCTCAAACTTGATCAGAATGTTTGTCTTGATGATATCTTGAACCCTTTCGAAAATGGGTCAGGTTGAATCAAAAAGTAGGTCAGTAGGTCAAATCTTAGAAAAATCTTGTCGTCCGTCAACAATTTTGATGTTTACACACTAGAGGCCACAATTTTGATCCAATCTTCCTCAAACTTGGTCAGAATGTTTGTTTTGATGATATCTTGAACCCTTTCGAAAATGGGTCAGGTCGGATCAAAAAGTAGGTCAGTAGGTCAAATCTTAGAAAAATCTTGTTTACACACTAGAGGCCACAATTTTGATCCAATCTTCCTCAAACTTGGTCAGAATGTTTGTCTTGATGATATCTTGAACCCTTTCGAAAATGGGCAGGGCCGGACGGAAAAGTAGGTCAATAGGTCAAATCTTAGAAAAATCTTGTTTACACACTAAAGAGACCACATGTTTGATATCTCTCATTGTGTAGATTGTTTGTTTTATTTGTTTTATTTGAACCATTTGATAATGGATTCTGGTAGAAAGTAGGTTTGTTAACTCTCGACACGGTAATACCTCAAATAATGTGCAATGATTATGTCATGTGATATTTTTGTGATGGGTCAAAAAATTTGACTTGTTTTAATTAGTTTTAATTCTAATAGCAACTCTGTATTTGTAAGGACAATGTTGCTGATACTTTTTCGTAGTTGAGTATATGAGTGCATTTTGCTTTTTTTTGTTGTGTATGTTTATTTAGTGTTCTGAAATTATATATATAATTATATATACCAGATGACTGCAGTAACCGGCAAACCCCTGAATTAATGTATTTTGGGGGTATTCCGGTTTTTCGGTAGTATTCCGGTATTTTGGTTAGTCGTGTATGGGCAACTGAACTACCATACCACTTTAAAGGTTGCCTGGATAGTGTAGTGGTAACTTGCCTTGCTTCTCACAAATGCATCCTGGGTTCACGTCCTGGTCACATACATGAGACTGTACGCAGTTGCCCATCCACACACATGGGTTTTCTCCAGGCTCTCCAGTTTTCTCCCACAGTAATAACCACATACACTGCCACCAGAACCATCAAGAGTAATATAAGTTGTGATAACTTGTTTCGTAATCGATGTAAAATAAATCAAGTTTAGATTGTTTTTGTTTTTTTACCAAAGCACTTACACAAATTTTTCACTGATAAGGGCTACTTATAGACTGTTATACATTTATAGATTTCACTTTTCTGTATCTGAATCTCTTATCTGCTGAAAAATTTCTTCATGGTTCATTGAGGGTTTTTTTTCCTGTTATTTTCAGGTTACAGAGTTATAGAAATTTCAAGCCTGAATGATCATCACCTCTAGAATGTCAAAGTTAAGAATCTTTGGCCGTGCAGGACTGTTGCCCACCATTAACGTAACAAATTCCTGGAAACGACCTCTCACCTTCTCTTATCTGACCAGAGAAAGAAACTGTGTGTCAATGCATGTAAGAAATATCAGTTCCTCCATATTTATCAGTGATGGAAATGCAAAGGCAGCGCCCAACTTCATGTTTGTTCATGACCTTAAGGAGCGACTTGCTGATGTGGCGAAATTAAAAGCTAATCTCTTGTTAAGGGGACTTGACATTGATGTAGACTTGATGGTAAGTTTCATGTGGTATTTATTTTGAATGCAAGCACTTCATGAAATTTAATTATTTATTGAAGACATTAACTATAAAGTAAGCTTTCTATATGTAATTAAAATCCTTTAGCATGAGACAGGGTCTCTTTTTTAAGCAATGATTTATTAGCTTTGAAACTACATTTAAGTTTCTATTGCACCATTTTGTGGAAACAAGTCTATTATGTACTTACTAAACCCTCATGAAGGCTTCTGTGTTTGACCAGTACTTCGCATCTTGGAAAATTTTTTGGGTTCTCCACTGCTTTGGTTTTTGCTCCCAGTCTTCAGATGACTAGTTATTGAACACAACCACTGGGACCACACATTCACAGGTTGTCTTCAGAGGTTGCACATAAATCAAAATCATGCATGTGAAAAATGTTTAATTACCAATGTCACATGTTTGCTGTTGATTGAAGATGTCATTGGTTATGTTTTAATGAGAATTAATTTGTCAAATGAGGTGAATGTAGGGTTAGTGATTTCCATGAATGAATTATTTTATTGACTAGATCCTGTCAGAGCTTATCAGAAATTAATTACCCAATACATGTATTTTTTAATACTTCCCCCATGTAAAATAGGACTTAATGGCTTTAAATCTGAATTTTATAAGCTGTGTACAACCTTTAGTTTTGGTTAGGTCTTAACATAAGCTATGTACAAACTTTTTATTATGTGGATTCTAGTTTTTCTTTGTAAACATCATATTAAACTTAGATAAATGATGCAATTTAAAAAAAAAAAAAAAACGAGATGATTCTCTGTTTAAATAAATGTTTGTGCAGGAATAACTCATAAATATAAATCAATAATGACATATATGCTGGAACATTAATTTTCACAGAATATGAGCCCAGTGGTCTGTCAAAATTTCACAGTAATGGTCCCTTTTCCCTTTTTTTTTAATTGTATTTATAATGACAATTTTGCATTTTTACGAATTACCAAATTATAAGTTATATTTACCTATAAATAAGTAACGAAATGTGTTTTATTCAATTCTTTTTATAGGCCTTTTAATATCTGTCAGAGCCCTTTCAAATATCTAGAACTTTTGTCTCAAAGGTGAAGTTGTTTCAAATGTTATTTTTGTCCACTACTGAATGCAGGAGAAGGAGTATGAAGAATACCACAGCCTTGAAGAAGAGAAGGCAAAGCTGGAGGCTAAGAGAAGTGAAATTTCAAAAATTGTGACTGGACTTGTGAAAGTCGAGGAGGAGCAAATTGTGGTCAGTACCATATATATTCATGCAGGACATGCCAGTTTTTAGCTCACATGAACACTATGTGCTAAAGATGAGCTTTTGTGATCACCCTGCGTCAACAGTTTGCTTTAAAAGAAGTCTCCTCTGAAACCACTGGACAGATTTTGATTAAACTTGGCAGGGATGATTCTTGGGTGAAGCTTCACAAAAGTTGCTAAATAAACTTGATCCACGCGGAACTTTGGTTGCCATGGCAACAGAAAGAAATAAGTTATGAAAACTTTAAAAACATCTCCTTCAAAACTACTCGCCAGATTTCAAAAATGTTTTAGTACAGATGTTCCTTGGGTAACCCTCTACCAAGATTGCTAAAATTATTCTGATTCATAAAAAAAAATGGCCTCCAGGGGCGGGGCTAATTTGCTTTATATGTATATAGTGAAAACTATAGAGACCTATTCTCCAAAACTGCTGGCCAAATTTTAGAATTTATTGGCACAGGTGTTCCTTAGGTAATTCTCTACAAATGTTGCTAAAATAAACTTGATCCATGTAGAACTTTGGTTGCCATGGCAATCAAATGAATATTACCAGTTTTTAGGGTTTTTTTTTTGTTTTTTTTTTATAAATCTTCTCTAAAAATGTTGGTAAGAATTTGATTTCATTTAATCAAAATGATCACATCATTAACAAAACTGTTCAAACAAAGCTGATCTCTTGAAAATTCACTTCCTGGGATTATTTAGAAAGTCACCTTACACAAACAGAGGAACAGATAAGAAATGGTTTAACGGAGTTATCCCTCCCTGTTTTTGTACTAATTGAGTTACCTGTTTCTTACGAGTACTTTTTACTGCAAATATTTTAACTTTTTTTAAGGTGGTTTAATCTACTATACCTGAGAATAGTATTTTGGTTACTTGTAAGGGATGATTTCCTAGAACTTGATTTTCTACCTCAACTTGACATTTTGTTTTTCTGGCCAGAAGGTAAAGATGACAAGGTCTAATTCACGAGACAAATGTGACATTATTGACAATAAAGCAATAGTCTTTTTTATGAAAAAAAAAAATATCTTCGTATGTTATGATATTTCAAAGGCGTTGCATATAATTGATTTCTAAGATGCATAAACATTAAAAAAAACATAACCAAACAAAGATGATAAAATTGCACATTTTCAGCCCAGTCAACATATTAAGCAGATCTAGGGAAAAAAGTCAAGGAAATATTGATAAGATTGGCTCAGTGTATTATAAAATTTGTACTGATTTTAGCTTAACCTGGGCACAATGTGCTCATGGTGAGCTTTTGTGATCGCCTTTTGTCCGGCATCTATCGTCCGTGCATGCGTGCGTGCGTCCGGCATCAACAATTTCCTTTAAACAACAACTCCTCCTAAACAGCTGCATGGATTTTGACCAAACATCACAGGAATCATCCTTATGATGCCCTCTATCAAGATTGTTCAAATTATTTTGATTGGTTGAAAAAGTAGGTCACAGGAGCTAAAATAGATTTTGAAAATGCAAACTACTTCTTTTGCAAAACTGCAAGGCCTAGAGCTTAGATATTTGGTGTGTAGCATTGTCTAGTGCACCTCTACAAAGTTTGTTTAAATCATGACCATTGGGTCAAAATTGGCCCCGCCCCAGGCGTCACTTGATGTTAAATAGGCTTATATAGGAAAAAACTAGAAAAATCTTCTTCTCAGAAACCATAAGGCCTGGAGTTTAGATATTTGGTATGTATCATTGTCTAGTGGATCTGATCCAAGTTTTCAAATCATGGTCCCATGCTAGGGTTTTTTGACCACATGTAAACTTTTTGCGTGGAATTAAAATTATATTGCTGTTCTTCTGTATGACTATGTTGTAAAAGGCAAAGAAAGCAAAATTTCTCAGGTGAGTGATTCAGAGCCATCTTGGCCCTCTTGTTATGTCTTTATCTATCTACAGGACTGGTGGTGTTACTTTTAGGTTATATGTTGTTGTTTTTTTCTGTTACAGAGCAAGGAATCTACACAAATGATTGATGAGTTGAGAGCTGAAGGGAGACAAGTCAGACAAGATCTGAAAGAACTCAATGTATGTCCAAGCCATCATTTTTGTATCAGTGCAAGTTTCCTAAACAGACTTGTATTATTTAAGTTTAAACTTTAAACAGGAAAAAACATAATTATGAAAATCTTCTCATTGGCTTTAATGATATTGTTATTGAGTCCTTGAAATAGGAGGAAACTGGGGTATCCAGAGAAAACCCTTGTGGCTGAAGGTGTGCCCAATACCCGTTACAAATCATCCCCAGTGGCCGATGGTTAGAGCGTCTGCCTAGGGAGCAGGAGATCATTGGTTCAATCCCGCGGATACAAGTCTAAAATGACTGTTATACTCCTGTGGCTCACATAAAGGTAGTTGCAGGATGTTGGCGTGTCAGTATGTGACGGGGTGGACATGCCACTGCACGGTGATACTGCAGTGTGTCAGCACTATATCTGTCTCAAGTAGACATTGCTTCCAAATGACTGAAATACTGTTGGTGGGATGTTCAACCCAACAAACAATCAAACAAACCCTTTAACAGACCTAGGACTGACCTAGTATCCAACCATAGTTGCAGTGATAAAATGCTGGAAACATTATTTCTGTGTTATGCCAACCAATGCTCATAACCTTTCAGTTCTAAATTTGTTTTAAACTTTACTCTATTATCATTGTGCTTTATATTGAAACAGACTATAACATGTATGATTGTGTGTCACTGTTCATGCACTGGATTTGAGTGGCTGAGTCCCTCCGGGACAGTTGTAGGTTAAACTTCATTGAGGAAACACACTAGGGTTATTTCTTGCTCACTAGTTTTCCTTTATTCTTTAGAATGATTAATACATTAGAACAAACCAAGAACCATGAAGCATAAATTCAAAACAAACTTAAATTACCCAGCCAGACTCAAAGATGTTTTGACAGCAAAAAAAACTTGTAGGTGAAACTATAAACAAGCAAATTATTGAGGAACCGGAAGTATGACCATGTTTTGTGTTGTGTTCCAGGTTCGATTCTGGAAATAGAGGAAAGTCTCATGCTTAAGGCCTTGGCACTTCCAGTAGATCTGTTACCAGATGTTGTAAGTATTGTCTTGAATGTACCTTGTTTATGGAACAGCATGGCTTTTTGTTTGACTGATTGCGATTCAGTGTTACTTAATATGCATTTTATCATATTGTGACATCTTGGGGCCTAAAACATATTGCTTAAAACTTGGAATTCTTGTTTATGACCATCTCCCCACCTTTATACAAGAGTAGATAACTCTGTAATGAATTTTTACCAAATTATGACCCTTTTTTGACTTTGACTCTCCGTTAAGTTTTAGTACTACTTCATTTTTCACTGAACCTTTGAGGTATTGCTTTGAAACTTGGTATACTTGTTTAAAGCCATTACCTCAACCGTTAAGCAAGAGTACATAACTCTGTTATGGATTTTGACCAAATTATGTCCCTTTTTCGACTTAAAATATTGGTTAAGATTTGCATATTTTAACCTTTTTAAAAGTTATTGCTTTTGTTACTTTTTAATAACCATATACTGCATTTTTTTTTCAATGACAAGCACTGAAATAGTTGAGTGTGTTGTTGTATGGACAGCTCTTGTTTTACTAAGACTTAAAAAGTGCAAATTTTCAAGGTGATGTATTTCTAAATGTATCAATATTTCTGTGACTATGATTATTTTCATTATATTCAAAGGTATTTATTATTCAAAATTATGGTGTTTTTGTAAGTTAATTCATAATTCAAGAAGAAATTAAATGTATTTTAGATTTCAGAATCCTGAGTCTATAATACAAACTAACAAGCTTGAGGAATTAACCCTTTCCCTCATATAGACTCATTTTGACGCACTTAATAGGTACCACATAAGCCTGATCTGCAGAAAGCCAAACTCAATCCTTAATAAATTAAAATGTAAAATCCTCATTTCCAGACCACTGAGGAGCAGCGAACAGCATAAAACCTGATCAGCCTGCGAGTTACTCGCAGGCTGATCTGGTTTTATGCTGTTCGCATAGGTCTTTTCATGGTATCCTCTATGAGGGAAAGGGTTAAGGTCCAGGTCATTACGTATGGGACCTTTCCTAATGGCCAATGGTTAGGGCGTCCTTCCTGGAATCAGGAGTTCATGGGTTTGATTCCAGACCGCGACATACCATAGTCATAAGAAATGGTACTGGTATAGCTTCCTTTCTTGGCGCTCAGCATATAAGGGTAGTTGCAGGACTGGTTTGCCCAGGATAATGTGACTGGGTGTGGTATCATGCCACATGTCTATGGCGATACTGCAGTGTGGCAGCACTATATCTTTCTCAGGTAGACATTGTCTCCAGATGACTGAAATACTGTCGGTGGGACGTTAAACCCAACAAACAAACAAACAAGCACCCTTGTAGAGCCCCCAACCTACTACAAACCAGCTGGAAGGTTTCTTCACATGAAAATTTGCATTACAAAAACTGGGATTCAAACCTTGGTCATCGGTCAGACAGTAAGAGCTTGTCTTCTTTGATTCTGATCATAGAACTTTATGCGAGATAGCATTATGACATACAATTACTGATAAGAAAAAGAAGATAGAAATACAAAAAAAGAATCTTACAATAATCTCATTTTCTTTCAGACAGACAAAGAGCATATAATTGGAGAGTATTGCCAGGGTAAGATTTGTTTTTATTTTTGATAGTCTTTGCAGTAAATGCCTGTCATGTATTGAAATGGGTAAAAAATGGTTGCCTCAGAAACAAGCCAATAGTTACAGCGATTCCCTGCAACATTATGAGTTAGGTGCCATTTTTGCAGGTTTAAAAGCAGATGTGAGATTCGGCATATTTTTTGGAAAAAGTATGTTGGACAATGTTGAAATTAACCCAAATATTTTTTTTTGGTTGTCGCTTTTTTTCACCTCTGAACCTATATACCTTCATTTGTAGAACTACTGTAGTGTATGAAAACATATGTAAAAACTATAATGCGCCATACAGGACATGTACGAATGTTAAATATTTTGATATCACATAAAATATGGCAAACATTGAAAATGTTTAAAAGTATGCACAAAGGATATCATTTCATGCTAATTATTTAGATATTGTATAGGCCCAATATTTCACTGTCTGGATACTCATATCTTTTAAATATCTGAAATTCATCTAACAATGAATATAAAGGACATTATTATATGTTTTATGTCATGTTGTGTGCATTAAGAAAACACAAGAAATTGCTTTTCAAAAAAAAAAGAGAATGAAATCAAAGCCATATTTATAAACTAATTGTATCTGAAAAGATTTTAATGAAATTGAAACAGATAAGCATATAATTCAGGGACTTTGTACTTAAAACAAAAGTCCTAAACTCTTAATAAAGGGGAGTCAGAGTTCATTTATTTTAAACTCGTCAGTGTATAATTTATATTCTTATCAGAAAAACAACTGACAACTCAAGTGAGCCATCAGGAAGTCCTGAAGAGGTATGGGACGGCTGTGAAGTTCAGGTAGGTAGTGTACTTATAAACTGTGGTTGGTGGCACTGTACATTGTATAGGAGTCACTTTGTCTTGGTCCATTGCATGCCAATGGTTATTGCAATCACTGTAATTTTTATACATAGCCACAGATTTAGGTTATTTACAATTAAACACTGTTTTATTGCATTTTGGGCCAATTTGAGCTCATTCCCTGAAGGAAAAATTATCTATCTTTCATGAAAATCCACAGCACTTTTCCAGAAATGGAAATATCCACACTCTAACCTACAGAACTGTGACCTTGACCTTCATGTGACCATGACCTTGAGACTTTGATATTTTCCTCTAAACAGAAATTCTAAAAATCACATGAACTGTTATGCAGCCTATGACCATTTACAGATTCAGTTTATATTCACATCGGGCAGTGAAATTACACTTTGGTTATACGCTTAAATGCTGTGTATCAAGCAGTGGAGATATACTTGTAAAAAATTTAAAAAAAAAACTTGGTATGTTGTGGTCTGAGATGGAACCCACCATCTAATGGTTATGTAGTAGACACTCTAACTAGTTTGGAGAGGTAATAATATACTCAACGAACTTTACACACACCAAGTCTTGGAAAATCTTTTAAACAATTTTAAATTTTATTTAGAAATATTATGAGGTATATACATCAATAAATGTATTTTGTATGCCCTATCGTTATTTTATCACTAAAGAAAATATGAGACTAGAGGAGGGCCAACCTGTGAAAAGAAAAAATGACATGAAATATGGATGTTTTATTCTGAGGTGTATTTATAGTCATTAAGTAATTCTGTAATTTTTTATGATGATAAATTTACATTCACTGAGTGATATGATGACATTATCATTGTACGAACCCAAATATTGTTAAAAGCCATACTTGATCTACTTAGAGCTGGGAACCCTTAGTTGGAACTTTACCATGGTATACTGAGGTTTTTAGGTAAATACTAAGAAACGTACCTCGATATACCACAAAAAATATTTGTTGACCATTTTTTATTTCCTTTAAGGTCATTATTGGTAACAAGTGAATATTTTCAAAGAAAATTGTATTATATAATATTTAAATGATATTTGGTACATTTATATCACATTTTCAACAAAATTATTGAAAATTTGTACTCTATGTATTCGTCCATGTACCAGTTTGTACCACACACTGCTTCGGACTGCGGTTTACTGGTAAAACCACGCACCTCTAGTTCTACATACAATAATTTATATTTGGAATTAATTGTTACAGTAACGTTGGAAACAAAGCATACTATTTACGTGGGAAACTTGGCGCAGCTGGAACTGAGACTGGTTGAGAAGTTCTCCGGACACTTGAGGTCACATGACCACATAAAGATGTGCGCTCCGGAAATGTTCAGGACATCTATTCTGGTAAGTTATTATCCCCGTAAAATAGCATTGAGATAATATGATGGTAGTTGTACTTATGTATATCCAAAAGTACAAGAAAAAAAGAAAAGTCATTACAAAAGTGGTAACTTAAAATGATGTATTTACATTGTCCAAGAAATTAAAAAAAAGAGTATAACGCATTGTAAACAATTGGTATACGTCTTTAAGACATTAATAATTCACATTTCCCGAATTTTGCAGTCACACTCATGGTAGGAAAGAATGAACATTACTTACAGAGGCGAGCGTTCAGGGGCATCGCAAATGAATGATGTTCACTTTGAGACACAGATAGGGATAGTTTAGAGATATATTTATTACAGGGTTCCCACAGTCAGGGAAAAGTCAGGGAAAAATGATTTTTTTTCAAGGTCAGGGAAAAGTAGGGAAATTTGAAATTGGTCAGAGAAATTTGGAAATTCAGAAAAAGTCAGGGAAAAGTCAGGGAATTTTACAATCAAGGAAGTCGACTAAACAGCAGGAGGATTATAATAAGGAAAGGCTAAGGCAGTTTCTTCCATTTGGCTTATTTCAGTCAGTTTGAATTGTCAGATTGGCATAATATTAAACAAGTTCCCAGAAGCATCCAACAAAGTACATATTGTGCTCATAGATGATCCGTATTTGCCGCTGGATTTGCGCTTAATTTGGTCAGGGAATTTTGAGTTTGGTCAGGGAAAAGTCAGTGAAAAGTCAGGGAATTTTGATTTTTCAATTTTGTGGGAACCCATTTATTATATTCTATCCCTTAATACATGTTAGGCCTATGTAAGAACGTGCTCCTTGTCACATCTTTAGGTAATTTTTGAAAAGGTCTTGATTCCTAAAATACATTTTTTTTTCTGTCTTAAAGTCAAAATATAGAAAATTACATGTATTCAGAAATTAAACAAAAACATCAAATAATTGAACCACACACAGTTGTATGTTTTCATGAAAGATGTAACATTTTGTGTGGTGTTATTGTGTTCACCAGGAGGCCAGGGGACTGGATGTGACCAGACCAGACACGACCTACAGACTGCAGCCCAGTGGTAAACCAGACAAGATGTCCGTCATGTCAGACTGGGACCAGGATCTCGTATTTCTCCAGGGGGCTTCACAGTCGTCTTTTCTGGGTAATAGCAGAAAACCAGTCTGGAATGATTGCTTGATAATAGATTGTTCTAACATTTGCAGTGAAATATGAATCCCTGCTGATATCCAATGGAACTTACCAGAGTTTGCAGAAATATTTAAATTAGATTTCAAATTATCCAGTGGCTACACAGGGATTCCAATGATTAGTGACTGATCTGTTGTACTGTGATTCTGTTTGTTAGCAGTTAATTTAGTCACAATAAAAACAATGTTCAAGATAGATGCTGAAATTTAACTGAAAAACTGGAAAAGTCCATGATAAGGGATCATTTACTTGGTCAGCTGCTTAGAATCTGTACCTTAAACAAGACTTTATTTTTTTTGAATTGGGCCAATCACTGATCACATGATATCTCAGTGTAGCTGTTGGTTACGGTAATACTGATTACCTGTTTTGAATATTTCTGTAAATAATGGAAGGGTCCATCGTTCTCTTGCATTGGGTACACACTTTTAGGTTGTAACCTAGTCCCTGAGGAACGGAAGTGTCTGATTGAAATATTATCAGTTTTACACTTTGAGCATGTTATGGTGGATCTGTACTGATATTTCTCATGTTTCTGTGTCTACAGCTTACCTAGCTCGGATGAAAATCAGGAAAGACAGTTTACCACTGAAGATGTTTGTAGTGGGCAGAAGTTACATGCCAGGTCAGTGGTTCTGTTAACCTTATGAGAGAAAGAGCGAGGGGAGAGAGAGAGATGAAAATGAAGAAATTAGAAAAAGAGACAGAAAGAGAGAGAGAGGATATTTGTTTAATATTTTATGCAAGATGGAATTTTCTTTCATGAGTTCATAGAAAAATAATCACAAGTGAAAGAGCCGTAAATCAGATTAACTTTAAAGATAATTTACCATCTTGCAATATTTTATCACCTCTTCACTTTCTTTTTCTTTTTTGTACTCTTCCTAGTATCATCAAGTTCTCCATAGGGATATTCTATAGTATAATGATATTGATATGACATCATGTATGATCTTTTTTTGAATCCAGCCTTGTCAATGTGACATACATGTATATAACTTCAAGATGGACATACAGGAAACTTCAACTGTCATGAAAATGAGAGCATTTTATATTTCATGGTGTATGATACAATTTATCATCAGTGAATATTTTCTATTGTTTATCTAATGCGTAGAAGTAACATGGGCCTTTAGAGAAATATGTATATATTCATATTGGGTATCTCAAAGCTATATGCTATTATAAGACAGGTTTTTCAATGAAAAAAGCTGTCCTTTAAATTGATGATGTTCGGATGGGCAAGTGTTGTCATTGGGCGTCTGCTCAGAATGACCTTTTTTTAAATCTTCTATAACTTCTATGTCCTTCTTTGGATTACTACAAGGTTCTAATGGACCTTTTTCCTTTTTTTTTCATCTGGACAGGTTTAGCTTCAACATTCGGACAGTTGCTCAAGTGGATGGACCTCTTCATTATGCACTTCACCTTGACCTCTTACTTGCTTTTGATGACAAAAACCCCCACAAAAAAAAAAAACAAAAAAAAAACCATCCATAATACCATCAGGTCTTGTTTCAATGGACTTACATTTAATGATGCAATCAATTTTTTTTTCTTTCATACAGAAACAGAAGAAACCAAATCCTTGCCAGGTTTACTAGGTGTCTTACAGTCCATTAAGGTATGTACATGTACACATGTAGAGACTTTCTTATCCACCCCCTGCACCGAAATGGAGGCTACATAGAAATCACGGTTATCACAACACGCCCTGTCCTGCACTCACATTACATGAAGACAAGAACATAGAGGTATAAACCACCTTAAGTGACAGTCCTTATAGTTTGTACATTAACATTCAGGGGAGCCTTGTTTATCCAGACTCGTTTTAATCACATAGTATATTGGAACTAATTTTTACAACCAGTATGTAAACTCAAGTTTTTCAAGCGTTATGACCCCCTATTTTTACGAAGGAATATTTGACTTTGATTCAATTTTGTAAGAAGCATGAGGCACACAGCTTTGTTCAGCATATCCCACTTACTAAATGTGATTTGACTATTTTTGTTGTATTCATCAGTGAAGGCAATGAATCAGGGAGTATTTAACTATTTGAGTCAATCATAACGTTGGTTTTAGTTGCTCTAATGATGGATCACATGAAGGAATAATAGACTATTGAAAGCCATGCAGACTGAAAACAACGCTCACTCTAAAAAGTTTTAAGTTTTTCTCTTATAGCCAAAGATGAATTATGAGAAGTGTACATGCTTTCATTCATTAAGGTGTTGTTTTTTTTCGTGGCCAATTTGATTTCCTCATTATTGTTGAAAATGCCTGTCGTTAGTAAAACATGAATACGAGTGTAGTTAAACTTCATTGGCATACAAAATAGCAAATTAATTATAATTTGTTTTTAAGTACATGGGTAATTTCTTTCTTGTGTTTTTTGTAAATACCATTTCCATGGTGAAAGGATAGTTGATCTTTATTGTTACCATGGCTATGAGATTAATACCATATCTCTGTTGTCATGGTTACAGATACATGCGTGTTGTGTGACAGAGAGCCAGGCGGGGGTGCAGGAGGAAGCCACACATCTCCAGTCCATCCTGACAGATCTGTACACGGACCTGGGACTGCCATTCAGGTGTGTACTTTGTCTATAGTGCACCAGGCATAGTTGTGTTCAAAACACTCATTACATACATATGTATAAAAAAAATACTGAAAAGGAATAATCCGAGCCTTTTTAGGTATTTTCATTTATGCGATGTTGAATATAATAAGATTCTGCATGATTTTATACCTGCTAAACAGCAGGTGTCTTTTATTCCTATTTGTGCAGTTAAAGACACTTGACAATACAAATCCACCTGTCATGGGGTCTCAGTGGTAAGAGCATGTACTTCCAGCAGAATATAAGGGTAGTTCCAGGACTGGTTAGCTTGATGTAGGGAAAATGTGACTGGGTGTGGTATCATGCCACATGTCTACTAAGCAGTGTGGCAGCACTATATCTTTCTCATGTAGACACCTCAAATGACTGAAAAACTGTCCCCCACACACAAAAAACCTATACCCATGCCCAACTATATCACTTTTTTATTACAGTGATATCCCTTTATAATATCTCTGCTCTCGAGAAGGAAAACTAGCTAAATATTTTTTGCAGAAAAAGTTTCATCTGTTTTTTTTCCCCACTTGCTTTAACAAAGTCTCCTTTTTCGGTAATAAAATATGTAGATCTCTATGTATTAAAATAGCAAAATATTCAAAAAGTAAGAAGTGATACATGTATTTCGTCTTTTTATAAGCTTTTCTCAGCATGAAACTGTAATGGAGCAGGGTCTTTCTCTATATATTAAGAGCCCCTGGATGGTGATAGTAAGCCAAAAAAAAAAACCCCTTAAGATCAGTATATTGTTTATAATAAATATAATTGCAGAAACAATGCAAGATGATTTTTCCCCCTTAAGTCAGGTTTTAAAGCAGAATTATAAAAGATTGACTGACTTTGGTAACATAGAGTTTTTTACTCCCTTTTGAACATAAAGCACATATACAGTAAAACCTTGCTTTAAGACCACCCAAGAATTAAGACTCACTGTTAAGACCAATAGTATTTGGAACTAATTAGTCCCCTACCGGTGTTCACACCGGAGGGGACTATAGGTTTGCCCTCCGTCTGTCCGTCCGTCCGTCCGTCCGTCCGTCTGTCCGCTCAAATCTGGATCCCGCGATAACTTAATAACTAAGCAAGCTAACTTGATGAAACTTGGTATATGACTAGATGGCAATGTGTAGATTATGCACGTCATTTTATTTTTGTTCTTCGACTAAAATTGTGGTTGCTATGGTAACGGAAATAGTGAAAATATGGCAAAAAATGGGATCCCGCGATAACTAAGCAAGCTAACTTGATGAAACTTGCTATATGACTAGATGGCAATGTGTAGATTATGCACATTCTTTTTATTTTTGTTCTTCGACTAAAATTGTGGTTGCTATGGTAATGGAAATGGTGAAAATATGGCAAAAAATGGGATCCCGCGATAACTAAGCAAGCTAACTTGATGAAACTTGGTATATGACTAGATGGCAATGTGTAGATTATGCACATCATTTTATTTTTGTTCTTTGACTAAAATTGTGGTTGCTATGGTAACGGAAATAGTGAAAATATGGCAAAAATGGGATCCCGCGATAACTAAGCATGCTAACTTGATGAAACTTGGTATATGACTAGATGGCAATGTGTAGATTATGCACGTCATTTTATTTTTGTTCTTCAACTAAAATTGTGGTTGCTATGGTAACGGAAATAGTGAAAATATGGCAAAAATGGGATCCCGCGATAACTAAGCAAGCAACTTGATGAAACTTGCTATATGACTAGATGGCAATGTGTAGATTATGCACGTCATTTTATTTTTGTTCTTTGACTAAAATTGTGGTTGCTATGGTAACGGAAATAGTGAAAATATGGCAAAAATGGGATCCCGCGATAACTAAGCAAGCAAACTTGATGAAACTTAGTATATGACTAGATGGCAATGTGTAGATTATGCACATCATTTTATTTTTGTTTTTCGACTAAAATTGTGGTTGCTATGGTAATGGAAATAGTGAAAATATGGCAAAAAATGGGATTTATTACCATATTGAGTCAAGGTGGAGCCGGTAGGGGACTTTATGTGTTGCATACAACACCAGTTACTTGTTAGTTTTAAGTTCTGTTCTGACTATATTGGTAAAATTCACTATTAAGACCACCTTTCTAGTAAGACCAGTTTATTCTGGAACCAGTGGTTGTCGTAATAGCAAGTTTTTACTGTATATATAACAAATCTTTGACGTCATCACATTATAAGACTGGAGGCAATGTAAGCAAGGGTATCACCTGAGGACAACCAAGTTACTGACCTGGACAAAGACCTATCAAATAGAGATAAGAAACTCCTGTAAATGCCAGTGGATAATATTGTTAACCCTTTCCCTCATATAGACTCATTTTGACGCACTCAATAGACACCACATAAAGCCTGATCTGCAGAAAACCACAGTTAAACCTTACCAAATTTAATTACAAAATCCTCATTTCCAGACCACTGAGGAGCAGCGAACAGCATAAAACCTGATCAGCCTGCGAGTTACTCGCAGGCTGA
The DNA here is from genome assembly GCA_021229015.1 of Solen grandis. Classification (NCBI taxonomy): domain Eukaryota; kingdom Metazoa; phylum Mollusca; class Bivalvia; order Adapedonta; family Solenidae; genus Solen; species Solen grandis. The sequence continues at coordinate 18,269,481 of CM037780.1, read as the reverse complement.
TCTGGTTTTATGTTGTTCGCATAGGTATTTTCATGGTTTCCTCTATGAGGGAAAGGGTTAAGGCACACAGCAGATCATTGAACAGGAAAATGTAACCCATGATAAAATGATCATTTATCTAATGCAAGGAAGTATTTCCTGTTTCCTGATTTATTTTCAAAGTTCTTTTAAATCATGATTTTATTTCAACCAGTGTAGCAGGAAAAAAAAGAAAATTTACATAGATCTTTTCATGCAGGTTGTTTTGTGTCACTTGCTGTAAGCAGAGGTAACCTATGGAGATCACTTTTCCGTTGTCTGTCCATCTATCCATCTGTCCGTGCATCCGTCTGTCTGTCCATCACATTTTTTCCATCACGCTTAAGCAGTTGACAAACATGTTCCAAAGAACACTCTTGTTAACTTTATATAACACTTTTTGAATGGATTTTTCAACAGAAAATTCCATCTTTTTAATTGATTTATTACCAGATTTATTTTGTTAAATACAGTAAAGAGAAATCATTTTGATGGTACTTTAATGTTCTATTGTAAGATATAATTTACTTTCACATGGTTATGTTCAATAGAAACGTAACTTTGCAAGAATTGGACAGTTTGCTATGTGCTTTTGTGAGATAAGACAAGTTGCCAATCTTTGTTCAGTAGGTCTTTGGTAAAGAAATCTGAGTAACATTGTTGTATGAAAAAAAGAGGAGACCCTGATAAGTCGTCAAAACACGCCTGTTTGAGATAATGTGTTAACAGATGTGTAATCACTGCAACCATGCATATCATGTGATGACATTCAAATAAGGAATTATTCAAAATTATGTTGAAAAATATTGATAATAAATCCCTCTTCATGTTTTGTTTCAAATACTTTGCTTTTGTTTGCAATGAATATGAATGAAATATCATAACATTAGAAAAGATATTTTCAATTATATATTCTCATATGTCTGTTAAACTGATACGTTTCCTACGTGGCTGAGACTCTGAGGTGATCTTAAACATGTAAGGGGAGATTACTGCATAGGAGATTGACATATTGACAGTGTCTCTGTGTTATAGACTGGTTTCCCTGCCTGCATCCTCCTTAACATCACCAGACCAGAGCACGGTGGAATTACAGATGTTGGTACCCAGTCTACAGAGATATTTAAAGGTTAGCCTTATACGATTGTTAAATGTTGTAAAAACACAATAAATGACCATTTGTTTCAATATGTCTGTTGTTTAACCCTTTCCCTCATATAGACTCATTTTGACGCACTCAGTAGGTACCACATAAAGCCTGATCTGCAGAAAACCACAGTTAAACCTTACCAAATTTAATTACAAAATCCTCATTTCCAGACCACTGAGGAGCAGCGAACAGCATAAAACCTGATCTGCCTGTGAGTTACTCGCAGGCTGATCTGGTTTATGCTGTTCGCATAGGTCTTTTCATGGTGTCCTCTATGAGGGAAAGGGTTAATTAACAAGTACCGGTATGTCATCCCTAGGTGTTAATGACAGCTAAACAAAGACGGTATTTAATGTCACTTATTGAAAAATGTAATGTTAAGGTTTGTTAGTCTATTGCTGCAATAGCCTGTCTCTCAGCCATGCTGTCTGATTTCTGCCGATATGGGTGGCATGTTTTTGGACCGAAAAAGTTGAAAAAAGATTAACCAATATTTCACTTATTCGGGCCTTAAGTCATGATTGGATTGTAGCAGGGCTTATCTTTTTTCTTTCACCATTTAGAGTTCGAAATACATTTGATACAAAAGACAACAAATTTTTTTTTTCAGTTTTTTAAATCTAAATTTGTTTTCTTTAGCATGATTAGGCAACGCTATCTTACAAATTTTCACCTGTGTAGGTTTTAAAATAAAAACCTCCTTCCTCCCCTTGTGAGTATCAAACTTACAACCTTTAGATCCATGGTCATTGAACAATACAAAAGAACCACTGGACCAAAACATTTTCAAACATGAGATTCATTAATTAAAAAAAAAAAAAAAAAAAACATGGTTGGGTCTAAGCTGGCAGTGGCAATTTGCATCCCTTTTATTAAAATATACAGTGTAAATAGACTTGTGATAAAAAATTATTTTGAGGGGTTTGTTTGTTAGTGGCTGAAAAAATTGCAAAAGTTCAGAGCCCAGTTAAAAATCTGTTGGTTTCCATCTGGAGGGTTTCCTGTTAATTCACAGACTGCAGACATTTTTCTTCCCAGGTTGCATCAGTATCAGTGTGTGGAGACTTTAGCAGCAGACGACTTATGATCACACAGGCTCCAAGAAATCTGCCCCGGTTTACATGGTGCTGTACAATCATATTTTTTGTTGACATTAAATTTTGTGGAATATGTTGTAAAGTCAACTTCATATATTCTAGGATTCTGTTCTCAGTTTTTGACACTAACATTTTAGGAATACCTGCTTTGAAATCCAAGAGTCCCTTCTGAAAATTATGAGTCCCTTTTATGTCATTCAGATATATGATGGCTTAATTCACATAATAATTGGTTAAAAAGTCATGATTCATCAATAGAAATACTAATAAGAAAGATTTATGAAGCTGACCCCAACAGAGTACCTGGCATGTCAATTCTGGAGTTCCTTCCCAACTTTTGGTGACCTCGGGATCCCTGGATACTTAGTGTTAACCCCTGTTTCTATAAATCATGAGGCCTAATTAATAAAATTAATAAACAATTCTCAATTGGATTAAAATTCATACTCAGTTACATATAGGTAAATAATCCATCTAGACACTGTATAAAAAAGGCTCCTCTGTCTGCACATACACCATTTTGGCTTAGATTCTTCAAATATGAAATGTTTCCTATAGCATTTAAAAGTTTTCCACTTATAATTAAAGACTTTGAGTCAGGTTGCGGGTCCAATAAATCCACGTCCAAGTGATTATAGCTCTAAACCCTGGCTCTTATTTTCAAGTCATGGCTTCCATTCTTGACCATATGGTCCTGCTATTGGCACAATTTATACAGTAATTATAGACCCACTAAAGGGGCCCACTATATTTATGACAGGGTGTTGAAGTGGTATAAGGAGAATTTGTGATTCTATTTTCAAAGTTAAAACAATGTTCTTTTAACACAAAAATTTGGAACACAGTCTATATTTTGGTTATAGTCTATTATTTGTTGTGTTTTTTTAAATGACTGTTACAACCAATTTTTTTGGAACACAGTCTATATTTTGGTTACAGTCTATTATTTGTTGTGTTTTTTAAAATGACTGTTACAACCAATTTTTTTATCATGGTGCATATCTTTTAACATTATTTGTCATTTGGCAGATAACATTTTGTCTTCCCATTTTTACCATTTAAACATGAAAAACACCCTGATGTAAAGTAAACACGAGTCAGTCAAGAATAATGCGAGTGTTTTTAAAAAAACATGTTCCTTCCTTTGATCATAGTACACATGTAGCACAATGTAAAATGAAACTTAATACTTATTAAACTAAGTCTTCATGAAACATCAGACTATCAGATGAAAAGGTCTTGAGTTTTTGCTTCCATTACATTGGTTTTTTTGTTTAACTGTTTTTCAGACACATTGTGAACTGGCAGACATCACAAGGTTGATAGCTGTAATGATGGAATATGATGTAGCACTGACATGAGTGGAACCAGCAGTGATACAAACATTGATAGAGACATAGTCAAGCAGGGTACCAGGTTACCCGTTTAGCCAATCAAATTGGTTGTAATATATGGGACTATGTATGTGGAGCTGCACTGTTTATGCCTTATAGAGTGACATACCGTATGTTTCAGAAAATAGAAATTTACTGTAAGAAAACATCCCCCTTTACTTCCTATATGTGTACTGATACCATGGCAACAGCTGTCCAGATTAAACAGTTCATTTCAGGAGCAGTCTGATCAGGGTCTCCTCTTGTCTCTCATACAATATTGTAGCTCAGATTATACACAGTTTCTACAGCATAGAAAATACACTGTTTCATATACCATTTAAAATTCAGTCAATTAATATTCATTGAATCATAATTTGTACATGGATATGCATGACTTGAGGTAAAGACTTGATTATAGTACATGTCTTTAGTATAGCGGATAATTTGAGTGTATCTCCAATGTGATATGTGTACAAAGATATTTGCAAGGATACTTTTATGCATTACCTTGTTTGACTTCATCCATTTTTGAGATACAAGGAATGGTCATCACACAACAAAACATGGGTAAGTCATGTGATGAGTCTGTTGATAAGGCAAACAGTTTTAAATCTGCTGTGTGTACTGTAATCAGATAATCTAGAAATGTGGACTTGTGGTGTAATAATCTGTTTGTTTCTTTGCTTTGAATTCCCAACATCATTGGTTTAGTCATTTTGTGGAATTTATTTACATAGTGTTGCCTCATTGCAGTATCATCATTCACGCCATACACACTAGGCATAATACCACACCCAATCACATAATCCTGACACCTGACCAACAAGCCCCTGTAAAAATCTAACTACCAAACAGGGGTTGAGAAGCCAGTTAAGGGAATTTGACATTTTGGCGTTTAATTACAACTATACCTGGTACACTGAATACAAATCGAGGGAGATATGCCAATAACTACTGTGTCTGTATCAGGGACTCTATATAACATCTGTATGGGTTTTGCTGAAGTAACCAATTCTGGCTTTGATAGGAGGTGCAATTATTGTCTCTTTTAGGGGACCGATTTAAGTTGCTGACTTTAACACTCACTCAGCCCCTCACCCAGGGGTTCGAATCCTGGCAGGGTCATTCGGATTTTCATGTGAGGAAGCCTTCCAGATGGCTTGCGGTAGGTCGGTTGTTCTAACCGGATGCCTCTGTGCGTTCGGGGTCTTCCTCCACCTGTAATTAGCTGGACGTCGCTATATGACTGAAATACTGTTGAAGCCACGGTAAACTCAAATAGTCAAGTCCAACCTCTTATTATGGAGAGTATGCTTTAACTTGGCCAATCACAATGCAGTTTTAAATGTAATCAAGGATTATGTATCTAATATGTTGCTCCAGAATACACACGTCTAATGTAGGTGTGTGTATCTGTTTTCATTTTAGGATAAGCATATGTTCATATGGCTTTGAAACGTTACACAAGACAGTTAATAGCAGGCGTGTACGTGTGTGTTTAGTTTTAACTATTCAAAGGTTTTAAATTTGCATATGCAACCCATTATGATTAAAGAAATGTACAGAACAAACTGTCAGCAGTTATTTCCTCCATTTCGGCTGTTGGTTATTTGTGTATGTGCGTGTATGTTGTTATCATTACTATATATCCAAATTATTAGATATAAAGTAAATAATGGTCGTTGTGTTTATTTTTTAATAAATCAATCGCGCGCACACACACACACACACACCCTTTTCACATTAGATTCCTTAAACTACATCTGTATCAGTGGAAAATAGTAACCAAGGGTTCGATCCCTGGCTGCGACATACCAAATTTGTAAAAATGGCACTGGTATATTTCAATATATAAGGATAGCCCAAAGACCTGTTTCAAGCTCGTAGACGAGTATTCCTTTACATACCACACTCTTGTGATTTTTTTTTTTTTTTTTTTTTGTTGTTTCTTGTTTTTGCGTTAACTTTAACTTTGGTTCAGTACGTTATAATGTCAGATTACAGCAATTGTCTGTTAAGGGCTAAGAGGTATTCTTAAACTGCAGGAAAAACATGTTCAAGACATGAGGAAACATGTTAAGGTACATCACTAGCATTTAGTGCGAGAGAGAGAGAGGTGGGGTCACCGAATTTATATAAGGAACTAGATAAGATGACTGCATATGCTTTATCTTTTATTATCCAGAATAAGATAAGGATGCTTTGGCCCTGCGTGGACAAGAAAAATATGTTTGTTTTTTTTTCAAAAGATAACATCAAATTATAGAAATAATGCCAGAATATTTAGATTTTGCAAGCTTTGATTAAATATGAAATCTGACATTCTAAAAAGAAGAAAAAGAAATTCCGAGGAATTACATAAAAAGTTCATCATAGATATCTATGCGTTTGATCAGTCTCCATTCTTCTTCTACTACATGCATGTATAGTAGATATGACACTTTCATAATGTCACACGTCTTTTTCATGTGCTGAAAAATAAATAATATTTTAAGCAAGTTCTCCGAATGAGGATCTAACCCACGACTACCGAAACACTAGCACGACATCCTACCGTCTGAGTTAACCGGGAAGATGGTTGAGAGGGTAAAGCCGATGACTTTAACACTCACTCAGCCCTGGCAGGATCATTCGGATTTTCATGTGAGGAAGCCTTCCAGCTGACTTGCGGTAGGTCGGTGGTTCTACCCGGATGCCTCAGTGCATTCGGGGTCTTTCTCCACCGAAATAAGCTGGACGTCACTAAATGACTGAAATACTGTCGCAGCGACGGTAAACTAACAAAATCAATCAATAGAATAGTTAAAGTTAAATGTCATCAAATATGGTAATTTAACCCTTTCCCTCATAGAGGAAACCATGAAAAGACCTATGCGAACAGCATAAAACCAGATCAGCCTGATCAAGTTTTATGTTGTTCGCTGCTCCTCAGTGGTCTGGAAATTAGGACTTTATAATTAAATTTGGTAAGGTTTAACTGTGGTTTTCTGCAGATCAGGCTTTATGTGGTACCTATTGAGTGCGCCAAAATGAGTCTAGATATGAGGGAAAGGGTTAAATTAATTAACATTGTTTGGAATAAAAACACCTAAAATATGACACTGACACTAGCTGCAAGTATTTCCTCCTACTGAGCATTGCCCTACTTATTCACAATCACCTAACAATGACTGCTTCCTTCATAACAGAAAGTCCCAAGACAATATAATATGATAAAAATTAAATTTTAAATTTATACAACCCATTAAATACAAAATTGAAACATTTAGGTTTCACATGGAAACCATATATACGCGCTCGTAGCATTGATCTCCCTTTATACTGACCACCCCCAATCCGGTTTATAACTGAGCGATGTATATATATCACCCCGTATTTTTTTTACCTGTAAATATATAACACCTCTTTTTTCTACGTATTACGTGAATGGCAATGTTATCTTACAAGTCATCTGGGGTCAAGTAAATCCCCCAGGGATACAAGGATTTATAAGTACAACGCTTATTAAACGCCATGAACGATGTTTGCTGGAATATCTTATGATAGTTTAACATGCCATACTTGAAATGACTGTATGAATGGTATCTAAAATGCTTTCCTATCTAAAAGATATATTTTCTGCACATATATATTTCACCCCGTAATGCGGTACATCATTTCTGGCTTAATTATCCATGTAATGTTTGATTATCATTAGATGATATGCTCAATTCCAATATCAGATATGACAAATATATCACGTACAATGTCACTAAATATCATACAAAAGTGTTAATTTCATGTTGTCTCATAACGTGCCTATATACAATGTATTTTGTTTTACGCTGAAAATCTAATTTGTTCAATTGTGGCTATAAACATTGTATTTTTAAACACCAATAAACCTATACGTTCGATCGTATACAATACCAATGATATTTGATTAATGTGTATTAACAATTACATGCATATGTATTAAGGAACTTCCGTATTACATGTATATGTATTAAGGAAGTTCTTATCAGCTTACATGCATATGCCACATAAATAGGTCATCATATAATTACATTCAATTTATATCATATATATTAAATGTATCTTAATTCATTCTACAATATTGTTTTTGTTTAGAGGCTATGTCCAATAAAATTGCATATAATATATAGGTCTTCTTTATTATTGCAATTTAATGACATCAGACATTTACAATGTGTAAATTTATTTTAAAGGTATGACCTAGAAAGCGAGACCATGCACATATCATACTTTTAATTTAAATTTAAACAAAATTAAAGACTCATACAAGAAAATAAACACACAATCTCATACAAGTTAATAAATATATATAAAATATGCACATTTTTATGGTTTATATAACGATGCAAATTTAACCTGACATCTAGCGATATTTAATTTATCCTAAAATTACCAAATTTTGTGTTTTGCAATTGACGGTATATACAAGTACATGTATATACATTTCCTAGGCATATATATTTCACTCCGCATTTCGGTATATTCAGTGTGATTACTAGCTTAACTTCAAGTTAATAAAATGTCTATTTATTTTCATCACAGAAAGACTTAATGCTGCCCAAGAACATATGAGAGTAATTTGATATGGCTTATCAGGACTGATCTGCAGTTTGTGGGGATACTGAATTGATCTTGCTGTGAGAAGTGTTTGCATAGTTTCATGGTCAGTAAACAGTTGGTGCTTGAAACTGTATAAGAAAAACTGGGATGATTTTGTAGAAAGCCGTCGTTACGAGTATGATTGTATTATTTGATTCTCAATTTTACGGCTGTACATTTTTCTGACAAATGTTCATAAAATGCTCATGTCAAAACCAAGATTAATCAATGGCTGTAATTAAAAAAATGAAAAATGCCCATCCATCATAGACCTTCACTATTTCAGAGTCCTACTAAATGATTTCAAAATAATGAAGACACATACACAGAACTTTCTATCCGCGGTGATTTGACCATTCTGAGAAAAAAGAATGTGCTTCATTTATGTATCAACTAACTAAATATTGTGGTTGTTAACTTTGACGAAGTTATACCGCCATTACATATTAAAGTGCTAATAATTTTGGTGATGTTTAAGTGTGTTACCACACTGCAGTATTGTCATAGGGTGGAAAATAGTCATTAAACGATTCTTTTTATTTTCAGACACATTTATTAAATTAAATAATAAAACCATACAATACACAACATAAAATTCGTTATTTTCATTTATTTACTTCCCTAGTTATAATTCGTAACTGGTTAGGCACTGTGTAGTTTTCGTTTATCGATATAACCGTTATGTACAGTGGATTTACTAACCTTTAACCCTTTTAACATCTGATTGGCACAAATCAATAACCAATCACATTTATTATATGAGATCCGCCATTTTTGAAAACACATAAACAACGCCATTTTCATCAACGTTTTTCAAATAACCATATTTTGACTATATATCTTTATATATATTCAGGTAATTATGTAACATTTATAGTAAATGTGTTCTTGTATATTGTAATGTCACTTTCGCGTGTAATAGATCGATTGTTGTGATTGAGAACCATTATTTACTTTCATGTTATAAACAATGTACAAGTTTATGTAATTGTTTGTTACAGAATGTTCGTACGGTGATTGCTTGACCAACGTTTGGTTGATGGATTTTGGTCGAGTGTCCGAATATATATATTTGAAAACCCAACATCGAGAGTCGTTATATTTTTCTCCCACTTCTACCGGCTGAGGCCGATGATATTGGCGCCCAACGTGATTGAGTGATTCTTGTGATGAGTCGACGATCTATATGGTATCTACAGCGTAGACGAGCAGAATACGTTGGGATCATCCCACCTCCTCTTGGCAAAGTGTGTTTCGATTCGTGAGTGCACTCGTTTTTATTATTATAAGGCCTTAATATACATCAATTTATGCGCATCTTCATATAAGATATATAGATCTGTTATGCAAATCTGAAGGAGAATTTCTTCTATTGATCATCCCAACTTCTGAGGAGAATGGACTGTGCATAGTCATCCTGATCTGAAAAAGAGAAACATGTTATAATATATTTATAGTGTAACAAATATTCAAAACAATTTTCTTTGTGTGACATTTATAGCCACTTATTTAATATAACACATATCATTAAGTGTATATTTAGAAAGTGAGAGAGAAAGAAAGTAGAAAGAGATAGAAAAAGAAAAAAAGGAGAGAGAATAAATAGAGGGAGTGAAGTAAAGAGAGGGAAGAAAAAAAAAAAAAGAGGAAAAATAGATAGAAAGAAAGAAAGAAGATATCCATTCCATAACTTTCAGTCATTTGTATTTCATGTACATTTGATAACATCGCATTTTATAATATATTTTAGTATGTTTCTATTGTATTTTTCTTACTTTTTTATTGAGTTTTTGTACAATGTTGTTTTCCTATTGAGCAGGGACAATTTGACACAACCCATACTTAACCATGCATGAATAAGCAATATAGCCATAGCACTATATCCCTATAACCAAACTAACTTTCTCATGTGTATTTGTAGTGTGGTATAGCGTTTGATTGAAACACTGAATGACCCGAGTTCGATTCCAACTTGAAGCAACTTAATTTTGCTTGGTTATATTTAATGTGGGTTCATGTATAATGCACGTGAACAGTTCTTGTGGAATCAATTGTGTATATATTTAGACTTGTAGATGTGTAGTCCTGAGGTAATGTAAGCTTGTATATTTGTAGACATGTAGAAGCATAGACTTGGAGTAGAGAAAATAGTTGTATAGTCAATTTCTACAGGGGTTAATTATAGAGTGCATATCAGTATAAATCTCTTGAACAAATTTCAAGATTACGGAAGTGCAACGTGGGATATTTGATTTCATAACTGATGCCTTGAAAATAAATAGCATTTCCAAGGTTTCATATGAAATAAACAAACAGCTGTATCGCGATATTTTCTACGCGTTTGATTGAGAGGAAGACAAGAAGAATTGTTAGAAAGTGTACGTCGGTCCTTTGGTTCACGCGTATAATGTCACCATACACGATAGTACTGGATTTTCTCCGTACTATTTGATGTTTGGTAGACAGCCAAAGCTAGCGATAGATGCATTGCTTGGCATAGACTTTGATCCTGTCGATTCAAAGTCTAGAAGTGAATACATAAGAAAACTGCGGAACAATTTGTCTTACGCATATAGAAGAGCAAGGGAAATTTCAAAAAACACCTCTGATACCAACAAGAAATATTATGATCGAAAAGCTCGAGCAGCCGTATTACATCCAGGTGACCAAGTTTTGGCTAGAAATGTAACCGTCAGAGGCAAACATAAAATTGCTGATAAGTGGGGACAACAGCCATACGAAGTTCTTGCACAACCAAATAGAGATATCCCAGTATATGTTATTAAGAAAGCTGGCAAGACTAATAAAAAAACAAAGACCCTCCACAGGAATCTATTACTTCCTATTGCTTCAGTTGAAAAAGAAGACAAACCGGTAGAGATAAAAACAAGGCCACAGAAATACGTAATTCCGCAGAGGAGAGGTCTGGACTCGCAGAAAACCCGGCTGACACGTAGTAGACGCCCACCGAACTGGCAGACATCAGGAGATTGGATTCTTAAATGATAAATTATATAAACTGGAAATTTGGTTGCTGAAGGTAAATAAGGAATTACCTCATGTAGCGTTCAAACGCCTTTACATTTTATATAGTGTATATATCTTTTATACAATGTACTTATCTTGTGATGTTTTTCTTTTTTATTTAACTATACTTACCTTAAACTGATAAGAAGGGAAGAAGCTTACTTGATACATCCCAGAACTATTAAGGAGTGTAGTACTTACTTACCTATTATTGTTGAATCATGAGTTACCATACTTCTTTTCAGGTTCCTGATGAAAGGAATTATTAGAAAATGATATTGCTCACCAAATAATTGGTAACGATTATTTTAGTATTTTTGTGATGTCCTAGACACATTAAATTTCATTATATATCATTGTATATATTGTCTACGGTTGACTTTATATGTTTTGCAGCCAACCGTGTACTTAAGCAAAGCAAGCAATGATGTCAAGTATAATGTGTCATTTATTTTATTTTCAGTTGTTTTGTTTAATTGTTTGACCACATTGATTGTTGCCATGCTGAAATTAAAAGAATTTATGTATACTTGCCGTGTTGTTGTTTTCTAGCAGACAAGTACTATTGAATGCGTTTATTTTATACTCAATGCCTGGACGTCATTTCTTTTGCGGGGGGAATATGTCATAGGGTGGAAAATAGTTATTAAACGATTCTTTTTATTTTCAGACACATTTATTAAATAATAAAACTATACAATACACTACATAAAATTCGTTATTTTCATATATATACTTCCCTAGTTATAATTCGTAGCTGGTTAGGCACTGTGTAGTTTTCGTTTATCGATATAACCGTTATGTACAGTGGATTTACTAACCTTTAACCCTTTTAACATCTGATTGGCACAAATCAATAACCAATCACATTTATTATATGAGATCCGCCATTTTTGAAAACCATAAAAACCATTTTCATCAACGTTTTTCAAATAACCATATTTTGACTATATATCTTTATATATATTCAGGTAATTATGTAACATTTATAGTAAATGTGTTCTTGTATATTTGTAATGTCACTTTCGCGTGTAATAGGTCGATTGTTGTGATTGAGAACCATTATTTACTTTCATGTATAAACAATGTACAAGTTTATGTAATTGTTTGTTAGAGAATGTTCGTACGGTGATTGCTTGACCAACGTTTGGTTGATGGATTTTGGTCGAGTGTCCGAATATATATATATTTGAAAACCCAACATCGAGAGTCGTTATATTTTTCTCCCACTTCTACCGGCTGAGGCCGATGACAGTATCACGCCGTAGACAATTTAGCATGATGTCAAATCAAGTCACATTATTCTGACACCGGGCCTGCGGGTCAACCAGACCTGGAAAGACAATTATATGCTGAGCGCCAAGCAAGGGAGCTATACTAGTATCATATTTTGTGACTTCAGTATGTCGGACCAAAACTTCCGTCCGGGATGGACGCTCTAACCGGCCTTTATCTGGACAGGTGATAATATGTTTAATGTGTCTTGTAATGTGAGCTTTTACATTTTTTTCTGTAATTTTCAAGGGCAGATTCAGTATTATGGGCTAGGAACACCTCATTTTTTTCAACTTGATTTTTGGTACTATATTCCCTGATACTGTGTAAAAGTTGAAGTAATTCTATAAGCAGATTGTATACTATAGTCGCATACGCAAATATATAGAAATTATCTTTTTTTTTTCAAGAAAAACACAGTACATATATATGTCATTTTGCTGAAACATTGTGAGAAAAGAACAGAACAGAACAAATCTTTATTGCTCAGATCGTACAAACAAACGATACAAGAGCATACAGTCATATGATGTCGTAATAGAAAAACAGTCAAACATATATCACATGACAAGGTTTAAGTATCTCTTTTTACATTAAATGTTTTGAATGATATATTTGTTACTTGGCATCAACAAATTATGCCATAAAAATCGAAAAGAGAAAAAGTGAAATCTAGCCTCCCCACGCCCCCTCTCTCCTCCTTTTGTTCTGGATTATAACATTGACATTTTGATAATATGTAAGGAGAGAAAGAGAGAGAGAAGGAGTAGGAAAATAAAGAAGTGTCATTTACAAGAGGAAAGTTACAGTTAACAGTAACGTTATACACACATTCACACATTTGAGAGCAAAGGAAAGGTATCGAAATGTAATTTATACAGTGTAAAGAATGTTTAGTTCATTTTCAATTACACTGTACATAGTTACGTACATGTATATTGGTATTGATTGGGAACTCCATGTAATTGGATATATTACTATAATTAATATGTATCATGTATCAAACCATAAGTATTTACAGAGATTGAAACAAACTTTAGATTCGGGCTATTGTGTATTTGAAAAAAGAGTTTGATTGGTTAAATTATTATTGTGTAAAGTCTGTTGAAATTTGGATATCAAATTAGTGAAACAGAATTCGAACAACTAATTGGGTTGATTTAATTAATTGCTATGAATTCAACATTAAAATTACGGTAAGTGGGGTAAGTCATTTATCTATTTAAAAACAAAAACAAAAAACAACAACTTTATTTTGATAGGCAGCCTGTATTTTATCATTTCATGCGGTTTACATGAGATAAAAGCACTGCCTTATTAATTGGAGCTGCTCTTGAATGCCTCCATGATTATTTTCACAAACTTACAGAGTTTGGTAAGTGTGGTCAGTGATGTTTCATTCATAAGCTGTTTATATTTCAGGATATTTGGATGCATGTAGTAATATTTTTTATATAAAGTCTTATTGAGTTACTAGAAAGGGACAAATGAGTAAATATTGCATTTCATCACTAATGTCATTTTTTCGAGCAGATAATGCATTTTCGATCGGACAAATCTGTGTTACTCCATCTTCCAATTTCTACTGGTAAAAAATGGTTGCTTGTTCTAAATTTAACTAGTTGTAAATAATTTGGTTTTCTTAATTTTAACAAGAACTGTTCAAGATTGATTGATTCTTTGAATAATGAATAATTAGTACCTTTGGAGGAATTTTGTAAATAACTATTCCATTGCTGATTAAACTGGTCAATAAGAGTCTGTCTAATAAATTGTTTTACTGGTGACATGTGTGTTAATATATAGTTCTGGATTATACCAAGAATTCATATTGCCTGTTTCAAATAAGTTGGTTTTCATGTGTGTTATCCATTTTGATTGGAAGTTGGGCATTTCTTGCATGATTTGATCAATTTTGTATGATAATTTATCATGGTTTCCAGTAATAATTCTGGCCCAAAATCCAATCATTCTTACTTTTATTATAATTTGTAGTGGGTATCTGCCTAGTTCAGCAAGAATCATATATGATGGTGTACTCTTTTTAAGTTTCAGGATGTTTCTCAAAAATTTTGTTTGGATATTTTCAGTCATGTCAAGGTTACTATACCCCCACACTTTACTTGAGTATGTTAAGATTGGGACAATTTGCATAATAACTAAGAATGAAACAACAAAAAATAATGTGAACTAAAAGAATGTATCAATAGGCATGATTTTGAGTTATCTGCCCCCGGAAATGACAGAAAGGAGCAAAAAACTCACATTCAGCGGCAAATAACTCAAAAAGAAGCTTGGTGACCCACATTTTTTATCCCATAAATTTGTTTCTAGTGTGATTCTCTATGATCATGCTTAAAATAATTCTGTTCGCTAGTTTTGATTTTCCTTCTTTGTTTGTATAGTAAAATACCGCTATTATGAAAATTAAAATTAAAATTGGATAATTGCATGCTTGTTTTGTTTATTTTCTTTCTTTTTTTCCGTTTAACATTTCAGAATTAATCGAGTGTTGTGTTGAAATTGCAAGAATACAAAATCATTTAAATGCAACTCCAAATAAGGTAGACTTTTGCACAAAAACGATTTAAATGCGATACAAAATAAGACCTATTTACGCATCACTTTCAGGCGTTCAATGTTCATTTATTTACAACTTAAAGATGAAGCTGATAGAATCATTGTAGTGTTTACGCTTTCCAACTCTAATAAGCAATTAACAAGTTAAAAAAATGGTCAAAAATCATTCATGCGTATATGCAAGCTTTGATACAGTTACCCGCACTTCAAAACGGCGTTACTATTATTCGGGAATTTTTCGACAGAATGGATAGCTATATGGTCTCGAATCACTCGGTGAAAATCAAGTAGCCTACATAAGTCTGCTCGTGCCGATCATCTTTGCACCAGGTGAGTTCCGCAAGCATTTAGCACGAGGAAAAAAGGGATGGTAACTTGGTACATAAAACCATACTACAAAAGATCCGAGTCTTGGAGACCGAGAACCAGTCAAACACACCATCGGAAAGTATGTACCAACCAAAAGTTTATTTCTGACAAATCGTAAAGAAGTGTCCGACATGTTTTTTTTTCTTTTCTTTTTTTTTTTTTTTCAGAACTCTGCTGAGCCAAACAATGAAAAAAGAAAAGAAAATGTGAATTTTGAGCCCAACTGCACTTAAAAAACAAACTTACTAATTACGCTATTGTGAACCAAAACAAATTGTGCTACAATTGCTCAGGAGAGCATATAGTTTTAAAGTTTGGGTCCAACTGTCGGTGTACACATTGCTCGAGAATATATGCAAACAATATTTATATAACTTTGACC
The DNA here is from genome assembly GCA_021229015.1 of Solen grandis. Lineage (NCBI taxonomy): Eukaryota > Metazoa > Mollusca > Bivalvia > Adapedonta > Solenidae > Solen > Solen grandis. The sequence goes on along the minus strand of CM037780.1, from coordinate 18,253,593 downwards.
AGGTGTCCGACTTACAATACTTCAAGGAGTCGCGTGACATGTTGGCAAGCGCGGGGTTTAATCTCAGATTATGGGTGTCTAGCAGGGATGCTTTGAAAATTATGGCAGCAGCAGATGTCGTTCTTCACTCCGACACATCCGCTAAAATTCTCGGCTTCAGATGGGATACATATGCAGACAATTTGTCATTTACAAAATAAGCATATTTCTCCGAGAAACGGACCAAACGTCTCATTTAACTACAATCTTCAAGAATTTTTTACCCACTCGGTCAGTTGAGTTTGGTCACTGTTCGTGCCAAACTCATGATTCAAGATCTGTGGAAAGAGAAATGACTGGGACCTGCCCCTCGCCCTTGACACACAACATGTTTGGAAATCCTTGCAGACGACTTGTCCACTTGTCCAAGCTATATAATTTTGTAGATACTTGTACAAAATCATATGATGCAGGGTTATACCTAAGCAATAGAGACAACTTTTCACTGGTTAAAGCGAAAACTTGCGTCGCCCCGCTAAAGCAGATTACACTGCCCCGACTTGAACGAATGGGGGCATTATTAGGTGCTAGACTCGGACAGCATGCGAAAAAGGCCTGATTATTAATAATGTGACGTATTGGTCAGAGAGCCAAATCGTTCTACATAAATCCTAAAATAAAATGCAGAGATTTGTACCTTACCGTGTTCAAGAAATCCGTGAAATCACTAGTGACAATACCTGGAAGAATTATCCTACGGTAGACAATCCTGCAGATCTTTTCACAGGGGGAATAAGCACAACACACCTTAATGATTCTCAGTTTTGGTTGAAATTCCGAAGTGGTTGGCAGCAGAATCTCAATGGTCAGTATGGAATGTCACAACACCGTGAACAGACTACATGCAGGAGAGTAGAGAACACAAAACTGATTCCGCTTCTAGTACACTTCATTCCGGGATAAACACTTCTAGACCGCCAAGTACTAGACCTCAACAGTACACGTCAAGTATTTTACATATCATGGACTTTGACAGATTTCGGAAATACAAGAAGCTAGAATGGACTATAGCATTTGTGCAAATGTTTTGTCAAAAATTGTCGAGTTGCTCGTGAAATTGGACCAGCGACAAGAAACGAGATGAAAGATGCTGTGGGTACGTGATTGCCAAGCATCTATGAAGCGACTTTTCAAGTCCCCAACTTTACAGCAGGAGGTGGGCAACAGGGGAATCACATTGATATTTATTCTAAAATATGCGCCATGGTGTGACGGTTGATTAGCCTCACAAAACTGCACCGAAGAAAACGCTGGCACGTGCATTTATCACATTTGAGATGCTGAGAACAGTTGTGACAGAGATTGAGGCGATTTCAAATAACACACAACTTACCCACGACACTTCCAATTTTGATGTCACGGAGATATTGACACTAGCATACTTGTTATACGACAGAAAGAAAAAGACGCTACCGTAGGCTTACTTTACACAAATATTGTGCACTTCTGAGACGATAAATCCCGCTGACGTTCTAAAACTTGCTAGACAACAGAGGACCATCATCGACTACTTCCGGAGATGGAGAAGCAAATACCTGACCGCTTTTCTACGAGAACACCACAGGACAACGGGGAACATCCAGCAAAAGATGTCCGTTGGGTACGTCGTTCAGATACACAATGATGTAACGCCACGATCCCGCTGGAGACTAGCAAATAATCGAATGGGGGAAAAAGTATTTCAAACAGATCTATAGCAATACTCTACCAGCTGAAAGTATCCAAGAAACAGTGATAGCTTGTAACACTGATTGCATGTGTTAAATGGACTTAAAGAAATATTCGTATTATGTATCATTAGCATTTGGACAGTTCATCATCATAATTATTTTAGAGTGATACACGTAATTATAAACGAAAAAGTTGATTTCAATGCTCAATGCGACCATTTGATTAATTTTCAAAGTATATTATGTTTCAGGGGTCTTATCATGGACATTAAATTTAAACCTATGCAATGGACACTTTTGGCAGCACAAAACATGTCGAGGACACCATTGACGCCGCGTTATTGTGCGTGACGTTCACAGAAGCTTTGGCACCATGACGTCACTGCCTCAATTGAGTATCAATTTGCATTGTATACGAACGAATGAACGAAAAGGGATATCGGCGAGTAACAAACTGGAGCCTTCATAGCCACAATATGAGCGGACATGAAATGAACACTGTTGCATAATATTAGGTGTCACTTATTTACATTCTACGGGATATACCTGTTATATCTGACTTGGATTAAGCCTATGTTTTAATAACAATCAAATATAACCTATAAATTAAGCCACAAATCAAACACTGCATTTATCGAATTGCGGAAAAATATATATGTTCGCAGAAAAAAATATATACGCTGCACATTTTTAAACAAACAATTGTTAGTTATATCTAAATAGATTGTGCGCAGATCACTAAGTGCATATTGAGATTGCATCATTCATTATAGAAAACTTGAAAAAAACAAATGAACTCATGTACTTTTTTTGTCTTAAGTTTTTGCATAAATTTATATTAAGATATCTATAATTGCATGTTTTTATTTGATTAATATCTTGAAATACATTTGTTGTTGTGTTGACATTGCAAGAGTATGATATCTTTTTCAAATGAAATTCTAAATAATTTGGAAAATGCTTTGAGCATAATTTCTTAACAAAACCGATTTAAATACTTTTAAATGTTATTGATTACTGCTGCTCTATAAGTATTTGAATGTTAGCCATTTGATTTATTACCTAGTCTTGCTTCTGATGTACCGTAGCCATCGGCTACCACTTTGCATCTACATGTATCTCCTGGATTAACATTGACTCAGTTTCAATTTGTGTTGTTTATGAACGAACGAATAGATCTGTTGCATACTATTAAGTGACATTTATTTACATTGGATATTATATACTGGCTATATCAGTCAATGGCACTGAGTCTTTATTTCGTATGATAATTAAAGATTACCTATAAATTAAGCTAGAAATCACACACAGCATTTACCGATTTGTGGGGGTGAAATATATGCATTTGCAGAAAATATATATACGCTCCACATTTTCAAAACATAAATGTTTGTACTATCAGAGATAATTGTACACCACTAAGGGCGAGATTGAATTTGCATCATTCATTAAAACAGCTTCGTTGAGAGTGGGCAATATACACCCGAAGAAAGGTATATTTGTACATACTCGCAGAAAATATATATACGCTGCACATTTTCTAAAAACAAATGTTTTTTTAATGTTAGAGATAATTGTACATCACTAAGTGCGAGATTGAATGGAGACTCGGAATCGTGCACAATTTATTGTCCTTTTTTTTTTGCATAAATTAAAGATAAAATTTGATTTTTGCATGTTTATTTTCGGTTAACATCTCGGAACAAATTCATTGTTATGTTGTAACATTGGAAGAATAGGATATTTTTTAAATACAATACTAAATCATATAGATATAGTTTGTAGAAAATGATTTGATCATTGTTTTTTAACAAAACCGATTTAAATGCAATACTAAATAAGACCAATTTATGTTGTGTATATTTATGATATATAACACCACATATATAGGTTTGATATAAGCACATCCCTATTTTAGGTTTTGTGCGATCTTGCAATTACATCGCTTATTATAATATACTTAAACCAAATAAATCTGTACACATTTAAATGTTTAGTGTGAGTTGTTAATGTTAATTTTAACTTCTATATAATAAATATCTGAAGTTTAGTCATTTGATTTGTCATCTACATTAGCTTCTGGTTTACCGTGTGGTCTTCGGCTACCACCTTGCATCTGTCTCCTGGATATACATTAATCAAATATCAATTTGTGTATTTGCTATATATGTCATAGGAATTGAGTTTATATTTCATAAGATAATTAAACAATACCTATGAATTAAGCTAGAAATCATACACTGCATTTACCGAATTGCGGTGTGAAATATATATATTTGCAGAAAATATGTATAACGCCCCACATTTCCAAAACATAAATGTTTGTAATATTAGAGATAATTGTACATCACTAAGGCGAGATTGAATTTGCATCATTTATTAAATCAACCGTGAAACAAGAGCTTCGTTGAGAGCGGACAATATAGGCCCGAAGAAAGGTAATGAAATTGAACTACCTTTGACAAACACTTTTTAAAATTAAACAAGTCTGTTGTTGCTTGCAAAACACAAGACATCTAACGGTTATGAACATTTTGACTTATTTCTTTACCATTTTCACCAGAATTTTGATCTGACAGTTGGTTGAACGGATAGACAGAAGGAAGGAGGGCAAACTTACAGTTCCCTCTTATGTAAACATCTGTAGGGGACGAATAAACAAACATGAAATATTTTCGCATTATATAAATATGACATGTTGCTTCATACTTTGACCTTGACCCAATAAAAATGAAACTTGCTCATGATCTGCACTTCATTTCAGTATGGTTGCCACTTCTGGCAAAAAGTTTAAATCTGCATAAGAGGTTCAAGAGATACAGAGCGGACACAAAATATTCTAACATTATAACAGTATGACAAATATGAGAGGACAAGAAATTGCTAACAATCTTCAAGTGCGACCTTGACCTTGAACCAATACATCCGAAACCAAAGCTCTCCACATCCTCTTTGTATGGTTAACATTCTGTCAAATAATTATAATTTCCTTCTAGATGTTCTAAAATTATAGAGCAGACACAAAATATTCCAACATTATAACAGTATGACATGTGACCTTCAAGTGAGACCTTGAACTAATACATAGATTTTGTGCGATTTTGCAAGACTGAATTACATCGCTCATAATAATATCCTTAAACCAAATACATTTGTTCACATTTTAATGTTTAATGTGAATTGTATGTGTTTGTGTAAAAACTGAAATTAAATTTGGATATACGAATGTGAGCTGAAAATATATAACGCCCCACATTTTCAGATCACAAATGTTTTTAATATTAGAGATAATTGTACTTTGCTTAGTGCAAGGTGAGTGTGCATCATTCAATATAGCAACCGTAAAAATTGGAATAGTGTACAGAAATTTAAGATTAAATTGGATGATTGCATGTTTTTCTTTCGGTAAACAACTCGGAAAATATTTATTGTTGTGTTGACTTTGCAAGAAAAAGGTTTCTTTTAAATACAATACTAAATAAGATAGATAAAGATTTTTGGAAAATGATTTGAGCATAATTTCTTAAGAAAACGATTTAAATGCAAAACTAAATAAGACCTATTTATGTGGCGTATATATTTAAATATATAACACCAATAAACTGGTTTGATATACGTCCACCCATGTTTGTGTAAAACCTGAAATTATTTGATATACAAAATATATAACGCCCCACATTTTCAGATCACATTTTTTTAATATTAGGTATAATTGTACATTACTTAGTGCAATTTGAGTGTGCATCATTCGATAAAGCAATCGTGAAAAAATAGAAAAGTGTACATTTTATTGTCCTTAGTTTTTGCATACATTTAAGATTAAATTGGATGATTGCATTTATTTTCGGTTAACATCTTGGAAAACATTTATTGATGTGTTGACATTGTAAAAATATGATTTCCTTTACATGCAATACTAAATAACAAAAATAGTTTTTGGAAAATGATTAGAGCATAATTTCTTTAAATGCATTACTAAGTAAGACCTATTTATGTAGCGTATATATATTAAATATATAACACCACATAAACTGGTTTGATATAGGCCCACCCCATTTTTAGGTTTTGTGCTATCATGCAAGACTAAATTACATCGCTCATAATAAAAGCCTTAAACCAAATAAATTTGTTCACATTTTAATGTTAAGTGTGAATTGTTTATGTTTGTCTAAAACCTGAAATTAAATTTGGATATACGAATGTGATCTGAAAATATATAACGCCCCACATTTTCAGATCACAAATGTTTTTAATATTAGAGATAATTGTACTTTACTCAGTGCAAGGTGAGTGTGCATCATTCAATATAGCTACCGTAAAAATTGAATAGTGTACATTTCAATGTCTTACTTCCTTAGTTTTTACAGAAATTAAAGATTAAATTGGAAGATTGCATGTTTTTCTTTCGGTAAACAACTCAGAAAATAGTTTATTGTTGTGTTTACTTGGCAAAAATATGATTTCCTTTAAATGCAATACTAAATAAGAAAGAAGTTTTTTGAAAATGATTGAGCATAATTTACTTTAAATGCAAAACTAAATAAGACCTATTTATGTGGCGTATATATAGTAAATATAAAACACCACATAAACTGGTTTGATATAAGCCACCCATTTTATGTTTTGTGCGATCTTACAAGAACTGAATTACTATCCTTATAATAAAATCCTTAAACCAAATAAATTTGTTCACATTTTAATGTTTAGTGGGAATTATTTATGTCTGTTAAAAAGAAATAACTAGAAATTAAAGTGGTGTATATACGTCAATTTTAGATACATATTTTTTAATATTAGTATAATTGTATATATTTAAAAAACAACCCCAAAATTTTATTCAAATCACCCATAATGATTGTTTTTAACATTAGAGATAATTGTACATTACTAAATGCAAGTTGAGTTTGTATCATTCAATATAATGTGAAAAATGGTTTATTTTATTTTTTTTTAAAAATTGGTTTTTGCATATGATTTCCTTTAAATCAATACTAAATATGATAGATAAAAGATTTGGTAAATGAATTGAGCATAATTTCTTAAGAAACCCGTTTTAAATGCAGTACTAAATAAGACCTTTTTATGTGGCGTATATATAGAATATATATATCAACACCTATATTGGTTTGATATTTGCGCCTCTTAATTAGGTTTTGTACGAACTACTGCAATACTAAATAAGACCTATTTATGTGGCGTATATATAAAATATATATATCGCCACATATATTGGTTTGATATTTGCGCCACTTAATTAGGTTTTGTACGATCACCCCATATTGTCGTGAATGTATATATATATATATATATATATATGGGATGTTTTCCAATATGAAACCCTTTTTGTGGGGTGGTGAAAAAAACTCGGGTGTTTATATCACCCCACTTTTTCTCGACCCGATTTTCATGCAGTATTTACAGTTTTCAAGCCATCAAGTACAAAATTTAGGTTTCACATGGAAACCATATATAAGCGCTCGTAGCATTGGTCTCCCTTTATACCGACTACTCACAGTCCAGTTTATACTTACGCGCTGAATATATATCGCCCCGTAATTTTTACTTGTAAATATATAAAACCCCATTTTTCGTGAATACTTATGTTATCGTAAAAGCCATCTAGGGTCAAGTAAATCCCCATGGATACAAGGATTTATAAATACAGCGCTTATTTAACGACGTGAACGATCTTCCGTGAGAATAGTTTAACATACAATTATTGAAAGGACAGCGTGTTTAGTAAAATATTTTCAGAATAAAAAAATATTTTCTGCGCATATACATTTAACCCCTCAATTCGATATAATAATTATCCATGTAATGTTTGATTATCATTAGGTTATGTACTCAGTTCCAATATCAGATATGACAACTATTTCACGTACAATGTAATCGAATATCACTCAGTATTATACAACAGTCACTGTGTTTATTTCATGTCTTCTCATAATGTGCCTATATAAACTGTATTTTGTTTTACGCTGATTAGCTAATTCGTTCAATTGTGATTATAAACACTGTACTTTTTTACACTAGAAGACTTATATGTTCGTTCGTATACAAAGCCAACTGATATTCGATTAATGTATATCAAGGAGGCAGATGCATGGGTGTAAGAAAGTAAGTAAATGACCAAATATTGTATACTGATACAACAG
>CM037780.1:18220967-18237388 GCA_021229015.1 Solen grandis | reverse complement strand
AAATAGTCAGTCAGATATGTTTAAAATAAAAATTTTAAAAAATTTTTGCATATACTGATACCTGCACAATATTTCAAACAACAATCACAAATGTATCAGATTTCTATTAATATGTACATGTAAATTAATAAAATGTAACTAAAATCCTAAAAACTGATAATAAAGATGTACAGAAACACGTAGCAACAATTTTTACTACGGTGTGAAAAAAAATATTCATTTAATATAGTTTTTAAGGCGACACAACGTTATTTTATGGGCTGATCGTTCCCCATCTTTGTTTGATTCATCCTCGTTAAACATCAATTCATTCTGGTGCGTTTTTTTTTTATCGATGCACTGTAACCGGGTCATGTTTTTCATTATTTCAATATTGCTGTCTTTTAATATCTTATATCTTACATTTTGGTGTTGTCATACCTATTGTGTAATGGAATTGTTGTGCTGATTGGATTATCTCCCTTTCTTTGAACACTGGTCAGTAGAGTGGGCAATCAGGTATGACATGTTCCCGCCTTTACCTGGATAATTGGTCATGTGACTCTCACTTTTTTCTTCTCTCTGGTCACATCTAGTCAACAGGTTGTTTGAGGCAGACATGCGGTGAACATTTTCCTGTCTATTTTAATAATGATTCTAGTGGTCTTCTGAGAGGTTAGTTGTTTGTCATTATACTTTATATATGTTTGAGGAGGACACAAATAAGTTATGCTTCATTTGTAAATTATTATTTAAGAGCTTATTTAAATCAACTTGTGCACCGGATTGTACATGCAGAATTTTAGATGGTTCCTTGTCTCTTTGTCTTTTGGTAAATGGGATATTATTTATTGAATCACTATCTATGCTATCTTATTTGTACACTGTTGCCTAACCTTGCAGTTAACCAGAATAACCACCAGTCACTGAGGCAGTGTGTGTGTCAGAGTCAGTTCAAAGGTCCGGTCCACAATCGGTATGTACTGCTGTGGGTTGATTGTAAATTGTATTGTAAATTGTATTGTAACTTGTATTGCTTATGTACTGGTGTGAATTGTAATTGTTCGTATTTGTTTAATATGTGTTAATTATATATTGTTTCTAAAACGGTGAGCCTGGCCGCTGATCACAACGTTTACACTAAATAAATTATATACTGTTTTAGATGTTTTCATAATTCAGCTATGAAATGTATATGGTTGTTAACTCATTCCCCATTTGTTTACAGGGCTTGTGTTGACTGCAACATAAAGATAAACCTCTAAACCGACTGGTCTTGTTTTTCTGTTCGCCCCCCTTAGCTGTTACCCGTAGCTGGGTCCAGTGACGCTAGGCAACAAGTCTGTGTATTGCCGAAGTTCACCTGGTCACAGATGGCGCCCAACGTAAATAACCCACTGATGTAGGGGGCGACAACGTGTTTGGAGCATTTTCTGGACATTTGTGGTATATTTTGGTGCCAGATTACTGTGGAGAATTCAGTGACTCTTCTTTGTGTCAGTGTTATGAACTACATTATTTTATATTGACATGATTTTATAGTCTTTAATTCATATTGAAGACATCATATGGAATTTTTACCTTGATTGTGACAAAGAACTATATTTAACTTTAGTTTTACTTATGTAAAACATCTTGGAGAAGTTGGAACTTGAATCCATTACCTGGAGCGACCATTTCATCGTGTTACCCGGAGGCTTTTGGACTATGCCATAGGATCCTCAGCATTTCCACTCTGTTTTGATCTATGTTGGACAGTTTCATCTACATTTATGAGGAATCTGTGAACTTTTAATAACATTGAGTGTGATTTTCTTATGTGTTGTGAATTGGAACAGACATTGTGTGATCAGCCGGCCATTCAGTAATAAACAGGCATCGTATTTGTGAGTACCATATCTTTTTTTTAAAAAAAAAATTCATTTTCTGCAGTTATATATTATATAGCATTATATTGGTAATTTATTTACATTCTGAGTTAACATTTAGTATTTGTTCACTTTATCTTCTTCAAATAATTGCAGAACTGAATTTTTTTATTATGATTTTTGCAGTATGATTATTGTATTATTAGTCTGAAAGAGAACCACTTCACTTTGCATGATTTTGGGATAAGATAATAAACAGGGTGGTGGAAAAAGAAATATTGGTGTAGGTTCTTTACTAATTTTAGAATTTCTTAACTCTTACAACTTTCTTTTATATTTGTCAGAAAATTAAGCGTACCATCTAAAATACTGTATTCAATTTATTTGATTTAAGTTTTGGTTGAATAATATTCACCAAGTAAACAAAGATCAGCTGTGACCTACATTTACTTTAGATTTGATTTCAATGGTGTTTACATAATTGATCCTTGTCTTTCTATTTGGAGTTCTCTTTGCTTAAGGGTTGATTTGAAATATTCAAATACAGATTTAGTCAGACACAGGTTTTGTATGAGTTAGTCATTGGTTTGTTGTTTACTTGTTTGTCTGTTTATTTCCCATTGATTTTCTTTGAATCCAATTGATTTTTCGAAAACCAAGTCTGTTTATTTACGTATGTAAATAAGGACACGTGCAATTTGTTTTTCGTTTATTTGATTGGTCGAATTTGAAGGTGTGTCTTGATACATTTTTTTCATTGGACAATACATTTATTACGTCTTAGATTTGACTGAATTTGACCGGAACAACAACAAAAACAATAACAATAATCACTTGGGAGAATTTAGATTTTCGAGCACCTATTGGTAGAAGTTAGTTGTTTATGGTATTATAGAACATTGATACTTCGTAGTTTAGATTAGTTTAATAAAACGTAGTAGCGTGAATGATGTACAGATAAATTTAGCTCAACACGACGTGAGTTTGATGAATTCTACCGGATATGAAGAAACTTCCGGGATAGAAAGAAAATAATTGAATTGATTTGTTTGTTTTTCTTTCAGGCATTTGATATACTTCTATTGATGCAGAATTAGTTTATTATTGATACGGTTTTTTTTGATATTTTTAAAATGTTTTGTTTTCAGATTTTTTTTTTCAGATTAGTCTTTTATAATAATAACAGTATTTTTTTGGTTTGATGTGTACTTATTCAGTATGAAGTATTTGTATTAGGACATTTGTTTATTTATTTACTTTTTTTTTAATTTTATTTTTTTTTTAAATTTTTGGTATTACAGTTATTGGATATGCATACATATACTTGTGATAAGAAGATTTTTCATTGTGTCATTAGTTAGATACATATACATTTATGTGACATTTCTTCCATGATTGGTGTTTGTTTATTGAACATGAAGTGTATTTTCTATTGACAGAATTTTTAGATTTAAGATAGCATTTTTGTTTTAGAAGGGAGTATTTGGTTCGAGATAATTATTGAAGAAAGGGTAAAATACCCTTAGTGTTTTCATATGGCTGAGTCATTGAACATTAGTAAAAATATGTCAAAGGAGGATGAGTCGGGTTTGGAACGTGTTGACACAAAAACAGTAGTATTGTCTGAGGAAGAGAATGCATGGTTGAGTGCACTTCGCACTTTCAAACTGAATCCTGGAGAAGGTGGATCAGAGGAACTTGGAAAGTTTTTGAGGACTTTCAACAAAAGACAGGAGGAAAAGCCTATTGAAAGGAAACCAACGTTGACCGACTTATTGAATTCAGGGGTAATACTAGCCCAAAACCCATGTTTATGCCAAATACACCCATGATCAAGAAGTTGCCAGTAAGTGCAACAGTAGAGCAACCTACTCATGTAATGAATGCTCATCAGTTCCCAAAACTGTCCCTATTTTCAGGAGATGGAAATAAGGGAGAAGTTTCCTGGGAGGCATTCAAATATGAAATAGATTCATTACTAAAGGAACATACCTTCACAGAGGAACAGGTTATTTTTGGGATAAGGAGAGCATTGCGTGGAACAGCAAGTGATATTGTAAGGAGACTTGGTACAGGGATTACAGTACAGGATGTACTAATGAAGCTTAACAGTACATATGGAAGTATTGAAAGCCCAGAATCAGTTATGAGAAAATTTTACTCTTGCACCCAGGGCAGTGAGCCAGTCAATATTTATTCTGTTAGGTTAGAAGACCTGTATGGCCAAGCAGTGGATTTAGGGGCAATAGTCAGGAATGAGAAGCTGTTGAAACAAGTATTGTACCAAGGACTAAATATGGAACTTAAGCACATTGCACAATATAAGTTTGACACCATAGATGGTTATGATAAGTTCAAGATTGAACTTAGAAAGCTGGAAGCTGAAATGAAGCAGCAAGGAACAAAACTGAGACCATGCAATGTTGCTCAGAAGTTAGAAGAAAAAAATGACGTGGAGCAACTGAAGGACACAGTTAAACTGCTACAAGAGAAATTGGAGAAATTGGAGACCAGAAAGGATCATGCTGCAAGCCATCGGCCATTAAGATATGGTGACAGAAATTTTAGCAGCAAACAGCTTTGTATGAGCCGAGTAGACCTGTAGCAACTAACACATTCAGAGGTGCATGCCATAGTTGTGGAGGTAGAGGTCATTTTGCAAGGAATTGTCCCTCAGATTATCGAGATAATAGGGCAACATGCTATAGATGTGGAGAGAAAGGTCACTACGCCAAGGAATGTCAGAAAGAGTACAGAGAAATCCAGAATAAAAGGGATTTAAAAGAGTGAGTGCTCTTGTTGATGGACCAAACGTGGGCACAAGCACTCAAGTAGGAGGTCCAAAATTGGTTGGGGAAGCAAATACGGCGAAAGTGAATATAAATGATATTGAAACAAATGCTTTGCTTGATACTGGGAGTTCAGTCAGTGTAGTGTCAGAGTCATTTTATAAGGAAAATTTAAAGGAAATAGAAATTAGACCAGTTACTGAAATCTTATATATTGAGTGTGCTGGTGGGTCTTTATTACCCTATCTGGGATACATTGAGGTTGAGGTAAGTACATTGGAAGGAATCCCATTGTTTTTGGTATCACCAGATACCAATTATTCAAGCTCTACCCCTGTAATTATAGGAACCAACATATTAAATGAGTTGCATCTGGATTGTAAGAAGAGATTTGGAGAAAGATTTTTACAGATAGCAAAATTAACTTACCCTTGGTATTACTGCTTTAGGACTTTAGTTTTAAGAAACAGATCACTGAAACAGAACAACAACAGACTTGGGGTAGTTAAAAGTGCACTTTCTTATAAGGTTTCTTTGAAACCAAATGAAACTGTCAACGTCAAAGGGTATATTGATAAGAAGATAGACCACCAGCCTACAGCAGCCATCCTACAAGAGGCAAAGGATACGGCACTGCCTGATTTCATTGATGTAACGCCCAGTATTGTACATTACAATTATGAAAATACCAATGAAGTTCAAGTGACATTATCAAATTTGACGACAAATACAGTGACAATCTCTCCTAAATCGACAATATGTGAGATGCAGCCAGTCAAAATCACAGAAGAAGTCATTCATAAGATAGAGGAGGAGGAGCTAGATAAGAAAAGAATCAAAATAGTAACAGAGTTGGATATTGATAAGGACAACTTGTTAACAGATAGTCAGAAGCTACAAGCGTATGAACTTCTTATGAAACACAAAGAGATATTCAGCACTAGTGACACAGATATAGGACAGTGCAATCTAGTGAAACACAGAATAGACCTGATAGATCCAACACCCTTCAAGCAAAGACATAGACGAATACCACCATCAACGATTGAAGAAGTTAGGGCCCATTTAGAACAACTTTTGTCCTGTGGCGTAATAAGACCATCAAAGTCACCATTCGCTTCTCCTATAGTATTGGTCCGCAAGAAAAATGGAAAACTGAGACTATGCGTGGATTACCGAATGCTGAATGACAGAACTGTCAAGGACTCCTATGCCCTTCCTAGGATTGAAGAAATACTTGATTCTCTTCATGGTGCCCGGTATTTTACCACCATAGATATGAAGTCAGGATATCATCAGGTTGAAGTAGAGGAGATACACAAGGAAAGGACTAGCTTTACAGTGGGATCATTGGGTTTTTTCGAATTCAACAAGATGCCTTTTGGCTTAAGCAACAGCCCAGCCACTTATCAGAGACTGATGGAGGAGTGCTTAGGTCCTTTAAATATGAAAATTTGTATCATTTATTTAGATGACCTCATAGTTTTCAGTAATTCGTTTGAAGAACATTTAGACCGTCTAGAACAGGTTCTTACTAAATTGAAATCATGTGATCTAAAATTAGCAGCGGAAAAATGCCACTTCTTTGAGGAAAAAGTAAGCTTTTTGGGACATGTTGTTAGTGAAGCAGGAATAGAAACCGATCCATCCAAAATAGAGAAAATAAAGAATTGGCCAACCCCAAAGACTGGTGAAGAGCTTCATTCATTTTAGCCTTTGCAGGATATTATCGCCGTTTTATTAAGGATTTTGCCAAAATTACACGTCCACTGGCTGAATTAATTCCCCATGCTACCTCTAAGAAAGACTCCAAACGGAAACAGTCAAATAAGAAAGAATGGATTTGGACAGATAAGGAACAACATATCTTTGACCAGTTGAAGAACATCCTTTCATCACCACCAATATTAGCCTATCCAGATTTTGAAAAGCCATATGAGCTTCACACAGATGCAAGCAATACTGGACTAGGAGCTGTGCTTTACCAAGAACAAGAAGGCAGAAAAAGTCATAGCTTATGCTAGTAGAGCTCTATCAAAGTCAGAGAGAAATTATTCAACATATAAACTAGAATTTTTAGCACTAAAATGGGCAGTGACAGATAAATTTTCAGACTATTTGACTGGTAATCACTTTAAGGTATTTACCGACAATAATCCACTGACCCATATATTAACTTCACCAAAATTGAATGCAACTGGACAACGATGGGTAGCAGCATTAGGTGAGTATGACTTTGAAATACTGTACCGCCCGGGATCTAAGAACATAGATGCAGATGCACTCAGTCGTTACCCTCAAGATGCTGAAGTGATACAGTTGGACCAAGAGGATAGAGTGAAAATCGACAGAAATGCATTGATAGCTATATGTAAAGGAATATCATCAGTACCACCATACTTGGAAAGTTTATCAACTATTAGCAGTAACATCTTGGACATGATGGATGATCCCAGTACTCCCATGGCACAGATCGAGATGAGAGAAATACGGAAGAATCAGATACAAGATCATATCATAGGAAAATGGAGAGCAGCAACTATTGATAAAAAGATCATAGAGAAAACATTCACGAAACAAGATCTTACCATGAAGAGGAACTTTAAGAAGGAATTTTATTTAGAGTTATTGAAGACAATGGAGAAAGAATAGAACAATTAGTTATACCAGAATGTTATAGGAGAGACATACTGAAAGGTCTTCATTCGGATATGGGACACCCTGGAATAGAGAGAACAACAAAATTAACCAGAGAAAGATTTTTTTTGGCCAGGAATGACTTCAGATATAGAAACTTGGATCAAACAGTGCGATAGATGTTTACGAAGAAAGTCAGCAACAAACACCAGAGCACCATTGGTGAACATCAAATCAACATACCCATTGGAGTTAGTTTGTTTAGACTATTTAACTTTAGAATCATCCAAAGGGGGATTTTCAAATATCTTAGTGATCACGGACCATTTTACCAAATTTGCATTGGCCATCCCTACCAAGAATCAGACGGCAAAAACTACAGCAGAGGTTTTCTTTGATAATTACATCGTACATTTTGGAATTCCCACACGTTTGCATTCAGATCAGGGTGCTAACTTTGAAAGTCAACTCATTAGGGAGTTATGTAGCCTTATGAACATAAAGAAGACTCATACAACAGTATATCACCCGCAAAGTAACCCTACCGAGCGTTTTAATAGAACTTTAATCAGTATGTTAGGTACTCTGGAAAACTCTAAAAAAGCTGATTGGAAAAAGTACATTAAGTCATTGGTTTTTGCTTATAACAGCACTCCTCATGAGTCAACGAAGTTTTCACCATATGAATTAATTTTTGGGCGAAAACCAAGGTTACCTATAGATTCAGTATTCCAAGAGGCTGCGGAAAATCAGCAAAAGAATGCAACAGTACAGGAATATATAGAAGATCTTCAGAGGAGGCTGAAAGAGACTAGAGAGATAGTAGAGTCAAATATGGAGAAAGCAGGTAAGAAACACAAATACTATTATGATAGGAAGGTAAAAGGAGCAATTATTGAGGTTGGAGACTCCGTACTGGTAAAGATCTTAGCAAGAAGGGAAGGAAAACACAAGATTGCAGACAAATATGAAGATGAAATGTACACTGTCATTACAAAAAGAGAGGATATTCCTGTATTTACAGTCAAAGGTAAGGAGTCGGACAAAGTCAGGACATTACACAGAAACCACCTGTTTCCAGTGGGTTTCATAGCTGAGTATGAGAAAAACATACCAGACGAAGAGGAGAGAGATAGACCTGTGACTGTACAAAATGGAGAAAAGGCAGATGCATCTGTAAGTATTGAGGAGGAGAACAGTGACGTCACTGAAGAAAGTTCGGACGAAGAGTCCGGTATTGTTGTTGTTCCACAGACAATCACACATGGGGACGCCCATGAGCCCGAATCAAGTCGACCGGATGAGACAGATACAATGGAAAGAAACGGAGAATTGTCAGTAAGGACTGAAGAACAAGTACAGGTAGAGTGTATTAACAGTTCTGCTACAGCAGAACAAGAATGTAATACAAGGTATGTCGCAGAAGACAGTGAGCAGCATAACAAAGTAAGTACAGAGAATGAGAAATTAACCAATTAAAAATTAACTGGAACAGACACTGAGGTAGATACTACAGTGGAAGTTTATAACGCAACTCAAGAATGTCAGAATTCAGAAACAAATGAAATAGGAGGAACAGCCAGAGGAAAGAGACACCGAAAATTACCTAAAGTTCCTGTCAGAAGATCAGACCGTGCACGTAAACCGCCAGATAGGTTTGATCAGTATGTTATGTATGGGATGGAGAATAGACCATATGATGCGAGATTTAAAGCTCTAGACTCCATGATGTCATCTGGTATTTTAAGCAGCATGGATATAGAACTGGCTAGGAGAGTTATTAATGCTATTATGCAGTAGATTGTGTTATCATATTTTTAAAACATGTTTTAAATACTTAGATTTGATATATATGTCTTGATTGTCCCTGTTGGTATGTATAATCATGAGTATAATAACAAGTATCAGCGTGGACGCTTCTTTGAAGGAGGGGAGAAGAAGTTAATAGTTATTATTATTTGACAGGAAGAGTGGATGCACCAGCCGAGATACCTTTTAGAAACTATAGTTAAATGTATATCTATATTTTGTGCTATTATTCATCATGATCATCAATATGTAAATATGTGTTTTTTTGTTTTTCCCCCTTTTTTTTGAATTATATAAACCTAAGGGTAACACTTCAGTTTAGTTACAGATTTTTATCACCATTTGAGCTTCCTAGTATGTAGGTAGAGCTGCTGGTAGGAAGTTGGTCGTAGATAGTGGAACAACACAAGAAATAGCTTGTGTTTAAGATTTAGTCATGTTAATGACTTGACCTTTTTTTGAGGTGACATTTTACGACATCATGACAATGACGGGACGTCATTTTGCGAAGAGGGGAAGTGTGTAACCGGGTCATGTTTTTCATTATTTCAATATTGCTGTCTTTTAATATATTATATCTTACATTTTGGTGTTGTCATACCTATTGTGTAATGGAATTGTTGTGCTGATTGGATTATCTCCCTTTCTTTGAACACTGGTCAGTAGAGTGGGCAATCAGGTATGACATGTTCCCGCCTTTACCTGGATAATTGGTCATGTGACTCTCACTTTTTTCTTCTCTCTGGTCACATCTAGTCAACAGGTTGTTTGAGGCAGACATGCGGTGAACATTTTCCTGTCTATTTTAATAATGATTCTAGTGGTCTTCTGAGAGGTTAGTTGTTTGTCATTATACTTTATATATGTTTGAGGAGGACACAAATAAGTTATGCTTCATTTGTAAATTATTATTTAAGAGCTTATTTAAATCAACTTGTGCACCGGATTGTACATGCAGAATTTTAGATGGTTCCTTGTCTCTTTGTCTTTTGGTAAATGGGATATTATTTATTGAATCACTATCTATGCTATCTTATTTGTACACTGTTGCCTAACCTTGCAGTTAACCAGAATAACCACCAGTCACTGAGGCAGTGTGTGTGTCAGAGTCAGTTCAAAGGTCCGGTCCACAATCGGTATGTACTGCTGTGGGTTGATTGTAAATTGTATTGTAAATTGTATTGTAACTTGTATTGCTTATGTACTGGTGTGAATTGTAATTGTTCGTATTTGATTAATATGTGTTAATTATATATTGTTTCTAAAACGGTGAGCCTGGCCGCTGATCACAACGTTTACACTAAATAAATTATATACTGTTTTAGATGTTTTCATAATTCAGCTATGAAATGTATATGGTTGTTAACTCATTCCCCATTTGTTTACAGGGCTTGTGTTGACTGCAACATAAAGATAAACCTCTAAACCGACTGGTCTTGTTTTTCTGTTCGCCCCCCTTAGCTGTTACCCGTAGCTGGGTCCAGTGACGCTAGGCAACAAGTCTGTGTATTGCCGAAGTTCACCTGGTCACAATCAGCGATATGACATCATCCGTTTAAGTTTCGGCACGGGTATCGGGTTTGGGTATAAATACCAGCTCAGAAGCATTGCTAAATCGTCTGTCAGGTTATAAGCATTGCTAAGGTACATCCCATTTTAGAGGTCGATGGAGGGGAAAGGGACAGAGTAGCCATATGGTGAATAACGTAGTTGGAGCTCATTATAATTTAGGCAGTGGTAGCCCTTTTGTTAGTCCTCTGAATAATTGTATTTAAAATAAACTATGTACTGGGACTTTGAATATTATACTGAGCAACTATGAAACACTGTAGAAAACAGCTTATTTCGAAATACAACATTCCTGATTTATACAGTTTATTTGCATTTAAGGAATTGGACCTGACTCGTGTACTCTTATACATAGTTATAGCTATGTGGCTTATATATTTAAGTCATTTAACGAGCTCACGGCAGCAGACAGTTTCAAACGGATGACTATTTCTTGGTTATGTATTTGCCGTTGAATGTTTTACAATATATATTCTGATATATAAGTATTTGTTTTAACAATTAAGCAGAGAAAGAGTGGTGTATGGGGAGAGTGACAATTATATGTGTGTTAAAAATTAATGTCATAATGTCATTCTTATTTTTAACCAATTGAAATCCGACGAGACATACTAGAAATGTGAGATACATTGCAATTGTTATAGTCCCTACACGTATACATTCAAGATAAGCTCAATCTTTTGTAAACATTCACTTATCCAGGTTTAAATTAAACATGTTTGGTTGAAATTTACTTCCTTTTACTAAAGGTAACTTCCTTATATAAATTAAACATAGATAAAATAACATAGTACATGCCCAGACACATTTCGGATCATTTGAAGAGGATATTATGTTACGCTGTAAGAATTTGAGTGAGATATTAACTCAATCGGTTAAGCTGCTGCTTTACAATGTAATACAACTGAAGGATCACTGGTCGGTCCGAAATATTTGTTTTTATATTTGTGTCATTGGTTTTCCTCTTTTTGCTTTTCTTTCTCCCTTTTTTAAGAATTGAAACAGACATAGGCAGATGATTGAAATCGGAAAAAGGACCACATAATGTATATAAATCAATATGGTACATTGATTATTAAATGTATAGTCTTAATTTAATTTAGTTAATTTTAATTAGTAATTTATCTTTTTAGGGACTGGAAAGTCTGCTCTCTAATCACATCGACAGGACACCATTTAATACCGAGTTATGCCCCTAAAGCTTGAATTTCCATGAGAAATAACTGCCATTCTCTGTAGAGGATAGTTTGAATGTAAAGAATGTCATTGAGAGTCGAGCACGGTCATATCTACGCCTGGCTGAAGAAAATGAGAGTTCTAAGGAGAAAATAGAAGCAATTAACTCTTAAGAATCACTCAGAGAAACAGAAAACAGTGAGTTTACAAAGAGATGTCCGGTTTATTTACAGCCACTCGGAGGAAAATAGACTTTCCTAGCTAACGACACCTAGAAGAAGACTTTGTGATGGTTCCCTTCAAGAATTCCTTCTACAGCAGAAAGGATAATGCCGGCCGGATGGCGGGCGGTGAAACCATTTGGCATTGCATATACACGATGCATTTTAAAAAAATTGGCATGTATATAAAAATAGCCAGTTTCAAAAGATTGAAATGGGTTATTTTTAATTAATGTATCATCAGCTGGCAAAAAAAAGATGTATATTCTCTTTCCCAGAAGGGGGTGGGGTCGTGTCAAAAGAAACACAACAGCAAATGTCCGTTCTATATTTACTTTGATACAATAACTGGCATCACAAGCAAACCGGAAACGCTTGACTGGCAACGTCCTTAAACATAGTTCCACAACATTCTTGGGTCAAATTGTGCTTAACTATTTGACAGCCACTTTCCTGGGTTCTCAACCAGTACTTTACGTCATTTCATATTTACAAGTTTAGTATTTAAAACGGATATGCTTATGCACGGTATATTTATGTTATTTCAGTTTCATATCAGATTACATTATTAAATAATTACTTTACAATAAAATGTTTTCTTACTGTATATTTGTCTTTAAACAAATACAATTGCAATTTATTTCTTCATAATCAAAAATACGTTATACCGACGTTCACATCCATACTTACGGACAATGGGGTTGTCCCGACAAACAGCCTCTGTTGTTTAATCTATGGTGCTGTAAATTAGTAATATTAATTGTTACAAAGGGTGAAATCAACAGTACTTCCCAAAATAGATAGTGTCAAATGTCATTTCTATAGTCCGCGGTCATATATCTCAACGACTAAAATATATCAAAATCCTATCATCTGACTGAAAATAATACTAGCTAAACCAACGGAAATACTCAATAAATACTCTTACCGATTCATTGTCTCCCAAGGTCAAGCGATGTCTATGTTAAAGCTGGATATCTTACACTGACAACCTTTCCTCAGTTTAACCTTCTAATAACTGACTGTTTGAATTTGGCAGCGGAACTAACGTCAACTACAGGCTGGTCTACTGTACCAATTTCTTACCAAAATACAGGTAACTATTTAAATACCCAAAAGGATAATAAATTACCGGAATTATTGAATATAATACCCTAGTTACAAAGAGACATATATTTTTTTTTATACAAAAAACCGACAAGGAGATATGGAGAACAGGTTTGTAAAGAATAGAAACTCATCAGTGTGTCTGTGTTTGCATATTATTGCACTGTTTATGTTAAACTATATAGTCCTTCAGGTAAAAAAATGTAGCCCGAAAAGATGAATGCGTGTGTCTAATTTTATACATTTGATTAATTTGATATAATTTATTAAATATTTCAAAATGTTATACGTTAATGTAAAGCGTTATAAGTTATGAGATGAAGTGTGGCTATATTGCAATCACACATATTGTCTCGTTAGGACGCTTTGTACAGCGCTTTCCATAGCGTTGTGGCCCGATTTACGAAAGGCTCAATGTATTTTCATATTATTGAATCAAGGTGGTTTCCATTCTTCTTCTATTGTAATGGCTAGCAATCATTTTCTATTTTTTATGGCCATATTTAGACATTGCGGTGAAAGATAACCAGCTCCGGCTCCTGTTTTTGCTGAAGAGACAGCATAGGAAGAGACAGTGGTTGGATACAAGGGAGACCAGGTGCAAATTTGCGAATAGATTCATTGGTTCTTTGACATGCCCGGTGTATAGCACCGATATACGAGAGACAGGTTACTGGATAGAACCAGGACTGTGTACTCTAAGTTCCCATAGCAACTCTTATTAGCCGAGTGCATCTGGTACCAAATTTATCTTCGGTTTGATGCGGTCACTGGAGCAAAGTTCCCCGGCTTGGATTCGAACTCCTGACCTCCCGAACGTAAAGCGTACCCTTTACCACTGACCTTTTATGCGACTATCATTACTTTAAGTAGTAACTCGATTTTTAAGCATGTTTGTGGAACATGATTTAAACTCATTTTTTTTAATTATGCTTTAATAAACACATATATGATCTTTCTTTTTTTTTTTTAAATATTCTGTTTTTTAAGGATTTGACAAAACTTTGCACCATATAAACCTCACATCAGTAAGGTATTGCAACAAGGATGTCGTACGAAGCTCACTACTTACTTAGCGTTCTAGTACGTAGTAACCCACTTGGTCGGACGAAGCGTACCATCAATAAAATACATAAGGATATGTTTATGTATCAATCTTTGTTCTGCTAAGATATTTGAAAAATATTAAATGATGCATAGAGAAAATATTCGTGATTATGTATTTTATAAAGATTTTGAAATTTAACACAGTATTGTTTTTAAAGCGCATGTGTTTTTACTGCAACGTGCGATTAATTCAAATTTGAAAAAAAAATTCTGACACCTTTATTTAAACCGCGGATTTATTTGTTGATATGAGCTAGACTAATAAGACCGATATAGCTTCTTTGGAAGGTCATTGTTTTATTAACCGTATAATGGCTTATGAATTTAATGCAAGTTGTCTCTTACTTGCCAAATCATGTTTCCGAAAAATAAGAACTGTACATTGATTAATAGAAATGTACAGACCTTTTTGATATAAAATAATTGGATAGACCATATTTATTTGATTGTAAACAAATATCCATACAAATATCCATAGAAATATCCATACTTTTGTCGTGTGAGCATGTGAATATTCATGTAAGCTTCTTCATTCAAAATAGCCTGTTCTGTTATGCAACTGTATATAATACTCATTTCATACATGCAATTTAAGTAATGAAAACTAATTAAGTCTTACACCTCTAATTACATATTAAATATTTTACTTCATCAGTATACAAAAAAAATATTTATGTGTGCAAAATAAAAAAAATGTTATGCCATCTCTGAATGTTTTATAGAATATATGAATTGTTCATGTGATATCTATAAAAAAGCCAATAACTCATAAGATCATATATCTAGATGGATGGATTTAACGAAAGTATTTTCGAAAAAACGTATAAACGTATAAGATTGTAAATGTGTGTATGTACATGTGTATGTATAATGTCTAGCATCTCAATTACTTGTTGGAAATATAAGTGAGTTCATTTAATGGTGTAATCTATTTACTTTGACACATCACCTTTTTTGTTTGTTTTATTTATACCTTTTCATATTTTCTGTATAACTTCAGTTATATACTAACAGCATTTATCTGTTTGGTAATTATATTCTAAACAATTTTTTCTCGCATGTATGATATACTGACCGGCTTACTTCAGAACATATTAATAACAGGAATTTTCTTTTCACAAACTGCAGTAGTTATAAATAAATGTGCTAATATAACATAATATATGATCTGTAAGATCGTCTGCAGGATGGTTCCCGACCTACTGCTACCTATCATTCAAAATCCCGCGATAATACCTCTAATGTCATTTAGAATCCAGAGTCTGATTTTGAAGAAAGGATAAAAAATGTCATATGGTGCAGCACGTAAACAGTGATTAAACAATATTTCTCAACATAGTAGTTTTTCATACAATTTAAATCTCAGTGCGTTATATTGATATATTTTAAACGAGTGAAAGACGACGATTTCAATGAAGGTTTTCTAAATTCGTTCGCATGTTAGCATCCGGGTATCTAAGCATTCCTAAGTATTATAAGTTCTACAATATGATGTCCGGATCTGGATATTTGTCTGATATTTTGGTTATCCGTTGATATTTATGTGATAAGACTATGAACTTACACGATATACATATTAGATATTCAGTCGATGTTTCAAAAGGTGTAGTTTGCTTTATTTACATTCTCTGCATAATGTCTGTATTTATCATCACTATAAATATAACATTCTGCTTTGAAATTAAATACCAAAAGTAATATTGCTACACCGGTAAAATATATCTAATATTTTATCTGTCGCTTTGTACTTTACACTGTTATAATGATTTGTTTCTCCATAATTAATTTAAAAAAAACACCAACAAAAAACAACAAAATAAAAACAAAAACGCCAAGGTATCATGGCATGTTAAGCGTGTCTGCATTGCGCAATTAATCGCTAATCGCATTAAACTGGGCACATTGTATATCTGTCACCCCGTCCCGGTTAAACGAATTTTTTTTTTGTAAAAGTATATAAAAAGATTCCAATTTTGGCTTCCAAGAAGGAAGGGCCTCTTAATAAGAATTTCCTAATGATAATTATTAATAAAAACTGATATTGATATTTACTGTAATTTCACGGTCATTTATGTGGCAAATCATTGTTATTACTATTTATTATTATTATTATTATTATTATTATACCATATTTATATAGCACTCTTTTCATAGCAATG
>CM037780.1:18193468-18220867 GCA_021229015.1 Solen grandis | reverse complement strand
ATATAGGTTTGCAAAGATTCGAAAGAACTAAGGTTCTTTGGCGAATAAAGATTCGAAACAAGGACGTCAAATTTTAAATACGTATAAAATCGTTTCTAGATGAGATAGAAATTTGATATTTGGCGAGCTTATACGTCTCTGTGTTTCCTTTGCATTTTGTAAAGATGAAATTCATATGACGTCATATGACGTCATCAAATTGTAAAGAATTTCGATTCCTGAATGTCAATTTACTCATGTTGCAAAGGTTCATAGACAATGAAAATTTAATGTCCTATGTAGGTAATCATGAACATTAAGATTTAATGATTACAATTTTCATATGACGTCACATGACATCAAAACTTAAAAAAAGTTTGTCCGCGCTGTACAGCTGTCATTTATGGACAGATTGGCATGGAATTTTCACAGAAGTTATATATTACGACTTCATTGTGCAGGATTATATAGGTTTGCCAAAATTCGAAAAACACCAGGTTTGTCATGGTTTGCAGTGCAGAAAGCTCTATCTTTTGTTCAAAACAAAAGAAGTCTAGTTATTCTTCTTCTTATTATTTTTTTTCCTCCTTTTGAGGTTGTAATTAAACAAATTTACAATTGAGATAGATTCTTCAAATTGTTTCAGTGATCAGCTAAATAGAGTCCCTTTCGATCTGCATTGTTTCAACTATTAGTGACGTCATATGACGTCATAGCTGAAAACTACTACAAAAGTTTGTTCGCGGTCTGCAGCCATTGGTTATGAACCGATTTTCATCAAAAATTTCACAGAATGTGTATATTAATATCTAGTTGTGCATCCCGGTGTCCGTTTTTCAAAATTCGAAAAAACCAAGGTTCTATAGCGAATCCAAGATTCGAACCAAGGTCGCAAATTTTCAAATGCTTATAAAATCGGTCGTATTTGAGATAGAACGTTGATATTTTGTCAGTTTGTAGGACTCTGGATGCACTGAACGATTTTGTGAAAATGAACGTCATGTCCGTCACATGACGTCATTACATGAAAATCTATTTCTTATATTTACAAGATAATTTCTATATATTCAAAAGGTCCATGGAAATGAAAATAAAATGACTTTTGTTTCAAACGAAGTTTATTGAATTCTACAGTTTTCATATGCCTATGGCGTCATATGACGTCACACTTTACATATCCTACAAAAGTTTGTACGCGGTCTACAGCCATTGTTTATGAACCGATTTGCATCAAATTTTCACCGAAAGTGTATATTAAGGTCTAGTTGTGCATCGCGGTGTCCGTTTTTCAAAATTTGAAAAGGCCTTGGTTCTATGGAGAATCCAAGATTCGAACCAAGGTCGAAAATTTTCAAATGCTTATAAAAACGGTCCTATATGAGATAGAAGGTTAATATTTGATCAGAATGTAGGTCTCTGGATGTCTGAACGATTTTGTAAAAATGAACGTCATGTGACGTCACATGACGTCATAACATGAAAATCTATTTCTTATATTTACAAGATAATTTCTATATGTTTTAATGGTCCATGGAAATGAAAATTATATGACATTTGTTTCGAATGCTGATGATTTAAATTATACAATTTTCATGTGGCTCTGACGTCATATGACGTCACACTTGACATATGGTACAAAAGATTGTACGCGGTCTAAAGCCATTGTTTATGAACCGATTTTCATCAAATTTTCACCGAAGGTGTATATTAATATCTAGTTGTGCATCCGGTGTCCGTTTTTCAAAATTCGAAAAGACCAAGGTTCTATGGCGAATCCAAGATTCAAACCAAGGACGTCAAATTCTAAATGCTTATAAAATCGGTCCTATATGAGATAGAAAGTTGAAATTTTGTCAGTATATTAGTCTCTGCGTGCCTAAAAGATTTTGTGAATATGAACGACATATGACGTCACATGGCGTCATAAGATGAAAATGTATTTCTAATATTACAAGAAAATTTCTATATGTTTAAATAGTCCATAGGCATGAACATTTTATGACTTATGTTTCAATTGCTGATTTTTTGAATTCTGCAATTATCATAGACCTATGACGTCATATGACGTCACAATTTACATATGCTACATAAGACTGTAAACGGTCTACAGACATTGTTTATGAACCGATTTTCATAAAATTTCACCGAATGTGTATAATTATATCTAGTTGTGCATCCCGGTGTCCGTTTTTCGAAATTCGAAAAGACCAAGTTTTTATGGCGAATCCAAGATTCAAACCAAGGACATCAAATTCTAAATACTTATAAAATCGGTCCTATATGAGATAGGAAGTTGAAATTTTGTCAGTATATTAGTCTCTGGGTGCCTAAAAGATTTTGTGAAAATGAACGACATATGACATCACATGGCGTCATAAGATGAAAATGTATTTCTAATATTTACAAGAAAATTTCTATATGTTTAAATAGTCCATGAACAGTTTATGACTTATGTTTCAATTGCTGATTTTTTTAATTCTGCAATTATCATAGACCTATGACGTCATATGACGTCACAATTCACATATGCTACATAAGATTGTAAGCGGTCTACAGACATTGTTTATTAACCGATTTTCATAAAAATTTCACTGAAAGTGTATATTAGGATATAGTTGTGCATCGCGGTGTCCGTTTTTCAAAATTAAAAAAATCCAAGGTTCAAAGGCGAATCCAAGGTTCGAACCAAGGACGTCAAATTTTTTAATGCTTATAAAATCAGTCCTATTTGAGAAAGTTGAAATTCTATCAATGAATTGATCTCTGTAAGTATTAAAAAATTTGTGAAAATGTACGTCAAATGACGTCACGTGACGTCATTTTACATAAATATATTTCTAATATTTGCAGGAACATTTTTATATGTTAAAATGGTCAAAAAGCAATAAAAATTTAGGTACTTTTTCTTTAGAATCTGAAATTTCGATATCAAAGATTTTCATAGGTTTATGTCGTCATATGACGTCACATTTGAAATATGCTACAAAGGTTTATACACGGTCCAGAGCCATTATTAATGCGCCGATTTTCATCTTCACAGAATGTGCATAATAGGTTATTTTTGTGTATCCCGGTGCAGTTTTTCAAAAATCAAAAAGTCCAAGGTGTAAGTGCGAATCCAAGATTCGAATAAGGACGTCTTCTTTAAAATGCTAATACAATCGGCCCTATATGAGATACAAAGTTGATATTTTATCAGAAAATAGGTCTCTTAGTCTCATTTGACATTGGCTTTGAATATGTACATGTATATTTCTTCTTATTATTATTCTTTTTTTCCTCCTTTTGAGGTTGTAATAAACAAAGTTACAATTGAGATAGAGTCTTCAAATTGTTCCAGTGATCAGCTAAATAGAGTTCCTTTTGATCTGCATTGTTTCAACTATTAGTGACGTCATATGACGTCATAGCTGAAAAACTACTACAAAAGTTTGTTCGCGGTCTACAGCCGACATTTTTTAACGGATCTTCATGAAAATTTCACAGAATGTGAACATTAGGTCCTAAATGTGCATACTTCTTCCCTGTTTTAAAATATAAAAAGACCAGGGTACTATGGCTGAACCAAGATTCGAACCAAGGACGTCAAAATTAATTTAAGCATAACTTCGCTTCCAGAGGTACTAGAAACCTGAAATTTAGACAGCATCTGCATCCTGAGGTTTCCTTTGCATGCTGAGAAGTACGACGTCATATAACGTCATATGACGTCATAATTGCAAAGCAAACATTCTTTTTTCCTTCTTTTGGCGGTGTTATTAAACAAGGTTACCGTTGCGATAGAACGTTCATTTTTTTTACAATGATCAGCAAAATAGAATCACTTTCGAGCTGCAGTGTTTTAATTTTCAGTGACGTCAAATGACGTCATTACTGAAAACTGCAACAAAAGTTTTTCGCGGTCTACAGCCTACATTTTTTGACGGATCTTCATGATTTTTTTACAGAATGTGTACATTAGGTCCTAGATGTGCATACTTCTTCCATATTTGAAAATATGAAAAGACCAGGAAACTATGGCTGAACCAAGATTCGAACCAAAAACGTCAAAATTCATTTAAGCATAACTTCGCTTCTAGATGTGCTAGAAAGCTGAAATTTGGATAGCATCTGTATCCTGAGGTTTACTTTACATATGACGTCATAATTACCAAACATTTATTTTAAAAATAGTGGTATTTAGCCCTACAGGAGCTACTTTTAGACCGATTTGCATATTTTTTTCACAACATGTGCAGATACGTGTTCCATTGTGAATGGTAACTTCCGTTTCCGGAAAATATGAAAGGTCAAGGTCATATGTCAAATATCGTTTTTAGCTCACCTGAGCACGAAGTTATTGTGATGCCGCTTCGTCCGTCGTCAACAGTTAACATTCTAGAGGCCACAGTTTTTACCCATTCTTCACCAAACTTGGTCAGAATGTTTAATGGCAAGTTCGAAACTGGGCCATGTGGGTTCAAAAAGTATGTCATGAGGTCCAAAAATAGGTCAATTTAAAGTAAAATCCTGTTTACACTCTAGAGGCCAAATTTTTAAGCCAATTTTTACCAGACTTGGACAGAATGTTAATCTGCATGAGAGCTTGGACAAGTTTGAAACTGGGTCATGTGGGGTAACAAACTAGGTCACTAGGTCAAATCATAAAAATTGTGTTAGCACTATTCAGTTTGCTTGTTAACACTCTACAGGCCATATTTTTGATCCAATCTTCACCAAACCTTATCAAAATGTTTATCTGCATGAAAGC
This sequence comes from Solen grandis, assembly GCA_021229015.1. Lineage (NCBI taxonomy): Eukaryota > Metazoa > Mollusca > Bivalvia > Adapedonta > Solenidae > Solen > Solen grandis. The sequence continues at coordinate 18,216,138 of CM037780.1, read as the reverse complement.
TTGAACAAGTTCGAAACTGGGTCACGTTGGGTCAAAAAGTTACGAGGTCAAATTGATGTAAAATCTTGTTTACACTCTAGAGGCCATATTTATGATCCAATCATCACCAAACTTGGTCAGAATGTTTATTTGGGGTCAAAAAGTAGGCCATTGAGAACAAAGTTTCTCAGGTGAGCGATTTAGGGCCATCTTCTTTTCTTTGGAGCTTCATATCTCAAAAACGAAATATATATTATATATAGAGACTATGGGTATTATATATATAGTGCTTTCAAAAAGACCTTTCAGATGACATCCGGTTTTTGAAGATCAGGCTTGAAACGGTTTAGTTATGGCGGGAAAACTAAATATGTAGTGACCCCAACAGCATTTCACAACTGATATCGTGTAAAGTATTGATTTTTGTTGATAATAATATGAGCAAATATTTTAGAGCACATTCTTATCTTTCTGCTGATGTGCAGCATTTTAAGATCGAATCAGAAATGACTATTTTTTCTATTGCAAATTTGCAGTTTTCTCGAGGTTTAACAGCTTATATCTCGAATAGTTAAACATAAGTTCATATATAAAGCGTACGATATGTAGAGAATTGAAGTCCTTTCAAATGGTACCCAGCATTATAAAATTAAACTTCACTGAAGATCGCAATAACCATTTTGTCTTCCTTTTCTGCAGTTATTCTTAACGTCTTTGCCATATTGATATTGATTTTTTTAAATAACAATATGAACAAGTGTTTTAGAGCACATTTGTACCTTTCAATAGGTATGCAGCATTTGAAAATCAGTTCAGTAATGACAAAGTTATAGTGCAAAAACCATATGACATGGACATAAATTTGACTCGATATTTGGTGTTTTCTCAAGGATTAGCAGATTTTATCTCGATAACTGTTAACAATAAGTTTATACATAAAGCGTATGAAATGTAGATAATTTGAAGACCTTTTGAATGGTACCTAGCATTTTAAAATTAGACTTTATATAAGAAAATAATAATTTCTGCATGCAAAAAGAGGAAGGCCTGGCATTGAACCTTGGAGGACACCATTTCCCTCCACTCTTTTATGCATTAATTTTTATGTGATGCAAAGTAACTACGGTCATGAAATATTAAAGGGAGAAAATTAAAACAACGACTTTTGCAATGCAGTGATATTTTTCGTCTGACGTCACCAGACATTCAACTGACATTGTCAACAAGTATATGCTCTACAGCTGATACTTCTGTACTGATCTCCATAGTTTTTAAACATATAGATTGATATCTTCTACAGGTGCATGTCATTTCAAGATTGTCTGACATCCCAAGATGTTTAACTACGAATTGTGCAGGGCAGAAAGTCCTATCGTTTGTTCAACAAACGAAATTTCTAGTTATTATTATTATTATTCCAACCTAATTCAAGAGTTAATTTATATATGTTGCCAATGGTCAAGCAACATGAAAATTAAAATGCTTCGAAAAAAATGTATAAATTTTTTAAATCAAGTTTTTTTAATTTTCAATGACGTCAAATGACGTCAGATTTGACGTCAGCTTCAAAAGTTTGTTCGCGATCTAGAGCCTTCAATTCTGGTCCGATTTTCTTGATATTTTCAAAGAAGATGTATTTTAGAATGTAGATGTTCACCTTGGCATTCAAATTTCCAAATTCGAAAAGATTGAGATTTTATGGCAAAACCGGGTTTCGAACTTAGGTCCTAAAAATATTTTTTATTGTTACAAGGCCACCTTATGCGTTAGAAGCATAACAATTGGAGTTTACCGTCGCTTCGACAGTATTTCAATCATATAGCGACGTCCAGCTAATTACAGGTAGAGAAAGACCCCGAATGCACGGAGGCATCCTGGTAGAACCACCGACCTACCGCAAGCCAGCTGGAAGGCTTCGTCACATGAAAATCCGAATGACCCTATCAGGATTCGAACCCACGCGGTGAGGGAAAATTATTTTTTTCTTCGGCCCAAATAGCTACAAAGCTGAAAATATTTTATCGACAGTATATGAACAAAAGTTTTAGTTCTGGTAGAGCTCTTTCCAGTCAGGTTTAGTTTTTGAAGATCGGACTTGATTTGGTCATTTAACGGCAGTCCAAAGTTTGATCCTTTTTTGAACAATGGTAAATCAGTTTGTATTCTTCAAATTGTGACATTTAAGAAATGTTTGACCCTTGCATATTATGTACATAATTAAACTATTTCCTGCACTTCTAGGTACCTAATAGAAAATATTTAATTAATTTTGTTTCCCATTTTGCCGCTAGGGAGCGCCTCGCTCAAAATTACTATTTTGCTTATGACTCAAAACGTTGAAGTCTGATTCAAATGCGATTTTCAGCATTCTGTTCCTTGTTGATATCACAATTGAATATGATTGATTTCAAAGTATTTGGTATGGAAAAATATTGCGCTAGGAGATCTACTCAAGTAATTAGCTGAAAGTCCCAATATATGACAATTATACTTTCACAGCAACGGTACTCAAGTTTTCTTTACAATGCAATATATACACAGAACACAAATACCGTTTTCTAGAGTTTAAACCCCCAATTTCCTGACAGTTTTTAAGCTTTCCATAACAAAGGTTATGTGCAAAATGAGGAGTTACATGCACCAAACCCCACCTTTGTTAGGCTACCGCCTCATCACTAAAATTGACAAATGAGTGATTGCAGATTGATGCGAAACGATATATTCTTATAATTTTAAACATATTATCACACGATCTGTACTAAAGTAATCACGTCAAGATTTCGCAAGGAAGAGCGCTCCATGCTTAATTGCTTATAACTCAAGAACTTGAAGTCCTTTTTCAATGCATTTTCTTTTGCGTTCTGTTTAATATTGAAAATTGTGGCTGAGTTGAAATAAAGTGTTCATGCTAATTAGGTTAAAAGCGAAAACCGAGATACCGCTTGCGGTTCTAGTTATATTTGGTGTTTATTCTGCATTTTGATGAGAGGACTTTGGACCAAGTATTATGACTGTCTTTCAAACGTTCAAAATACATAGTGCAGATATGAAATTGCTGACAATCGGAAAGACGAACGACCAGTTCACAACATAAAATGTCCCTTCAGGTAATACAACTGGATGGGTGTTCCTCGAAACATTTGTGTCACCTGCATTCCAGCAGTTGTCAGAGAAAGGGTGAACATTAAAGGATCGAAATTATGTTATTAACACTATACAAAACAAGTTTGGAGTACATCCACCATATAGTTTTGAAGTTATGCTCTGAACGAATGTGCGATTTCCAGGATACGAAGGGGTCTGAAGGTTTCACATCCGACATGTGTTTTTCACCCTTTAGATTTTTTTGTGTGTGTAGTTGAATGAATTATTTTGAATGTTAAGGTAGTGGCACCCTAATGCACGAATTTTTAAATTCTTGTTTCTTTGGTGTTTTTCTATTCTGTACATTTAAAGAAAGCATTTTGTGCAATATAGGAAATGTCTAACCACAGATTGTAAACTTTAATGCGTTTTAGTATATGTAACCCTGTATTGAAAAGCTTTCGCAAATTGTGTGGGGTATACGTATAAAACCCTCTATCGTCAAATTTCCTATTTTGTTTTTCTCATATATTGATACATCATATACCTAAGGCATATATCAAATTGAAAACATTAGAAACATAAGAGAAAACTTGATGAAATGTATATTTATAAATTTATGTAGGAAGTCTTCATATTAAAATTTGATATTTTCCCTCATTTATAAAATAGCAACATTACAATTTCTGGTAAAGAACGTATTTTTATGCAAATTACTCAGAACAAGCTGTCTAGAAAATATTCATATACTATATCAAACATGAAAATGCACACTCTTACATAGGCTAACCATAGAAATTATCAAGTAATAACAGTATGATTACCTGACCCCCTATTTTTTAAGTTCTTTTTAGGTACAATGTGAGCACAAACTTGAAATAATAATTAAAATTATCCTATAAAGTGTCTTTTTCTATTGCATGTTAATGTAATCATTGTAAGTGAAATATGATCAGATAATTACAAAAACTATTTGACCAAGTACGTACAATCTTAGTACGAAAGAATCACTGTTACAATTTTCCGCTTTACACGAATTTCCAACACATGAACTTATGTTGCTGTAGTTATGTTTGATTAAGATACCATTTGCTTTTTAAAATTTGCTTTTTTATGGAGAACTTTTCAAAATACTCTCAATTTTCACAATTATGCATTTTGACAAATCTAGGGGACTTCCAAAAATACGTCACCGGAAGGTAATTCGGAGAAGTGTTTTTCTTCTCTATTTTAAAAAAGGAACGGTAGTTTTGCATTTAAATAGATAATTAGCAATCAAAATTGTTACAATTGATTAATAATGATATAAGATATGATGAATGAAACGTTTTAATGAAAAAGAATCACATTTCGAATCATGGCGTGTTATGCTGTTAGGAAGAATATCGGAAGTTAGGCGATCTTTGTCGACAATTGCCGACATTAGGGTTCCTCTACCTTAAGACATGTATTAATATATTTCTATCGAATAGTCGAGGTATTAAGAATGTATATACAAAGCGAACAAGATAATCTCTTTTCCGACAGTCTTATTCTGAAATTCGAAATCAGGCCTTTCTGATTTGCATGTTTTCCACAACATTTTTAACTGTAGCACTCCGCTCTTTGTACGGATCCATACAATGCAAGCTGAGCTAACGAAAGCGAGTGGAGTGTGTTACACAGATGTGTTGCAACGACGTTTAAATTATATTTACAAACTCTTATAATGTGTAAAGTTTGTGTGTTCACTCTTCTTTTACAAATTCCTCAAGCTGAATACAACAATTTTCAGCGTGAACAAAATACCTGCGTAGAGATTTAACCCAACTGGAATACATGTAGATCCACTTATGCAATTAAGAAAAATAGTGCTTCGCATAAGTACGTAATTAACCCAAAGTAGTTCAGCAGCGTTTCGCACGATAATGATATATTTCGTTGCATTTCTGTTATATAACGTTGCATATCTGTCTTCTCATAAACTCAATAGCCACGCAAAAGCTAGAACAGTGGAAAAAAGCGGTCATATTTTAGTGGAATGGAAGATCACGTGACTCAATGTTTTGAAGTGGTAGGCCTAAAACACGCAATGAAAATTTATGGAGCAATGGACGCAATGAAACTATTACCTAGCAATGGAAATTTTATTTTCAGAATAGCAGTATTAAGTGCCATAAAACTACTTTTAAGCCATCTATAACTGTTTAATAATATATAAACATTAATTTCAATGACATGCGAATAAACTTAGACTTATGAATTTGAGATTATACATATATGGAGCAATGGAAATGATTACGGAGCAATGGAAATTCTATTTTCAGAAAAGCATTATTTAATTCCATAAATCTATTTTAATCCACCTGTTACTGTCTTCTTATATAAAACATTAATTTAAGACAATAGCATACGAATTAACTTGGTGGAGTTATTAAATTAGAGATTATAGGCTTCGGCGCAATGGAAAGTCCATTGTGCCTCGATAAAAGACGCACAGGAAGTTTGTTAGACACAATGAGTTTGAATTTGTTATATTATTCTTGCATGGGTTAAAATAAGAGTACAATACTAATGCTCTGGTATACGCTTTTTAATATGTTCACTCTAAATAAAGCAGACACACGTACACTGTTTACACTGTTAGCTCCACTCTCCAGGCCAGGCATAGATCAATGGACAGTGTATCCAGGTTAACAGGCATCACATCACAAAATGATAATAATCAATAAAATGTTTTAAATTTAATGAATATTATTAATTTGTGTATCTATATCATCAAGACTTTTCATATACCGCGCAATGTAAATAACCGTGAAATGGAAATTCCATTGCACCTTAAAATAACCACGCAGATGAAAGTTATATGTTCATATGCAAACTTGTACCAACGACAAGTTATGAAGACATGTTATTTTTATGTATTAGATACTCCAAATTAAAACTGTTCAATTCATTATAAATTTGTCATGTACCATACTATACACAGCGGATCCATTTTAAGGTGATACCGGTATACCCATAATCAAACACGCGCATGCTGACGAAATAGAAGTATGAAGAAGGAAATTTAAGATTAGGTTTAGGCTTCTGTCCAAATCACCATCATCAGCATGTAATAATTTTATAGTATGGAAAAAAAAAATGATTGATATAAGTATAATCAATGCAATTTAGAACTGTTAATTGTATGTGTGTGTGTGTGTGTGTGTGGTATTACAGTGCCATAAGGGCCTTCTTCACTCCTTATCAACCGGAAGGGCGGTGGGACGTTAAACCCAAAAAAAACAACTGGGAAGGGATTCTAGATTACGTTAGTTAGTCGTTGCTTCTGTTCATCATCATCATCATCATCATCATCATAGGCATGGGATTGATTTTAGACTCATAAATATAAAAGGTCAGAGTGTCAAGGTTTATCGTTTTTACTATTTTATATATAGGGCATTTGAAGTCAATTCCATAGTTGAGCGTTCTGTTTTCTGACAGCTCTTGTTCAATATTTAGTTTAGATGTATGTTTTTAATTTTGATTATCTTGTTCTAATGTTTAATAAAAAAAATGAAAATTATCTTTTCTTGTTTCTTATTTGACAACTGAAAAACTTATACTGACCACACACACCCCTTTATAAACAGATTAGAATCCAGCATATAACCTATTTTGGTTACAATCTAGCGCTCTTGCTGCTCACCACGACCAACCCCCCGACAGTCTATCAGTGCCTTCGGCGCTTTGATTAAGTCGACCACTCAAAACAGTATTCATCAGATGTTTAGTGACCTTCAAAACAAAACGGCCAACGGCTGATAAAAAGCTAGCAGAGGTTCTATTGGTATTTTATTGTAAAACTGGGAAGTGCATGCGGTTGGTGTGTTTGTCTGTGTGTGTGTGTTTTTCAATTAACATGGTTCTGTCAAATAATTATCAAAATGTTGTAATACATGATTAAATCAAAACTCGTCTCTAAAATAAATGTACTGAATGTAATATTGTTTGTTGTTTTGGAAGTTACCGTCGCTACGACAATATTTCAGTCAAATTGTGACGTCCAGATAATCTCAGGTGCAGAAAACCCGATCGAATGCCTCCAGGTACATGGAACTACAATAATTATGCTGACCAAAAGGATAACAAATATGAATAAACAATAAACGCACAAAGATAGATTTTAATATGTTCTGAGCAGGATTCGAAGTTACTTTACTTCTTTACGCCCTTACTTTTAACTCCTGTGGAAAACATTTGAGAATTATCATAAAAAAGGCCACGACATTCCGGGATTTATTTTTCTGACATCATTTCTCATATGATATATTAACTGTTAGTGTTGTGCAATGTAAATAATCATCTTCTTAAACTTAGAGGTTTGGAGGGGGAAATATCTGGCTTCTTCCGGGTATCGCACCTTGTGCGTCGGGTTAGCACATTTATTTATATTTATACTTTATAGGCCGATCACTACATACATGCACAGTGCAATCAGGACACGCGTATCACTAAGAGAAAGAGAGAGAGAGAGAGAGAGAGACACCCCAGTTTATAAAAGAGACACATCTTCGATGGATGAATGCTGATTCTTTGCTTTTTTCGCAGTTTCTTATTAAAAATTCCTACCGTATATCCGGAATTAGCGGATAGTATGACGTGAAATCAGTTTATAAATAAACAATTCATCAAAGGGAACCAGTGTCATTTATACAATGTTAATTTATATACAAACATTTTTTGAATAGACAACTTCATACAGCAGACTAGTTACGAATTTCTAGGGGGCGAATATTATTCGGAACAATGGTAGTTTTCCAACAAAACTATTAGTGGATTAAGGAGATTCCAATCACTGGTTCCGTCGTGGTAAAAGTTGTCTATGTAGAAGTCAAAAAACATACTCTCCACGGGTAAGCGGATTCTTCTCTCCATTTGTAAGCGGGTTCTTTGTCGTATAGAAAAAAAATGTGATTTTTTTTCAGAAAACCTTGAAATAATGAAATTTTCATGTTTGCATCACTAAAATTGAGGACAGAATAGAAAACTCAACAAATACCAAAATGATTTTTATCTTCAATCCAAAATGATTTAGCAGCTTTGCATATACGATACACAGTGATAAGAAAAGGCACGCCATTGTGCTATTACTCTTGTATTTTGTGTATTATGTATTTTTCGTTTTCTATTATCATTTGACTTTTCTCTTCTATACCGAAATTAGTATGTTTGATGTATAGTATTGAGAGGAAGGGAAGCTTAATAAACAATGCTTGTTTACAAATGCACCAAAAATGGTTCCTGAACGACAATGGAAATTGTACAGTAAGCCATTTAGAGTATGTATTTGGACAAGGAAGTAAACGCCTTTCAGACATAATCCCATTGGTTTTATTCCAAAACAATGCAAATTGTACATGGCAGCATATAATGACGAGGTATTGGTCATATTAAAGAGGTTGTTATGGTGCTCCCAAATTGGTTTCGTAATGTAATTCATCATGTTTTTCGGGAAGCTATTTTGAGAGAACTCGAAAATCAAGGTTTCACATCGTAATATCATTGATCTTTTGCTAATTTTGCAAAAAGAACAAACTGTAATATTACACCCCATTTGCATAAATGATTCTTAATTCAATGTGATGTCACTCAGTCCAAATAATTACTGCGGGCGATATATGTATATATATATATATATATATATAGGATCTCACATGAGTTGTCAAATAATATAAATTTTTATTAAACGAGTTCAAGAAAAAAGCGAGCTTTTACCATTTCTTGGTCGAGTTTAACTAAATCTTATGTTTTGTATGTTTTGTGACAACGTAAGTGAACAAAATGTAATATTACACCCATTTGCATAAATGAATCTTAATTTAATGTGACGTTACCCAGTCCAAATAATTACTGCGGGCGATATACGGGAAGCAAGGAACGCCATGTGATAAAATAGTATATGGACCGGATGCTGTCATCGCTTAACATTTATTCACGACGTTTAGATTTCATAAAATGTCAATTTATTAAAATAAAATATCTAAAATCTGAAAATAAGTGTCTCCGAATATGATAGGGTGATATCTTCTCCTAAATGTATTGATTTTTCCCGCTTGATGTACTATAGAAATGAAATATTTAGATTTCTCTGTCTAGCCGAAAACATGATGTAACCGTAACTATGGCGTAAAAACTCGAATCATTTTGCCATTGTGTTGTATATATAAGAAAGTATTTCTTTTTCGATTTTAATATTTAATGGGTGTTTTGTCTATTTTCTGGAAATATAACCAGACTTCAATCAGCTAATATGTTTACGAATTATTTCAAAACAGAACAAGTTCATTCCAGCTTATTAACTTAAACCTTCCATAATAAAGATGTAATGTGCTTCGTTTAAAAAGGCATCCCGTATTTCATATTTTTTGCAGTTTGAAAATGAAACCAGGTTAATGCACACAACGCTTTGAAACGTAGGAAATCGTTAACGCAGTATTAATGCCCAGACATTTACTAGACCGCAGATTGCCTCGCTTTAGAGCTATGGTGTGCGTGGTGTGTGTAGGAGGACCTAAAGTTTTATTCTTGCATACTTGCATTCAAACACAACAAATTCGACAGTAGTGTGTAATGGGAACATAATTATTTTAAAAAACAGAGCAGACCAAAATCAGAAGCTTCTCCCGATCAGGGTATCATCTGAGGGCGATACTGTAGAAGTCTGCACGAAGCAGACAAAACAATTCACTACAGGTTGTTTCAAATACCATATAAAGAAAATTGATATCCATCAAGTGTCAATCTGTACGTGAACCTTAGACCTAAATAGTTTGCACAATCTTATAATTCTTGACTAAAGATAGATATTTATGATTATTGAAAATGATTTCCAAATTACGTAGTACTACGTAAATGATACATTCATAAATTGTTCTATTATAAATTTAGAAATCTTTATTAAACATGTTTATCTACCACTTACCCTCTCTGTCTGTTTGCTTTCATTGCATTTCAAGATTCTACCGTAGCTGCGACAGCATTTCATTCAAATACATGTAGCAGCGTCCATTACAAACCCGCGTGCACAGGGACACCGACCAACCATAAATAAGCTGAAGCTTTCCTTATATGCTTGTCAATGCCTCACATGTTTATATGACTATTGTAGCGCATATTTCCATTCATATTGATATTAAATTTGACATTTCTTGTTCATAAGAAAAAACCTGGACACGATGAAAAAACGCATATTCTTAACGAGAAAATATCTCGCAATGGATAGATATTAAAAATTGTATTATCAGACAAAGGATCACTGTTTCTTATATTCATCATAAAAATGCTATAATGATAACTTCGGTCTCCTGTAAACAGATGTTTTATCGGTTTAATGTTACTAAATAATATAATATTAATGATAAGGAGACATGCCTCCTTATCGCTTTATGATGTATTCAACTATTTGTCAAATGCAACCCCACAGCCAGATTGGAATGTACAAGAATTTGAAGCCCCTGACTAAGATCACAATGTGTAAAGGCATCAACTGTGGAAAATCTATGCCATTTTCAGAGAACACTTAGCAAAATGTCTGTCTATCACGCTATGTGCATTGAGAACTCTCTGTAAAACGTATGCACCCCTTGTGTATACCATGTCGGTAAAGCGAAGAAAATTTTACAAAAGATCCCCAAAGTAAAACATGGCATGACATGACAGTGGTGTGCCGCCAGAGGACGCAACAATGATGGCACAAAATGACTTTTATATTCAAGAAAATCTCATGCGTACATCATCGATTATTTGAATAAACAAGAAAAATAATTTTACGATAAACAAAAGCGAATGTTTTGACACTTGTAACCCCTCGGTGTAAGCTTAGTATGATCAGTGACGTATTGACACGAAATCCGGGAACATTGCCTCATTCCTCAATAATAACGTCTACCAGATGGATACGTCATTGAGAGATAAACGTAGCTTATTAAAACGTACTGTCAAATTAGCACTTTATTGAAAGTAACATCGATGCTGTGTGCGATTATGTTATAATGTTTTTTTTTCTGATTTATCCATCAATTACGGGTAAAATAGAAATATTAAGATTTCCTTTAACGCGGAAATTGAATGAAAATTAAATTATGGAAAAACAATCCGATTTCAACCGAACTCTTAAAATATCTGCGATGTTTGGTGTTTTCCGTACAATAGACCGTTTTACTTTACGCTTTTATTTAATATACCTGTGTAAATAAACCTGCACATAGACATGTGGTTTATTAATATTGTAGATATTTTGTATGTGAACGCAGATAGGGCATTGAGATATATATATATATATATATATATATGTATATTTTTTTGAAGTGTCGCAGTCAGTGACATTAACTATTTAGTTACGAAATAATCACTATTGTTGTCATACAACAAAATAAAGGCAATGAAAATATCATCCTTTAAGTTATCTTATCAAACCAACTAGAATTATGTTTAATGTTTGGAAAACAAGAAAAACAAACAGACATACATTCATTCATCAAAAGAACAATTTTCTGAAGTCAATTTTTCATTATACTGTCAGATCTAGGTGTTAATGTATGAACATTTCTAATTTACGAACATTTTATAATCCCTCTTGGATTCATCCCATATCATTTTTTCAATGGTTTTGTTATAATTAGTAAGTACATCTTTGTACATAACCCGCTAAAATAAATAGGGCAATATTCTGAAAAATCAGTTATATCTAGGACTAGAGTATTAGAGTGCAATTACTGTGATTACAAATCAAGTAGTCAACAGTATACTAGCTAAATGTTTCTGCCATCGGGCAGATCAACATAATGGTCAAGGTGAATATCTTGTATGAAATCACGTAAATTTAAAACTTAATAAAAAGGTCAGTTAATGATTACATGTATTTACTTTAAAATAGTGTGTAAGTGTATACTGTTTAAACACATACACTTATATTTGTATTTTTATACATGTATACCAAAGACCAGAAGGTGGGTAAGCGTGAAAAGAAAAATATAATGATAAGATTGTTTGAAAACTGATAAAATTTATCACTTTATTATACTTATCAACTTTATTATATTTGTATGTTTATGTTCAACTTGTATATTGACAAAATTATTTCCATGTTGAAAACGTAACAGTGATCTTTTAATATAACACCACACGCATTTAACACCTTTACACTATCTAGTCAAATTCCCACTTTGCCAACTTTGTCAATAAGCTACTGTGGCATGATACCACACCCGTTCACATTATCCTGGCACCAGGCCAACCAGTCCTGCTACATTTTTGTACTACCCTTATATGCTGAGCGCCAAGCAAGGGAGCTATAACAGTAACTATCATTTAACGACTTTAATATGTCGCGGTCGGGGATCGAACCCACGACCTCACGTACCCGAGGCGGCTAATTTTGGTAATTGCAGATTAGAACTGATAGACCAATCGGATGGATACACTCTTAAGAGAAAGATAGATTGCATTCTATTACATAATAAATCATATACATGGGTATATGTGTGGAATGAAGCGTGTCGGCTGAATACACAGTAGCAGTTATCTAGCAGCGCCTGTCACTCGACACGTGCCGTTAAGTGTGGGCCCTTATAAACCGGTACATCAGATGAATAGGACCAGTTTACATAATTTAATGATGTTTTATTAAATGTCCCGAAGTTGACACTGATATTGATAATTTATTATTATATTTTCAAATGAATATTTAATATGCACTTTTGCAAGTCTCATGACAGGTGTCGTAGTTAACAATATACAGCACTTCATGTAAAATTTAATATAACAGTTAACATGTGCTATTTTGCAAGCAAGCTATCTTCGAGATGACTGTGTAAAATAAACACTAAATAACTTTCAACCATAGTGCAAGTAAATTCTTAGTAGAAACAAAGTTTAATAATCGGAAAGAAAAAAAAACTGAAACAAAAGAAAATGTTGGTGTTTTTTTACAATGTTGAGAGTAGAAATATTCACCAAGGAAGTTGCAATTTGTAATTAGGAAGTTAGGATGTCATCAAGCATGATGCATTTTTGTCATGATATGTCTTCCATAACTAGAGACAAAACTCACATTTTATGTATACGAATTCATTCATATTAGTTTGAAAACACATTAAAATTGTAATGCTTCGTGTACCGATATCCAAACTCAGTCAGCTAAGAGAATATCGTTAAATATTTAGCTTCCTTGGAGGTTTGAGCTTATATCGTATCGGTATAGACAGGAAAGTCGGATAGTCGAACGGGGAGTATCGCCATTGTACTGTTAACTAACCAATGCTCTGATTCAACTCGCAGATTTAACAGTCATCAGTTTCACGAATATAAGCAATATCACAGTGTGGCTAGGGCAGATTCTGCAATGACCCCTCCCACCTTCACTTTGCCCAAAATAAATAACCCATCCAAAAACAACAGCAGCTACAACTAAAACATACTGTATCCTATGTTCTCTTTCTGTCTTTTTGGTCTCATTAAAATAAAGAATATAATATCAATCAGGTAACAGATTTACGAGAAACAATCCATATGTCTTGTAAAGTTAGGGGGAAAAACATACATGTATTTCATGAATATATCTCATAAAAACACTGCCGCAATCCATTATATGATAAAAATGTTGTAATGTGTATCAACTTATAGATGTTCAAACAAATAATTAACCAAATAAACGCACATTTCAGTGGATTCAACTGTTTTGGTGTTTGGCTTCATGTTATGGTACACTATATATGAATTCGTGCCAACTGAAGAGCAAGAAACGGAAATGATTTTATTGACAAAGGTGGCACTGCCTGCGTTCAATGACCCCTAAGACGAGCATAGAATAATATCAAACATATACGAATATTTCACTATTAGTCATTTTGTTTACAACGATAACCATTTATTCGTGTATTCTGTTAGACATCACATTCAGGCGAGACGGATTCTAAATATTTCCGATATACTTAAAGATGCAATACTACAGATACGTCAATTTAGCTCGAATATTTTGAAACTCTCACACACACACACACACACACACACATATAAAAATAGAAGTGAACGCACCACTTCATCTGGGAGTATAGCGCTCAACTTTTGAACTTTTTCTCCGATAAAACACAAATACATTAATTCATTTCCTATAAAAAAAAAACTGTTGTGGCTTAAACAAACACCTCAACTTTCACGAGGGAATCGTATTCCGTGCTTGGGTTAGACATGACACCTGTTTGGTTACAAATGCATGCATGACCTACGAGAGCCAAGCTGACACGTGACAAAAACTCGATCGATTCCGGAAATCTTCGTGTGAATATTCGGGAATCTTCGTGAAGAGGTAGGAGAATTTATTTCCTAGTCCTTTAATATATCGATGATTCTATCGACATCAATAGGGCTAATCGTTTGATAGATATCAGATATTAAGAATATGTGTGCATTATTTAAAAAACTCTTTTGATAATGGAACGTCTACTTTGCAATGTCATTATACCATATGCAACGTTGCGTTTCTTTTGCTTTATACGTAGAGCTATACAACAGATGGGGAATTCTTCCATATCAACCTCAAAGATAATTATCTATGATATATGACATGTCTCCCAAGAGTAAAACTGAGTAAAAGTAAAACGCGTTCTCACAAGTAACGAATTAAATAATTCAATTATATATTTCATTGTTGTAAATGGTGTAACTTTTTAGAATCAACATCAGGTTTAAACAAATAGTGTGGGAAAACAGAAGTAGTCATAAATTATTATTAGAAATACACATCTTAATTATATGGAAGAATATTCTGTCAAAAATAATTGATAGTTCATTGTTGTAAATGGTGTAACTTTTTAGAATCAACATCAGTACATTTTATGTGTGTAGATCTGTATATATTTTAAAGCGATACTCGTATATTAAAATGTTCTACAAATATTCTTCTTCTTGTTTTTGTTAACAACGTCTGCTTAAATACCTCAGTCATGAGTGATTTCATCCGTGGACAAGAGAGAGAGAGAGAGAGAGAGAGAAGGAGAGAGAGAGAGAGATAGAGAGAGATTTTATTAGATTATTAGAGACAGGTTTATAATGATACATCATCTCCGAGTTACATTCCATTAATGAGTTGATACTGCGCAATGCATTACGGGCAATCAGAAACTGAGTTTCTTAAAACATTAAAAAAGTAGTTTAGTCTTACATTTATTGCCAAAAACAAAGCGTTCATCATATAGAAGCATAGGGAATAAATAAAATATAAAACAGTATAAAACGTTTCCTTGTAACATAATTAGCACTAAAAGGAAAACTACTATTAATCTATCTTGCATGTGACTAAATGTTCAATTGTTGCTTCATTTCACTCATTTCTGTTTACTAAGAGTATAAGTTACCACAGTGATCATGAAAATTTCAAACTTCAAAAGGTTATTTTGGTTTCACATAATTAACAGATATAAAATATATTCACAAAACTGAGGTACATTGCAAACTGTTCATAACGACATCCTGTATTATCCAACACTTGTCGATTTTCCTATTCATAGTCTGTTTAAATAACCTGGTCCCGTTAGTGATAACTGCACTATAATTACACTGCTCTATCCAACATATCTGCAAACCATTACCTTCGGCGTTGAAGCAATTACAAAGACGAATGCTATTGTTAAATAACTTTGATGATAACCTTCGCTCATGTTTTTTGTTTGCACATGTATACATGTATTCAACTATATTTTTGGAATTATTTAAAGCTTGGTGTCATATATAGCAAATACATGGACTATCAATTTTAAAGGCACGGTCTATAATGACATGCCTTATTCGACAACCTGTCTTATCCGACATCGTAAGTTGGTCCCAGTAGGTGTCGGATAAGACTGGTTTTACTGTATAAAAAATTCTTATGGCTACGATTCAGAACGTCTAAACTTTTTCAAAGGATTTCAAAAGCTCCGGAATTCATTTTTACATAGTAGTAACTTAACCATGATATTTTATAACATAATAAAACCACTATCTAATTAATCATATAAGGGAAACATATGTCCTGTGCTAAAGAGGAAACCTAAGAGGATCGCATGATAAAATGCACGCAAATTCTGCAGGTAAAAATAAAAACACGGAGCGTTTTTCTTACACATACCTCTAGTTTTGTACTTTGAAGTTTCCGTCTTATTTGAGGCTCCCATAGCTTCCTCTCTTGTTGCAGACTGAGATGTGGCTGAGGCCATGTACTGGTATTCATGTTGGCTGCAATTTTTAGTGATTCATTTATACTTCCCCTTTTATTCACAAAGTCCATATTATTTTCCTCACAAAATACTGTCTTCGGACAGAACAAAACAGATATAAGAATAATCACAAAAAAATCCATTTATTGTTAATTCCAACTGCCATCGTAACTCTACAACATTAAGAGCTGGAGCATTTGAAATAATGTTAGGTGGTAAAACCAAAATAATTCCCCAGCATTCCGATACACGGACCGTTCTGAGCGGAAGATTATTCGACTGTTCACAGAACTCTAAATGGTGAACGAGCGAGGCTCTCGAATCATGCTAGTAGAGAGAAACGTGATTCTGGCAGTGACTCTGCGAATGCCAAATTATTGTGTATTTAGATCTACGATCACGTGGAGTATGTATAAGCCAGTTACAGTTAATCAATATATTAATAATACTAGACTTCTTTTGTTGTGAACAAAAAAAAAGGACTTTCTGCACTGCAAACCATGTCAAACCTGATCATACTCATTTACTATTCTGACATACACCATCTTCAAACTATTGAAGAAAATCCGCCCGAATTGACAGTTGTAGAGTGCAAACTTATATAAATAGCAGATGAGATCTGTGACGTCATATGACATAATTTAAAATTTAAAATTAATGCATTCAGAAGGGAATGTTTGGCTTTGTTTTCAGTTTAATTTCATAATGCTAGCTTTTCGAGAACCATCTTTAAGATGACTACAATAATACTCAAACTTGGTGTTCTGCAAGGGAATGAGGTATCACTATTCCTCTTTACATGTTAAAAATGTATACAATGTTCTTTTCTTACAAAACATTTCTTTCTTAAATTTTAATTCAATATTCGTGCTGAATTGAAGGGGCACAGAACATTAAAATAAATTACTCTATCACATTTTACCTTTAATGTAACAGAAATAAAATTTGGAATTATATGTGGGATCAACTGCAGATGCATTTTTAACCATTTTTTATACATGGACGGTTAAACCTAGAGAAAACTGCAAAAATCTGCAAACATATGTTCATGTCATTTCGTTTCCCCCTTTTAACTTTATGAATCTTGTGTCAATCTTTAAAATTTAAACACCAACAGAACGACCAGTGATCATTCTACAAATTATGTTCATATCCTTTTTCGAGATATAAGCAGTTGAATGTACTTGGGGTAAAAAATAAATATGTCTTCAAGTGCTAAAAAACCGTACATTTTGGATGAATAGTTTGTTAACGCGTCAGGACGTCATTTTACGTCCTTCCAGCTGGCTTGCGGTAGGTCGGTGGTTCTACCCGGATGCCTCCGTGCATTCGGGGTCTTCCTCCACCTGTAATTAGCTGGACGTTGCTGTATGATTGAAATACTGTCGAAGCGACGGTAAACTCAAATAGTCAAGTCAAGTCATTTTACGTCATATGACGTCAGTCTTCTCAAAGATGAGAGAAATTCATAGGACATATGTTCTGTCAAAATTTCAGGTTCGTAACTTATTTGTTAGCTTCGTCAAGCTTAAATGTATTTTCGGGTCCAAAGTTCGAAAATTTGTTTTACCATAGAACCTTGTCTTTTCGAGTCTGGAAAAACGTATATGGAGGCGCACATCTAGAGCGTAAAATATACATTCTGTGAAATTATCAGTCTATTCCATCCAGAAATGACGGCAGTAGAACGCATACAAGCTTTTGTAGGTTTTTTTTTTTTCAAACTTGACGTCAAATGAAGAAAAAAAAAGCTGCAATCGAAAGTGCCAAAGACACTGTGTTAACTGTTAAATTTTCATGCTGTAACCTGTTTTAGTTTGAACCTCAAAAGGAAGAAAAGTAAAATAATAACTAGACTTCTTTTGTTCTGAACAAAGAAAGGGCTTCCAGCACTGCAAACAATGTCAAACCTGATCATACTCATTTACTATTCTGACATACACCATCTTCAAAAAATTGAAGAAAATCTGTCCCGAAATTGACAGCTGTAGAGTGCAAACTTGTATAAATAGCATATGAAATCTGTGATGTCATATGACATAATTCCTCTTTACATTTTAAAAATATAGTTTTATTTAAGGTTTTTTTTTAATTTAATTTTAAAATTTAAAAAAATACTCAAACTTGGTGTTCTACAAGGGAATAAGGTATCACTATTCCTCTTTACATTTTAAAAATATATACAATGTTCTTTTCTTGCAAAACATTTCTTTCTATTATTAATTAAATATTCTTGCTAATTGAAGGGGGCACAGAGCATTAAATAATTTATTGTATCACATTATACCTTTAAGTAACAGAAATGAAAGTTAGAATAATATGTGGGATCAACTGCAGAAGCACATGCACGGTTTTTCGGGAATTCTTATTTTCCTGTAACTTCCTTATATGATGTCCGATTTAAAAAAAAAAAGCAAGGTACCGTAAGAAAGGTCTTTGAAATTCCAACATTCGCTAACTTCATGTTTAAACCTCTCTGTTACGGTATTTGAGATATAGAAAGTTATTCCTCAAAAAAAAGGGGGGGGGGGGGGCAAAACTCGGCAAAAAGTATTCATGTCAATTACTACGAGTTCTCTTCGACAAATAACTTAATCATTAATGGCCCGATCATTAAGATCTGCATACAATTAGAACCGCATTGCATCATGCTAAAATATTGTTCTATATGTTATTTTCAGAAACTAATAGTTTTCTTCGAAAAAAGCAATCAAGTGATTGGGACTAACTGCAGAAGTGAATGAAAGAACGGTTTAAATGTATTATTATTTTTCATGTAACTTCCTTATAGGATGTCCAATTTAAAAAAGTCATGTTCCATTAGAAAGGTCTTCAAATTTCCAACATTTCACGCATTTTATGTTTCAACTTTTCTGTTACGGTTTTTGAGATACAGAAAGTTATTTTTCAAGGAAACGGCAAAAATCGGCAAGAAGATATTCATGTCAATTATTGCCCTTAGACAAATAACTTTATAATCAATGGTCCGATCATTAAAATCTGCCTACCATTAGATCTGCATTGCAACACGCTAAACATAATGTTCTTTATGTTATTTTCAAAAATTAATAGTTTCTTCGAATAAAGCAATCAAGTGATTGGGACGAACTGTAGAAGAGCATGAAAGAACGGTTTAAATGAATTCTTATTTTTCGTGTAACTTCTTTATATGATTTCCAATTTTAAAAAGCTAGGTACCGTTAAAAAATGTCCTCTAATTCCCAACAATTCACACGCTATATAAATGTATGTATCTTTAACCACTTTTAAGATATGGGCAGTTAAACCTTGAGAAAACGGCAAAAATTGGGGAAAATATGTTCATGTCGTTTTGTTTACTCACTATAACTTAATGAATATCAAGTCAATCTTTAATATTTAAACACCAAAAGAACGACCATGCATTGTTCTACAAATTATAACCGCATTGCATCATTCTAAAAAATATTGTTCTCTATCTTACTTTAAAAAATCAATAGTTTCTTAGAAAACAAGCAATCAAGTGATTGGGAGTAACTGCAGAAGTGAATGAAAGAACGGTTTAAATGAATTATTATTTTTCACGTAACTTCCTTATAGGATGTCCAATTTTAAAAAGTCAGGTCCATTAGAAAGGTCTTCAAATTTCCAACATTTCACGCGTTTCATGTTTCAACTTTTCTGTTACGGTTTTTGAGATACAGAAAGTTATTTTTCAAGGAAACGGCAAAAATCGGCAAAAAGATATTCATGTCAATTATTGCCCTTAGACAAATCGCTTTATAATCAATGTCTTCTAATTCCCAACAATTCACACGCTATATAAATGTATGTATCTTTAACCACTTTTAAGATATGGGCAGTTAAACCTTGAGAAAACGGCAAAAATTGGGGAAAATATGTTCATGTCGTTTTGTTTACTCACTATAACTTAATGAATATCAAGTCAATCTTTAATATTTAAACACCAAAAGAACGACCATGCATTGTTCTACAAATTATAACCGCATTGCATCATTCTAAAAAATATTGTTCTCTATCTTACTTTAAAAAATCAATAGTTTCTTAGAAAACAAGCAATCAAGTGATTGGGAGTAACTGCAGAAGTGAATGAAAGAACGGTTTAAATGAAATTATTATTTTTCACGTAACTTCCTTATAGGATGTCCAATTTTAAAATCAGGTCCATTAGAAAGGTCTTCAAATTTCCAACATTTCAGCATTTTATGTTTCAACTTTTCTGTTACGGTTTTTGAGATACAGAAAGTTATTTTTCAAGGAAACGGCAAAAATCGGCAAGAAGATATTCATGTCAATTATTGCCCTTAGACAAATAACTTTATAATCAATGGTCCGATCATTAAAATCTGCCTACCATTAGATCTGCATTGCAACACGCTAAACATAATGTTCTTTATGTTATTTTCAAAAAATTAATAGTTTCTTCGAATAAAGCAATCAAGTGATTGGGACGAACTGTAGAAGAGCATGAAAGAACGGTTTAAATGAATTCTTATTTTTCGTGTAACTTCTTTATAGATTTCCAATTTAAAAAGCTAGGTACCGTTAGAAAGTCTTCTAATTCCCAACAATTCACACGCTATATAAATGTATGTATCTTTAACCACTTTTAAGATATGGGCAGTTAAACCTTGAGAAAACGGCAAAAATTGGGGAAAATATGTTTTGTTTAGGACGTCCTATTTTAAAAAGCTATGTACCGTTGGAAAGGTCTTCCAAATCTCTACAAATCACACCCTTTTATATATGGAAGTATCTCTAACCACTTTTTGATTTAACAGTTAAACCCCGAGAAAACTGCAAACATCTGCAAAAAATTATTTACTTCGTTTTGTTTTCTCCCTATAACTTTATGAATCTTAGGTCATTTTTTTTTAAATTTAAACACCAATAGAACGGCCAGTGATCATTCTACAAATTATGTTTATATTCTAATTTACAAACATTAATAATTTTCGAGATAGAAGCAGTTGAATGTATTGGGTAAAAAAATAATAATTTTCTGTCATAACTCAACTGATTCAACCCCGATCTCCAAAATCTAAATTCATCTGAAACGCCTTCCGAAGAACTAAAAATTATACCCACAGTGTCTCGATAGAAGATTTATCGTTTTGAGATATTTAAGTCCGAAAAAAATTGACATATGACTTTGACCTTTGCGATTTTCCGGAAACGGAAGATACTCTGTACGATGAAACGCTATGTTGCACCTTCAGTGAAAATTTTATGCAAATCGCCCAAAACTAAGCAATCCATAGGACACATGTTCTGCTCAAATTTCAAGATTCTGGCTTATCTGAAAGCTTCGTAATACTTAAATACATTTTCAGGTCCAAAGTTCGAAACTTGGTTCGGCCATAGATCCTTGGTCTTTTCGAATCTTATAAAAATATATAATACTGCACAATTAAAACGTAATATATACCTTCTGGAAAATATCAAGTAAATCGGCCCAGAAATGACGGCTGTAGAGCACGTACAAACTTTTGTAGCTGACGTCAAGTTTCCCGAGAGGAAAATGTTTGTTGGGAAGGAACATCTATAGTCGTTCCTCGCTACTTGCCGGATATAAGACTAGCGCCTGAAAATATGTTTGCCCACTCAGTACTGTGTGTCATTCAGAATTCTTACGATGGAACGGGGACCAGCGTGAAGTTAAGTAATACCTAGATCCGCCATTTTATCGGCCATTTTAGCTTTTTCGATCACGTGCAAGTTTTCCGTTAAGCCCATATACTATCAAGTACAAGAAACGACAATAATTTATTCAGGGGTTACACTTGATATTGCAGGGAAAGACGCCTTCCTTCATAATTTCATTCATTTATTACATGCATTTCGTAACAAACCTTTGGGGTCATGACCTTAATTTCTGTATCTGTATGATTACAATGTACGTTGTAGTATCCCTAGCTGGGCTTTTACACAGCGGAGAGCACTGATCTAATCGCGCAATTGAAGTCTAGATTAACAGGTCTGCTGATACGCTCTTCCCTTACCTGTCACATGTGCTTATTATGAGTAATACCCTGGTCACATATTCACGGAAGACCGCCACGGAAGAGCTATACAAATTCGTTCCGGCATCGTCCGTTACTACCCGTACTGGTCAGTAGCTCTCCGTATTGTAACCTTAGTCATTCGTAGTAGTCCTTATATATCCGTAGCGACAATTTTTGAACATGCACAAAAAATCGCTAAGGATCAAACAACCGTAGTGTATCCTTACTAGTCCGTATTAGACTGTACTGATACGTTCTGGTCCGTATGAAAACCGTATCAGTCTGTACTTATTCGTAGGCCTGAAATTGTCAAGGATTTCCACGGTTGATACGGAGAATTACGTATAAGTACGGCTACACTACGTATTAGCTACGTTATGAT
>CM037780.1:18169699-18193368 GCA_021229015.1 Solen grandis | reverse complement strand
AAGCTCTTTAATCCTAAATGAAATTATCGGTCCTATGTTCGAATCTTATTTCAGCCACAGAACTTCGGTCTTTGGGAATTTCGGTTAGTTGACAGGATATGCACACCTGAGTTTCAAAATGTACCATCTGTGAAAATTTGAAGAAAATCCGACCATAAATGACGGCTGTAGAGCGTAAACACCATTTTTCACTATTTTTTGCTGTGACGTCATGTGACGTCATAGGGTGCTGAAGATGCTTTTGTTCAAAAACGCATATGGCAGTTGTAACGTCATATGACGTCATAGGCATATGAAAATTGTAGAATTAAAAATATCAATGTTTGAAGCAAAATGTCATATAATTTCCATTTCCATGGACCATTTTAACATATAGAAATTTTCTTGTAAATATTAGAAATAGATTTTCATGTAATGACGTCATCTGACGTCACATGACGTTCATTTTCACAAAAACGTTCAGTCATCCATAAACCTACAGAATGTTCAATTATTAACTTTCCATCTCATATGGGACCGATTTTATTAGCATTTGAAAATTAACGACCTCGGTTCGAATCTTTGATTCTCCATAGAACCATGGTCTTTTCGAATTTTGAAAAACTGATAGCGGGATGCACAACTAGATCTTAATATACACATTCTGTGAAAATTTGCTGAAGATCGGTTCATAAATAATGGCTGTAGACCGCGTACAAACTTTTGTAGAATATGTTAAGTGTGATGTCATATGACGTCATATGCTTATAAAAAATATTGAAATAGAAAATATATTGTCTGAAACATATGCCATTAAATTCTTATTACTCTTCGACCATTTCAACATATAGAAATAATCTTGTTAATTTTAGTAATATATTTTCATATAATGACGTCACGTAACGTCATATGATGCAAATTTTCAAAATATTTTTAAGACTCCGAGAGACCTACATACTGACCAAATATCAACTTTCTATCTCAAATAGGACTGATTTTATAAGCATTTGAAAATTAACGACCTTGGTTCGAATCTTGGATTCGCTATAGAACCATGGACTTTTCGAATTTTGAGAAACGGACACAGGGATGCACAACTAGAACTTAATATACACATTCTGTGAAAATTTGATGAAAATCGGTTCATTAATAATGGCTCTGGACGGCGTACAATCTTTTGTAGCTTATTTCACGTGTGACGTCATATGACGTCATAGGCATATGAAAATCATAGAAATCAAAATTTCAGCTTTTGAAGCATGTGTCATTAAGTTTTCATTGCCCTTCGACAATTTCAACATATAGAAATATTCTTGTTAATATTAGAAATACATTATCATATAATGACGTCACGTGACGTCATATGACGTTTATTTTCATAAAATGTTTAAAACTTCTCGAGACATATAAACTGACTAAATATCAACTTTCTATTTTAAATAGGACAGATTTTATAAGCATTTAAAAAATTACGACCTTGGTTCGAATCTTGGATTCGCTATAGAACCATGGACTTTTCGAATTTTGAAAAACGGACACCGGGATGCACAACTAAACCTTAATATACACAATCTGTGAAAATATGATGAAAATCGGTTGACAAACAATGGCTGTAGGCGGCGTACAAACTTTTGTAGCATATTTCAAATGTGACGTCATATGACGTCATAGAGAAATGAAAATCATAGAAATCAAAATTTCCTCACGAGACTAATAAGCCATAAAAATTTCATCGGCCTAGGATTATTGCAACATAGAAAAATAAGCGTTTAGTTAGGAAGAAAAAAAGAATAATAATAATAATAACTAGACTTCTTTTGTTTTGAACAAAAGATAGGGCTTTCTGCACTGCAAACCATGACAAACCTGGTGTTTTTCTAATTTTGGCAAACCTATATAATCCTGCACAATGAAGTCGTAATATATAACTTCTGTGAAAATTCCATGCCAATCCGTCCATAAATGACGGCTGTGCAGCGCGGATGAACTTTGGTAGCTTTTTTAAGTTTTGATGTCATGTGACGTCATATGAAAATTTTACTCATTAAATCTTAATGTTCATGATTACCTACATAGGACATTAAATTTTCATTGTCTATGAACCTTTGCAACATGAGTAAATTGACATTCAGGAATCGGAAATTCTCTACAATTTGATGACGTCATATGACGTTCATCTTTACAAAATGCAAAGGAAACACAGAGACGTATAATCTCGCCAAATATCATATTTCTATCTCATCTAGAAACGATTTTATACGTATTTAAAATTTGACGTCCTTGGTTCGAATCTTGGATTCGTCAAAGAACCTTAGTTCTTTCGAATCTTGGCAAACCTACAGAATCCTGCACAATGAGGTCGTAATATATAACTTCTGTGAAGATTCCATGCCAATCTATCAATAAATGACGGCTGTACAGAGCGGACAAACTTTGGTAGTTATTTATAGTTCTGACAATATGTGACGTCATATGAAAATTTTAAACATTGAATCTAAATGTTCCTGATTATTTACAAGGGACATTTAATTTGCATTGTCTATGAAGCTTTGCAACATGAGTAAATTGACATCAAGAAATCGGAAATTCTATACAACTTGATAACGTCATATGACGTCATATGACGTTCATCTTTACAAAATGCAAAGGAAACACAGAGATATATAATCTCGCCAAATATCAACTTTCTATCTCATCTAGAAACGATTTTATACGTATTTGAAATTTGACGTCCTTGGTTCGAATCTTGGATTCGCCATAGAACCTTTGCTTTTTCGAATCTTGGCAAACCTATATAATCCTGCACAATGAGATCGTAATATATAACTTCTGTGAAAATTCCATGACAATCCGTCCATAAATGACGGCTGTACAGCGCGTACAACCTTTGGTAGCTATTTTTAGTTCTAACGTCATGTGACGTCATATCAAAATTTTAAACATTGGATCAAAATGAACATTATCACCTACAAAGGATTTTAAATTTCCATTGTTTATGAACCCTTGCAACATGAGTAAATTGACATCAAGAAATCGGAAATTCTATACAACTTGATGACGTCAAATGACGTCATATGACGTTCATCTTTATATAATTCAAAGGAAACACAGAGACGTATAATCTCGCCAAATATCAACTTTCTATCTCATCTTTACACGTTTTTTATATGGATTTGAAATTTGACGTCCTTGGTTCGAATCTTGGATTCGCCATAGAACCTTAGTTCTTTCGAATCTTGGCAAACCTATATAATCCTGCACAATGATGTCGTAATATATAACTTCTGTGAAAATTCCATGACAATCCGTCCATAAATGACGGCTGTACAGCGCGTACAAACTTTGGTAGCTATTTTTAGTTCTGACGTCATGTGACGTCATATGAAAATTTTAAACATTGAATCTAAATGTTCATGATTACCTACATAAAACTTTAAATTTTCATTGTCTATGAGCCTTTGCAACATGAGTAAATTGACATCAAGAAATCGGAAATTCTATACAACTTGATGACGTCATATGACGTCATATGACGTTCATCTTTACAAAATAAAAAGGAAACACAGACACATATAATCTCGCCAAATATCAATTTTCTATCTCATCTAGAATCGATTTTATATGGATTTGAAATTTGACGTCCTTGGTTCGAATCTTGGATTCGCCATAGAACCTTAGTTCTTTCGAATCTTGGCAAACCTATATAATCCTGCACAATGAGGTCTTAATATATAACTTCTGTAAAAATTCCATGACAATCCGTCCATAAATGACGGCTGTACAGCGCGTACTTTTTTTGTCATATATTTAGAGATATAATATTCGTCTTCGTGAAAAAGAATAATAATAATAAAAGACAGAACAAACCCAATAGGTCTTTCTGCGAAAAGCAGAAAGCCCTAATAACTAGATGTCATTCGTGAAAACGAATGATAGGACTTTCTGCAAACTGTGTTAATGCAAAAAGCAGGAGATAGAAGCTTCGTGCAATGACTCACCTCTGTATTACATGTTCATGCTGAACAATTGACATTTTATTCCGAAATTAGTGCAAACAATAAGAACCAAGTATTAGTCTGTGACATAACATGATGTCATATGACGTCAGGACATGACCGCAAACTTGATTTCTAGTTTAAAAGTCCTATGTTCGAATCTTACTCCAGCCACAATACTTCCTGAAGCTCCTTATTCCTAGAATGAAATTTACGGTCCTATGTTCGAATCTTATTTCAGCAACAGAACTTCGGTTTTTCGGAATTAAGGTGAGGTGACAAAATATTCACACCTTAGTTTCAAGATGTACCATCTGTAAAAATGTGAAGAAAATCTGATCATAAATGACGGCTGTAGAACACGAACACCATTTTCCACTATTTTTAGCTGTGACGTCATGTGACGTTATAGGGTGCTGAAGATGCCTTTGTTCAAAAGTGCATACCATACTCTCATAACTCTGAATTTTTCATTTTTCTGAACAACTGGCATCATGTCGAAATCATTGCCCTAAAATGAATATCAAGAAGTATGCTTATGACGTCACATGACGTCATATGACGTCACGACTCAAAATATTTGTAGAAATTCTGCAGAACTGCAAACTGTGTAAGTTTCTACTTTCTATCTCATCCTGAAGCTCTTTAATCCTAAAATGAAATTTTCGGTCCTATGTTCGAATCTTATTTCAGCCACAGAACTTCGGTCTTTCGGAATTTCGGTTAGCTGACAGGATATGCACACATTAGTTTTAAATTGTTTCATCTGTGAAAATTTGAAGAAAATCCGACTATAAATGACGGCTGTAGAGCGCGAACACCATTTTTCACTATTTTTAGCTCTGACGTCATGTGACGTCATAGCGTGCTGATGATGCATTTGTTTAAACGCGCATACTTTACTGTCATAACTCTGAAATTTTCATTATTCTGAACAAGTGGCATCATATCGAAATCATTGCACTAAAATGAAAAATAAGAAGTAGGCCTATGACGTCACATGACGTCATATGACGTCACGACTTAAAATATATGTAGAAATACTGCAGAACTGCAAAATGTGTAAGTTTCAACTTTCTATCTCATCCTGAAGCTCTTTAATCCTAAAATGAAATTTTCGGTCCTATGTTCGATTCTTATTTCAGCCACAGAACTTCGGTCTTTCGGAAATTCGGTTAGCTGACAGGATATGCACACCTTTGATTCAAGATGTACGATCTGTGAAAATTTGAAGAAAATCCGACCATAAATGACGGCTGTAGAGCGCGAACACCATTTTTCACTATTTTTAGCTGTGACGTCATGTGACGTCATAGGGTGCTGAAAATCATTGAAATCAAAATTTCCTCACGTGACTAATAAGCTATAAAAATTTCATCGTCCTAGGACTATTGCAACATATAAAAATAAGCGTTTAGTTAGGAAGAAGAAAAGAATAATAATAATAACTAGATGTCATTCGTGAAAACGAATGATAGGACTTTCTGCAAGCTGTGTTAATGCAAAAAGCAGGAGATAGAAGTTTCATGTAATGACTCACCTCTGGTAGTATTTCATGTTCATGCTGAACAATTGAAATTATATTCCGAAATTAGTGCAAATGAGAAGAACTAAGTATTAGTCTGTGACGTCACATGACGTCATATTTAATTTTTCAGCCACAGAACTTCGGTCTTTCGGAATTTTGGTTAGCTGACAGGATATGCACACTTAACTGTCAAGATGTACCATCTGTGAAAATTTGAAGTAAATCCGACCATAAATGGCGGCTGTAGAGCGTGAACACCATTTTTCACTATTTTTAGCTCTGACGTCACATGACGTTATAGTGTGCTAAAGATGCTTTTGTTCAAAAGGGCATACTTTACTGTCATAACTCTGACATTTTCGTTATTCGAACAACTGGCATCATGTCAAAATCATTGCCCTAAAATGAAAATTAAGAAGTATGCTTATGACGTCACAAGAAGTCATATGACGTCAAAACTCAAGATATATATAGAAATTCTGCAGAACTGCAAACTGTGTAAGTTTCAACCTTCTATCTTATACTGAAGCTCTTTAATCCTAAAATGAAATTTTCGGTCCTATGTTCGAATATTTTTTCAGCCACAGAACTTCAGTCTTTTGGAAGTTTGGTTAGCTGACAGGATATGCACACCTGAGTTTCAAAATGTACCATCTGTGAAAATTTGAAGAAAATCTGACCATAAATGACGGCTGTAGAGTGCGAAAACCATTTTTCACTATTTTTTGCTGTGACGTCATGTGACGTCATAGAGTGCTGAAGATGCTTTTGTTCAAAAGCAAATACTTTGCTTTCATAACTCTGAAATTTTCATTATTCTGAACAACTGGCATCATGTCGAAATCATTGCCCTAAAATGAATATTAAGAAGTATGCTTATGACGTCACATGACGTCATATGACGTCACGACTCAAAATTTTTGTAGAAATTCTGCAGAACTGCAAACTGTGTAAGTTTCAACTTTCTATCTCATCCTGAAGCTCTTTAATTCTAAAATGAAATTTTCGGTCCTATGTTCGAATCTTATTTCAGCCACAGAACTTCGGTCTTTCGGAATTTCGGTTAGCTAACAAGATATGCACACCTTTGATTCAAGATGTACCATCTGTGAAAATTTGAAGAAAATCCGACCATAAATGACGGCTGTAGAGCGCGAACACCATTTTTCACTATTTTTTGCTGTGACGTCATGTGACGTCATAGGGTGCTGAAGATGCTTTTGTTCAAAAGCGCATACTTTGCTTTCATAACTCTGAAATTTTCATTATTCTGAACAACTGGCATCATGTTGAAATCATTGCCCTAAAATGAAAATTAAGAAGTATGCTTATGACGTCACATGACGTCATATGACGTCACGACTCAAAATATTTGTAGAAATTCTGCAGAACTGCAAACTGTGTAAGTTTCAACTTTCTATCTCATCCTGAAGCTCTTTTATCCTAAAATGAAATTTTCGGTCCTATGTTCGAATCTTATTTCAGCCACAGAACTTCGGTCTTTCGGAATTTCGGTTAGCTGACAGGATATGCACACCTTTGATTCAATATGTACCATCTGTGAAAATTTGAAGAAAATCCGACCATAAATGACGGCTGTAGAGCGCGAACACCATTTTTCACTATTTTTAGCTGTGACGTCATGTGACGTCATAGGGTGCTGAAAATCATTGAAATCAAAATTTCCTCACGTGACTAATAAGCCATAAAAATTTCATCGTCCTAGGACTATTGCAACATATAAAAATAAGCGTTTAGTTAGGAAGAAGAAAAGAATAATAATAATAAACATAACAAACCCAATAGGACTTTCTGCTTTAGGCAGAAAGTCCTAATAATAACTAGATGTCATTCGTGAAAACGAATGATAGGACTTTCTGCAAGCTGTGTTAATGCAAAAAGCAGGAGATAGAAGTTTCATGTAATGACTCACCTCTGGTAGTATTTCATGTTCATGCTGAACAATTGAATTATATTCCGAAATTAGTAACTCTAAACATATGTAGAAATTCTGCAGAACTGCAAACTGTTTAAGTTTCAACTTTCTATCTCATCCTGAAGCTCTCTAATCCTAAAATGAAATTTTCGGTCCTATGTTCGAATCTTATTTCAGCCACAGAACTTCGGTCTTTCGGAATTTCGATTAGCTGACAGGATATGCACACCTAACTTTCAAGATGTACCATCTGTGAAAATTTGAAGAAAATCCGACCATAAATGACGGCTGTAGAGCGCGAACACCATTTTTCACTATTTTTAGCTGTGACGTCATGTGACGTCATAGGGTGCTGAAAATCATTGAAATCAAAATTTCCTCACGTGACTAATAAGCCATAAAAATTTCATCGTCCTAGGAAATAACGGCTGTAGAGCGTGAACACCATTTTTCACTATATTTAGCTCTGACGTCACATGACGTCATAGTGTGCTAAAGATGCTTTTGTTCAAAAGGGCATATTTTACTGTCATAACTCTGAAATTTTCGTTATTCTGAACAACTGGCATCATGTCAAAATCATTGCCCAAAAATGAAAATTAAGAAGTATGCTTATGACGTCACAGGACGTCATATGACGTCAAGACTCAAGATATATGTAGAAATTCTGCAGAACTGCAAACTGTGTAAGTTTCAACTTTCTATCTCATCCTGAAGCTCTTTAATCCTAAAATGAAATTATCGGTCCTATGTTCGAATCTTATTTCAGCCACAGAACTTCGGTCTTTCGGAATTTCGGTTAGTTGACAGGATATGCACACCTGAGTTTCAAAATGTACCATCTGTGAAAATTTGAAGAAAATCCGACCATAAATGACGGCTGTAGAGCGTAAACACCATTTTTCACTGTTTTTTGCTGTGACGTCATGTGACGTCATAGGGTGCTAAAGATGCTTTTGTTTAAAAGCACATACTTTGCTTTCATAACTCTGAAATTTTCATTATTCTGAACAACTGGCATCATGTCGAAATCATTGCCCAAAAATGAAAATTAAGAAGTATGCTTATGACGTCACATGACTTCATATGACGTCACGACTCAAAATATTTGTAGAAATTCTACAGAACTGCAAACTGTGTGAGTTTCAACTTTCTATCTCATCCTGAAGCTCTTTTATCCTAAAATGAAATTTTCGGTCCTATGTTCGAATCTTATTTCAGCCACAGAACTTCGGTCTTTTGGAATTTCGGTTAGCTGACAGGATATGCACACCTTTGATTCAAGATGTACCATCTGTGAAAATTTGAAGAAAATCCGACCATAAATGACGGCTGTAGAGCGCGAACACCTTTTTTCACTATTTTTAGCTGTGACGTCACATGACGTCATAGGGTGCTGAAGATGCTTTTGTTCAAAAGCGCATACTTTCCTTTCATAACTCTGAAATTTTCATTATTCTGAACAACTGGCATCATGTCGAAATCATTGCCCTAAAATGAAAATAAAGAAGTATGCTTATGACGTCACATGACGTCATATGACGTCACACCTCAAAATATTTGTAGAAATTCTGCAGAACTGCAAACTGTGTAAGTTTCAACTTTCTATCTCATCCTGATGCTCTTTTATCCTAAAATGAAATTTTCGGTCCTATGTTCGAATCTTATTTCAGCCACAGAACTTCGGTCTTTCAGAATTTCGGTTAGCTGACAGGATATGCACACCTTTGATTCAAGATGTACCATCTGTAAAAATTTGAAGAAAATCCGACCATAAATGACGGCTGTAGAGCGCGAACACCATTTTTCACTATTTTTAGCTGTGACGTCATGTGACGTCATAGGGTGCTGAAAATCATTGAAATCAAAATTTCCTCACGTGACTAATAAGCCATCAAAATTTCATCGTCCTAGGACTATTGCAACATATAAAAATAAGCGTTTAGTTAGGAAGAAGAAAAGAATAATAATAATAATAATAATAACTAGATTTCATTCGTTGATACGAATGATAGGACTTTCTGCTAAAATTGAAAAATATTAAGATTAATTCCGTGAGAAAGAATATATATTAAATTCTCTAACCTTTACTTTTTTTTTTCGTATGGACTTCTTTTAGCTTTGACGTCACATGACGTCATAGGGTGCTGAAAATTCTTTTGTTCTGAAGCGCATACTCTACTGTCGTAACTCTGAAATTTTCATTATTCTGAACAACTGGCATCATGTCAAAATCATTGCCTTAAAATGAAAATTAAGAAGTATGCTTATGATGTCATATGACGTCACGACTCAAAATATTTGTAGAAATTTTGCAGAACTGCAAACTTTGTAAGTTTCAACTTTCTATCTCATCCTGAAGCTCTTTAATCCTAAAATGAAATATTCGGTCCTATGTTCGAATCTTATTTCAGCCACAGAACTTCGGTCTTTCGGAATTTCGGTTAGATGACAGGATATGCACACCTTAGTTTCAAGATGTACCATCTGTGAAAATTTAAAGTAAATCCGACTATAAATGACGGCTGTAGAGCGCGAACACAATTTTTCACTATTTTTAGCTGTGACGTCATGAGACGTCAAAAGGTGCTGAAGATGCTTTTGTTCAAAAGCGCATACATTAATGTCATAACTCTGAAATTTACGTTATTCTGAACAACTGGCATCATGTCGAAATCATTGCCCTAAAATGAAAATTAAGAAGTATGCCTTTGACGTCACATGACGTCATATGCCGTCACGACTCAAAATATCTGTAGAAATTCTGCAGAACTGCAAACTGTGTAAGTTTCAACTTTCTATCTCATCCTGAAGCTCTTTAATTCTAAAATGAAATTTTCGGTCCTATGTTCGAATCTTATTTCAGCCACAGAACTTCGGTCTTTCGGAATTTCAGTAAGCTGACAGGATATGCACACCTTTGATTTAAGATGTACCATCTGTGAAAATTTGATGAAAATCCGACTATAAATGACGGCTGTAGAGCGCGAACACCATTTTTCACTATTTTTAGCTGTGACGTCATGTGACGTCATAGTGTGCTGAAGATGCTTTTGTTCAAAAGCGCATACTTTACTGTCATAATTCTGAAATTTTCATTATTCTGAACAACTGGCATCATGTCGAAATCATTGCCCTAAAATGAAAATTAAGAAGTATGCCTATGACGTCACATGACGTCATATGACGTCACCACTCAAAATATATGTAGAAATTCTGCAGAACTGCAAACTGTGTAAGTTTCAACTTTCTATCTCATCCTGAAGCTCTTTAATCCTAAAATGAAATTTTCGGTCTTATGTTCGAATCTTATTTCAGCCACAGAACTTCGGTCTTTCGGAATTTCGGTTAGCTGACAGGATATGCACACCTTTGATTCAAGATGTACCATCTGTGAAAATTTGAAGAAAATCCGACCGTAAATGACGGCTGTAGAGTGCGAACACCATTTTTCACTATTTTTAGTTGTGACGTCATGTGACGTCATAAGGTGCTGAAAATCATTGAAATCAAAATTTCCTCACGTGACTAATATGCCATGAAAATATTATCGTCCTAGGACTATTGCAACATATAAAAATAAGCGTTTAGTTAGGAAGAAGAAAAGAATAATAATAATAAACATAACAAACCCAATAGGACTTTCTGCTTTAGGCAGAAAGTCCTAATAAACATAACAAACCCAATAGGACTTTCTGCTTTAGGCAGAAAGTCCTAATAATAATAAACATAACAAACCCAATAGGACTTTCTGCTTTAGGCAGAAAGTCCTAATAACTAGATGTCATTCGTTTAAACGAATGATAGGACTTTCTGCAACATCTGCTTTATATAGTATATATAGAAGATGACATAATAGATAATCTGTCCAAATTGCAACTTTCTATCTCCTCTATTTCTATATAAAATAGCACAAATAGAACACATTCTGTGAATTTTAATAAAAGTCCGCCCATATCTTGCACATGTAGTTTACATACAAAATTTATACTATGTCATATGACATGAAAGAAAAATGAAACAGTGTTCAAATGTAAGTTTCTAACTTTCATCACACATAGAATTTCATCACTCCAGCTCAGTTGTAACCTTGTTTAATTTTAGCCTCAGTAGGAAGAAGTATTGAATATGTGTATAGTGCTATATCCTTTCGACACCTGTAACGTAGTTAAACGTATTTAGCGATTTTGGCGTGTTTGGGCTTCCGTAGTTTTGCCATAAATTCCTGGAATTTCGAACTATGGTGATATTTTGAAAGGTAACATCCCAGCCTACAAACTGATGCAATATGAATATCGTTAGCATAACAATGCAGTTTTTAGATGGTCTAAAATGTGGGGCTGCGTGTGAATTTTTCAAGGCTTGCAAACTGCTCGCTAGCTACATAGTGTTGCAAATACGGATTTTTGTCTTGTGCCGTTGTACATGTATTAACTTCAATGCTTATTTTGGAAACAGTCAACATTCGACAAAAAACAACAAGAACAAAAAAAAAAGAAGAACAAAATCAAGATATAGCCCATCAATTGCAATTTGATATTTTTTTTTTTTTTTTTTTTTTTAAGTCGTTGCGCAAGTATTTAAGCCTGGTGACCCCTGCGCGTGACCTTTTCCATATTTTTATGATGCATGATTATGAAATATCTTATTTTCCATGTAACTTTCTTATATGAAGTCCAATTTCAATAAACTTGGTACCGTTAGAAAGCTCTTAAAACATGCTACATTTTATACGCATAATGTATAAACTTATCTTCAGTCGTTTCTGAGATATTGACTGTTAAACCTCAAGAGAACAGCATATTATCAGCAAAATTAGCTTCATTTCATTTAGTTTTTTTGCTTATAACTTTGTATTGCGTAAACCAATTTTAATAAACTAAATATCTTTGGAAACGTCAATTATTCAGCTATAATTCTTATTCATACATATATTTACAAAAATCGATATTTATTGAGATATGGCTACATATATGCAGTAGGGGTGAAATCAAATTTCCTCACATGCCTAATAACCCATAAACATTTCATCGTCCTAGGACTATTGCAACATATTAAAATAAGCGTTTAGTTAGGAAGAAGAAAAGAATGATAGTAAGAAACAAATGACGTCACGTGACGTCATATGACGTTTATTTTCACATAATTGTTAAGACACCCAGAGACATACTAACTGACAAAATTTCAACTTTCTATCTCAAATAGGACAGTTTTTATAAGCATTTAAAAATTGACGACCTTGGTTCGAATCTTGAATTCGCTATAGAACCATGGACTTTTCGAAATTTGAAAAACGGACACCGGTATACACAATAAGAACTTAATATACACATTCTGTGAAAATTTGATAAAAATCGGCCCATTAATAATGGCTCTGGACCGTGTACAATCTTTCTTAGTCAATTTCAAATGTGACGTCATATGACGTCATAGACTTCTGAAAATCATTGAAATCGAAATTTCAGAATCCGAAACATGCGGCATTAAATTTTTATTGCCCTTCGAAAATTTCAATATATAGAAATAATCTTGTTAGAATTAGAAATTCATTATCATATAATGACGTCACGTAACGTCATATGACATTTATTTTCACAAAATGTTTAAGACTCCCAGAGACCTATATACTGACCCAATATCATCTTTCTATCTCAAATAGGACCGATTTTATAAGAATTTGAAAATTTACGACCTTGGTTCGAATCTTGGAATCGCTATAGAACCTTGGACTCTTCGAATTTTAAAAAACGGACACAGGGATGCACAACTAGAACTTAATATACACATTCTGTGAAAATTTGATGAAAATCGGTTCATTAATAATGGCTCTGGACCGCGTAAAAACTTGTGTAGCTTATTTCAAGTGTGACGTCATATGACGTCATAGAGATATGAACATCATAGAAATCAAAATAACATTTCTTGGAGAATATGACATCAAAATTTCATTGTCCTTGGACCATATTAACATATATAATTATGTGTTTAAAAATTAGAAATTTGATGACGTCATATGACGTCACAAGACGTCCATTTTCACAAAATATTTAAATCTATCGGAGATCTATGTACTGACAAAATATCAACCTTCTGTCTCATTTAGGGACGATTTTATGAGCATTTGTCAATTTGACGTCCTTAGTTTGAATCTTGCATTCGCCATAGAACCTTGTGCTTTTCGAATTTTGAAAAACGGACAACGAGATGCACAACTAGAACTTAATATACACATTCTGTGAAAATTTGATAAAAATCGGTTCATTAATTATCGCTCTGGACCGCGTACAAACTTTTGTAGCAAATTGCCAAGTGTGACGTCATATGACGTCATAGGCATATGAAAATTATAGAATTTTTTAATTACGCATATGAATAATATGAAAACCGTGAGGAAGAAAAAATAATAATAATAATAACTAGATGTCATTCGTCTAAACGAAGGACTTTCTGTAACCTGTTAACAAAAAGGAGATAGAAGTTTCATGTAATGACTCACCTCTGGTAGTATTTCATGTTCATGCTGATTTATTGACATTATATTATAAATAAGTGTTTAGTTACGAAGAAAAAAAAAATAAGTAGCAGTAGTAGTAGTATGCTTATGACGTCATATGACGTCACGACTCAAAATATATTAAGAAATACTGCAGAACTGCAAACTGTGTAAGTTTCAACTTTCTATCTGATCCCGAAGTTCTTTAGCCCTAAAATGAAATTTTTGGTCCTATGTTCGAATCTTACTTCAGCCACAATACTTCGGTTTTTCGGAATTAAGGTTAGCTGACAAAATATTCACACCTTAGTTTCAAGATGTACCATTTGTAAAAATTTGAAGAAAATCTGATCATAAATGGCGGCTGTAGAGCGCAAACACCATTTTTCACTATTTTTAGCTCTGACGTCACGTGACGTCATAGGGTGCTGAAAATGCTGTTGCTTAAAAGCGCATACTTTACTGCAATAACTCTGAAATTTTCATTATTCTGAACAATTGGCATCATGTCGAAATCATTGCCCCAAATTAAAAATAAGTGGTATGCTTATGACGTCCTCTGACGTCACGATTCAAAATATTTGTAGAAATAATGCAGAACTGCAAACTGTGCAAGTTTCAACGTTCTATCTCATCCTGAAGCTCTTCAATCCTAAAATGAAATTTTTGGTCCTATGTTCGAATATTACTTCAGCCACAGAACTTCGGTTTTTCGGAATTTCGGTAAGCTGGCAGGATATGTACACCTAAGTTTCAAGGTGTACCATCTGTGAAAAGTACAAGAAAATCCGACCATAAATGGCGGCAGTAGAGCGCGAACACCATTGTTCAATATTTTTAGCTCTGACGTCACATGACGTCATAGGTGATGAAGATGCTTTCGTTCAAAAACGCATACTTTACTGTCATAAGTCTTAAATCTTCATTATTCTGAACAACTACCATCATGTCGAAATCATTGCCCTAAAATGAAAATTAAGAAGTATGCTTATGACGTCACATGACGACATTTGACGTCACGACTCAAAATATATTAAGAAATTCTGCAGAACTGCAAACTGTGTAAGTTTCAACTTTCTATCTCATCCTGAAGCTCTTTAATCCTAAAATGAAATTTTCGGTCCTATGTTCGAATCTTATTTCAGCCACAGAACTTCGGTCTTTCGGAATTTCAGTTAGCTTACAGGATATGCACACCTTATTTTCAAGATGTACCATCTGTGAAAATTTGAAGAAAATCCGACCATAAATGGCGGCTGTAGAGCGTGAACACCATTTTATACTATTTTTAGCTCTGACGTCATATGACGTCATAGGGTGCTGAAGATGCTTTTGTTCAAAAGCGCATACTTTACTGTCATAACTCTGAAATATTCATTATTCTGAACATTTGGCATCATGTCGAAATCATTGCCCTAATATAAAAATTAAGAAGTATGCTTATGACGTCACATAACGTCATATGACGTCACGACTCAAAATATATGTAGAAATTCAGCAGAACTGCAAACTGTGTAAGATTCAACTTTCTATCTCATCCTGAAGCTCTTTAATCCTAAAATGAAATTTTCGGTCCAACGTTCGAATTTTATTTCAGTCACAAAACTTCGGTCTTTCGGAATTTCGGTTAGCAGACAGGATATGCACACCTTAGTTTCAAGATGTACCATCTGTGAAAATTTGAAGAAAATCCGACCATAAATGACGGCTGTAGAGCGTGAACACCATTTTTCACTATTTTTAGCTCTGACGTCATTTGACGTCATAGGGTGCTGAAGATGCTTTTGTTTAAAAGCGCATACTTTACTGTCATAACTCTGAAATATTCATTATTCTGAACAACTGGCATCATGTCGAAATCATTGCCCTAAAAAAAGAAGTAAGAAGTATGCTTATGACGTCACATAACGTCATATGACGTCACGACTCAAAATATATGTAGAAATTCTGCAGAACTGCAAACTGTGTAAGTTTCAACTTTCTATCTCATCCTGAAGCTCTTTAATCCTAAAATGAAATTTTCGGTCCAATGTTCGAATTTTATTTCAGTCACAAAACTTCGGTCTTTCGGAATTTCGGTTAGCTGACAGGATATGCACACCTTAGTTTCAAGATGTACCATCTGTGAAAATTTGAAGAAAATCCGACCATAAATGACGGCTGTAGAGCGTGAACACCATTTTTCACTTTTTTTAGCTCTGACGTCATATGACGTCATAGGGTGCTGAAGATGCTTTTGTTTAAAAGCGCATACTTTACTGTCATAACTCTGAAATATTCATTATTCTGAACAACTGGCATCATGTCGAAATCATTGCCCTAAAAAAAGAATTAAGAAGTATGCTTATGACGTCACATAACGTCATATGACGTCACGACTCAAAATATATGTAGAAATTCTGCAGAACTGCAAACTGTGTAAGTTTCAACTTTCTATCTCATCCTGAAGCTCTTTAATCCTAAAATGAAATTTTCGGTCCTATGTTCGAATTTTATTTCAGTCACAAAACTTCGGTCTTTCGGAATTTCGGTTAGCTGACAGGATATGCACACCTTAGTTTCAAGGTGTACATCTGTGAAAATTTGAAGACAATCCGACCATAAATGACGGCTGTAGAGCGCGAACACCATTTTTCACTATTTTTAGCTGTGACGTCATGTGACGTCATAGGCTGCTAATAATCATTGAAATCAAAATTTCCTCACGTGACTAATAACCCATAAAAATTTCATCGTCCTAGGACTATTGCAACATATTAAAATAAGCGTTTAGTTAGGAAGAAGAAAAGAATAATAATAATAAAAAAATGACGTCACGCGACGTCATATGACGTTTATTTTCACATAATTATTAGACACCCAGAGACCTACTAACTGACAAAATTTCAACTTTCTATCTCAAATAGGACAGTTTTTATAAGCATTTAAAAATTGACGTCCTTGGTTCGAATCTTGGATCCGCCATAGATGCTTGGACTTTTCGAATTTTGAAAAACGGACACCGGTATACACAATAAGAACGTAATATACACATTCTGTGAAAATTTGATAAAAATCGGCCCTGGCCGAAATAATGGCTCTGGACCGTGTACAAACTTTCGTAGTCAATTTCAAATGTGACGTCATATGACGTCATAGGCTTCTGAAAGTCATTGAAATCGAAATTTCAGCGTCTGAATCATGTGTCATTAAATTTTCATTGCCCTTCGACAATTTCAACATATAGAAATACCCTTGTTAATATTAGAAATACATTATCATATAATGACGTCACGTGACGTCATATGACGTATATTTTTACAAAATGTTTAAGACTCCCAGAGACCTATATACTGACCAAATATCACTTTTCTATCTCAAATAGGACCGATTTTATAAGCATTTAAAAATTTACGACCTTGGTTCGAATCTTGGATTCGCTATAGAACCATGGACTTTTCGAATTTTGAAAAACGGACACCGGGATGCACAACTAGAGCCTAACCTACACATTCTGTGAAATTTTGATGAAAATCGGTCCAGAAATAATGGCTGTAGACCGCGTACAAACTTTTTCACGTGACGTCAAGTCTGACGTTATATGACGCCATATGAATATACAATTCATTGCATCTGAAAGCTCATGGTTTGAAATATATGCCATAAAATTTTCATTGTTCTGAGTCAATGGCAACACCTTGAAATTAACACAAATATAAGAGGAAGAAAAAAAGAATAAGAAGAAGAAGAAGAATAATAAAAAAACAGTACAAACCCAATATGACTTTCTGCCTGTAGGCAGAAAGTCCTAACTAGATGTCATTCGTGAAAACGAATGTTAGGACTTTCTGCAAGCTGTGTTAATGCAAAAAGCCGGAGATAGAAGTTTCATGTAATGACTCACCTCTGGTAGTATTCATGTTCATGCTGAACAATTGACATTATATTCCGAAATTAGTGTAAATGATAAGAACTAAGTATTAGTCTGTGACGTCACATGACGTCATATGATATCATAACTCTAAACATATGTAGAAATTCTGCAGAACTGCAAACTGTTTAAGTTTCAACTTTCTATCTCATCCTGAAGCTCTCTAATCCTAAAATGAAATTTTCGGTCCTATGTTCGAATCTTATTTCAGCCACAGAACTTCGGTCTTTCGGAATTTCGATTAGCTGACAGGATATGCACACCTAACTTTCAAGATGTACCATCTGTGAAAATTTGAAGAAAATCCGACCATAAATAGCGGCTGTAGAGCGTGAACACCATTTTTCACTATATTTAGCTCTGACGTCACATGACGTCATAGTGTGCTAAAGATGCTTTTGTTCAAAAGGGCATATTTTACTGTCATAACTCTGAAATTTTCGTTATTCTGAACAACTGGCATCATGTCAAAATCATTGCCCAAAAATGAAAATTAAGAAGTATGCTTATGACGTCACAAGACGTCATATGACGTCAAGACTCAAGATATATGTAGAAATTCTGCAGAACTGCAAACTGTGTAAGTTTCAACTTTCTATCTGATCCTGAAGCTCTTTAATCCTAAAATGAAGTTATCGGTCCTATGTTCGAATCTTATTTCAGCCACAGAACTTCGGTCTTG
This sequence comes from Solen grandis, assembly GCA_021229015.1. Lineage (NCBI taxonomy): Eukaryota > Metazoa > Mollusca > Bivalvia > Adapedonta > Solenidae > Solen > Solen grandis. Next base: position 18,174,845 of record CM037780.1, on the reverse strand, counting down.
GGGAATTTCGGTTAGTTGACAGGATATGCACACCTGAGTTTCAAAATGTACCATCTGTGAAAATTTGAAGAAAATCCGACCATAAATGACGGCTGTAGAGCGTAAACACCATTTTTCACTATTTTTTGCTGTGACGTCATGTGACGTCATAGGGTGCTGAAGATGCTTTTGTTCAAAAACGCATATGGCAGTTGTAACGTCATATGACGTCATAGGCATATGAAAATTGTAGAATTAAAAATATCAATGTTTGAAGCAAAATGTCATATAATTTCCATTTCCATGGACCATTTTAACATATAGAAATTTTCTTGTAAATATTAGAAATAGATTTTCATGTAATGACGTCATCTGACGTCACATGACGTTCATTTTCACAAAAACGTTCAGTCATCCATAAACCTACAGAATGTTCAATTATTAACTTTCCATCTCATATGGGACCGATTTTATTAGCATTTGAAAATTAACGACCTCGGTTCGAATCTTTGATTCTCCATAGAACCATGGTCTTTTCGAATTTTGAAAAACTGATAGCGGGATGCACAACTAGATCTTAATATACACATTCTGTGAAAATTTGCTGAAGATCGGTTCATAAATAATGGCTGTAGACCGCGTACAAACTTTTGTAGAATATGTTAAGTGTGATGTCATATGACGTCATATGCTTATAAAAAATATTGAAATAGAAAATATATTGTCTGAAACATATGCCATTAAATTCTTATTACTCTTCGACCATTCCAACATATAGAAATAATCTTGTTAATTTTAGTAATATATTTTCATATAATGACGTCACGTAACGTCATATGATGCAAATTTTCAAAATATTTTTAAGACTCCGAGAGACCTACATACTGACCAAATATCAACTTTCTATCTCAAATAGGACTGATTTTATAAGCATTTGAAAATTAACGACCTTGGTTCGAATCTTGGATTCGCTATAGAACCATGGACTTTTCGAATTTTGAGAAACGGACACAGGGATGCACAACTAGAACTTAATATACACATTCTGTGAAAATTTGATGAAAATCGGTTCATTAATAATGGCTCTGGACGGCGTACAATCTTTTGTAGCTTATTTCACGTGTGACGTCATATGACGTCATAGGCATATGAAAATCATAGAAATCAAAATTTCAGCTTTTGAAGCATGTGTCATTAAGTTTTCATTGCCCTTCGACAATTTCAACATATAGAAATATTCTTGTTAATATTAGAAATACATTATCATATAATGACGTCACGTGACGTCATATGACGTTTATTTTCATAAAATGTTTAAAACTTCTCGAGACATATAAACTGACTAAATATCAACTTTCTATTTTAAATAGGACAGATTTTATAAGCATTTAAAAAATTACGACCTTGGTTCGAATCTTGGATTCGCTATAGAACCATGGACTTTTCGAATTTTGAAAAACGGACACCGGATGCACAACTAAACCTTAATATACACAATCTGTGAAAATATGATGAAAATCGGTTGACAAACAATGGCTGTAGGCGGCGTACAAACTTTTGTAGCATATTTCAAATGTGACGTCATATGACGTCATAGAGAAATGAAAATCATAGAAATCAAAATTTCCTCACGAGACTAATAAGCCATAAAAATTTCATCGGCCTAGGATTATTGCAACATAGAAAAATAAGCGTTTAGTTAGGAAGAAAAAAAGAATAATAATAATAATAATAACTAGATGTCATTCGTGAAAACGAATGATAGGACTTTCTGCAAACTGTGTTAATGCAAAAAGCAGGAGATAGAAGCTTCGTGCAATGACTCACCTCTGTATTACATGTTCATGCTGAACAATTGACATTTTATTCCGAAATTAGTGCAAACAATAAGAACCAAGTATTAGTCTGTGACATAACATGATGTCATATGACGTCAGACATGACCGCAAACTTGATTTCTAGTTTAAAAGTCCTATGTTCGAATCTTACTCCAGCCACAATACTTCCTGAAGCTCCTTATTCCTAGAATGAAATTTACGGTCCTATGTTCGAATCTTATTTCAGCAACAGAACTTCGGTTTTCGGAATTAAGGTGAGTGAAAAATATTCACACCTTAGTTCAAATGTACATCTGTAAAAATGTGAAAAAATCTGATCATAAATGACGGCTGTAGAACACGAACACCATTTTCCACTATTTTTAGCTGTGGACGTCATGTGACGTTATAGGGTGCTGAAGAATGCCTTTGTTCAAAAGCGCATACCATACTCTCATAACTCTGAATTTTTCATTTTTCTGAACAACTGGCATCATGTCGAAATCATTGCCCTAAAATGAATATCAAGAAGTATGCTTATGACGTCACATGACGTCATATGACGTCACGACTCAAAATATTTGTAGAAATTCTGCAGAACTGCAAACTGTGTAAGTTTCTACTTTCTATTCATCCTGAAGCTCTTTAATCCTAAAAATGAAATTTTCGGTCCTATGTTCGAATCTTATTTCAGCCACAGAACTTCGGTCTTTCGGAATTTCGGTTAGCTGACAGGATATGCACACATTAGTTTTAAATTGTTTCATCTGTGAAAATTTGAAGAAAATCCGACTAATAAATGACGGCTGTAGAGCGCGAACACCATTTTTCACTATTTTTAGCTCTGACGTCATGTGACGTCATAGCGTGCTGATGATGCATTTGTTTAAACGCGCATACTTTACTGTCATAACTCTGAAATTTTCATTATTCTGAACAAGTGGCATCATATCGAAATCATTGCACTAAAATGAAAAATAAGAAGTAGGCCTATGACGTCACATGACGTCATATGACGTCACGACTTAAAATATATGTAGAAATACTGCAGAACTGCAAAATGTGTAAGTTTCAACTTTCTATCTCATCCTGAAGCTCTTTAATCCTAAAATGAAATTTTCGGTCCTATGTTCGATTCTTATTTCAGCCACAGAACTTCGGTCTTTCGGAAATTCGGTTAGCTGACAGGAATGCACACCTTGATTCAAGATGTACGATCTGTGAAAATTTGAAGAAAATCCGACCATAAATGACGGCTGTAGAGCGCGAACACCATTTTTCACTATTTTTAGCTGTGACGTCATGTGACGTCATAGGGTGCTGAAAATCATTGAAATCAAAATTTCCTCACGTGACTAATAAGCCATAAAAATTTCATCGTCCTAGGACTATTGCAACATATAAAAATAAGCGTTTAGTTAGGAAGAAGAAAAGAATAATAATAATAATAATAACTAGATGTCATTCGTGAAAACGAATGATAGGACTTTCTGCAAGCTGTGTTAATGCAAAAAGCAGGAGATAGAAGTTTCTGTAATGACTCACCTCTGTAGTATTTCATGTTCATGCTGAACAATTGACATTATATTCCGAAATTAGTGCAAAATGATAAGAACTAAGTATTAGTCTGTGACGTCACATGACGTCATATGATATCATAACTCAAACATATGTAAAATTCTGCAGAACTGCAAACTGTTTAAGTTTCAACTTTCTATCTCATCCTGAAGCTCTCTAATCCTAAAATGAAATTTTCGGTCCTATGTTCGAATCTTATTTCAGCCACAGAACTTCGGTCTTTCGGAATTTCGATTAGCTGACAGGATATGCACACCTAACTTTCAAGATGTACCATCTGTGAAAATTTGAAGAAAATCCGACCATAAATGACGGCTGTAGAGCGCGAACACCATTTTTCACTATTTTTAGCTGTGACGTCATGTGACTCATAGGGTGCTGAAAACATGAAATCAAATTTCCTCACGTGACTAATAAGCCATAAAAATTTCATCGTCTAGGAAATAAGGGCTGTAGAGCGTGAACACCATTTTTCACTATATTTAGCTCTGACGTCACATGACGTCATAGTGTGCTAAATGCTTTTGTTCAAAAGGGCATATTTTACGTCATAACTCTGAAATTTTCGTTATTCTGAACAACTGGCATCATGTCAAAATCATTGCCCAAAAATGAAAATTAAGAAGTATGCTTATGACGTCACAGGACGTCATATGACGTCAAGACTCAAGATATATGTAGAAATTCTGCAGAACTGCAAACTGTGTAAGTTTCAACTTTCTATCTCATCCTGAAGCTCTTTAATCCTAAAATGAAATTATCGGTCCTATGTTCGAATCTTATTTCAGCCACAGAACTTCGGTCTTTCGGAATTTCGGTTAGTTGACAGGATATGCACACCTAGTTTTCAAAATGTACCATCTGTGAAAATTTGAAGAAAATCCGACCATAAATGACGGCTGTAGAGCGTAAACACCATTTTTCACTGTTTTTTGCTGTGACGTCATGTGACGTCATAGGGTGCTAAAGATGCTTTTGTTCAAAAGCACATACTTTGCTTTCATAACTCTGAAATTTTCATTATTCTGAACAACTGGCATCATGTCGAAATCATTGCCCAAAAATGAAAATTAAGAAGTATGCTTATGACGTCACATGACTTCATATGACGTCACGACTCAAAATATTTGTAGAAATTCTACAGAACTGCAAACTGTGTAAGTTTCAACTTTCTATCTCATCCTGAAGCTTTTATCCTAAAATGAAATTTTCGGTCCTATGTTCGAATCTTATTTCAGCCACAGAACTTCGGTCTTTTGGAATTTCGGTTAGCTGACAGGATATGCACACCTTTGATTCAAGATGTACCATCTGTGAAAATTTGAAGAAATCCGACCATAAATGACGGCTGTAGAGCGCGAACACCTTTTTTCACTATTTTTAGCTGTGACGTCACATGACGTCATAGGGTGCTGAAGATGCTTTTGTTCAAAAGCGCATACTTTCCTTTCATAACTCTGAAATTTTCATTATTCTGAACAACTGGCATCATGTCGAAATCAATTGCCCTAAAATGAAAATAAAGAAGTATGCTTATGACGTCACATGACGTCATATGACGTCACACCTCAAAATATTTGTAGAAATTCTGCAGAACTGCAAACTGTGTAAGTTTCAACTTTCTATCTCATCCTGATGCTCTTTTATCCTAAAATGAAATTTTCGGTCCTATGTTCGAATCTTATTTCAGCCACAGAACTTCGGTCTTTCAGAATTTCGGTTAGCTGACAGGATATGCACACCTTTGATTCAAGATGTACCATCTGTAAAAA
>CM037780.1:18119599-18169599 GCA_021229015.1 Solen grandis | reverse complement strand
TGTTGATTTTGAGGTCACTAGGTCAAAGGTCAAGGTCACTGTATACATTAGTATATCCTTGTCCAGTCATTAACTGGAGAAACGCAGGGCCTGGGATTGTAAAACCTGGTAGGGACATTTGCCATGACCAGTAGATGAACCCTTTTGATTTTTAGGTCACTAGGTCAAAGGTCAAGGTCACTATGTACATTAGTATGAAATCTTTGTTTGATCATAAACTGGAGGACCTTAGGGCCTTTGGTTTTGTGAAAACTGGTAGGGACATTGGCCATGACCAGCAGATGAACCCTATTGATTTTGAGGTCACTAGGTCAAAAGTTGTGGTCACTGTAACCTTTAGCATGAAATCCTTGTCAGACTGGACGTAGGTCTTGACATGCTATCATTCAGCAAAAAAGCGGTTGTTGGGGCATCTGTGTCCTTCTAGTTTACAGGAGTTTTGACCCTTTTCTACTGTACTTCTCAAGATGGTATAGCAGGTGTTGAAACACTGTCAGAAATAGCCCGAGTTTAATTAATCAAGTCTTATCAAGTTTTACGTCCCTTAAATAGAGGTTGCTCCAAATAATGATAGTAGTGCAGCTACCTACATAGAAAACTAGCTTAAAACAGCATGTTTTTTGCTCTAGTCAAGAGCAATGGCATTTATGCGAGAGGGGAAAATTGTCATGAAACTCTGTATGTTAAAACATCCTGCTTGGAATCAGCCTCATTTTGGTGGGGGTACCTTATCTTCACCAGGCCATAAATCCTGGAGACATGCTTAGACATATCTCAGCGATAGTGTGGTCAAATTCCATGTTGCGATATCTTGACAGTGCAGTATACTGAATGTAATTTAATTTTCAGTCATAAAACAGAAAAAAAAAGAAGGAACATATTAAAGTGATTAGACTTCACATCATAAACTTAGTAGAGATGAGAAATGCCTGCATAAATTGTTTACATTTATAAGCTCTTTGTATAAGAATGGATGACGTTTACCCTAACATGAAGGCTCAAGATGTTGCCAGGAAGCATGACCTATCATTCTAGCATACAAGATATCAGTAAACAGCATGGGCTGTCGTAAGATAAGCATGCCTCAGTAATCATTATGTATTTTGTGCATGACTACACCATAGTAAGGTGTTTTATAGCATGTGGAAATAAAACACATTGTTATGTTATTAATTATCCTGATATTGCATTTTACTATCTGGTCATTGTTATTTAATGCATTGATTAGCTCTTTTATGGCTTTAGTATTGTATTTGATTGCATTGAAATATAATACTGCATGGAATGATATTTGAATATTTGATTTATTGCATTGGTTTGCTTACTACATTGTGTTTGTTTAATTTTTTTCTATACTGATTTTCATTTAGCCATACTGAACAGGTAACATTTTGATATGAATTGGAATTGAAGGATGTCAAACAATACTGCTTGTTTTGTTGTTTTGATGTAAACTGTTGCCACAACAGCATTGCAGTCGTATAGCAACATCCAGCTAGTTAAAGATGTAGAGATACACATAGTGCACAGAAACACCAACGTAGAATCATTGATCTCCCATATGCCTCAGCTGGCAAGCTTCCTCACATTACAAAACTGAGAAACCATACCGGGACTTGAACCCTCAGAAGTTAGCGGCTAAAGGTGTGGATGTCAGGGACTATAACCACTCAACTACAGGGGCCCCCTAATTTGATTCTGCTGTTGCTATTTTTATACCCCGTTTCACATAGTGAGGTGGTGGCTATATAGGAATCACATTTGTCACGTCCTGTCAAATCATGTCCTACACTCATATTACTTAATGTTTGGTTACTGTTAATTGTTGATAATGCCTTCACAAGTGGAATAATGATTTCTCATAATATGACCAATCAGCAGACAAGTGCAGATAACTGTATTAATTTTTGCATGTATATAATGTCTGACCTTTTTAACCAACTTCAACTTGGTGCAGTGGGTGAAAGCCCTGTAGAAAGGAGGAAATGGCCAACAAGCCTACATTAAAGACTGCAAATGATGCCTAGTCTCTATTGGAACATAATGGTAGAGGGCCATTAGACTGTTCAGGGGGAGAAAAAAAGAAAAGAAAGTGGATTTTCATCTTAATTACACCAATCTAAGTAAATTGATGTTCCATTTACACCATGTTAGATTATATAAAGACCATTCCAGATTGGAAGTTATTCTTATTAAAGCTCTCCCACTAGTTTGGTGTTATACAGGTCTTCTGGCCCTTATACATCAATTTCCTATTTTCCTGAGCTTATATTTTAGACTTAGGCTCAAGACAAAGAATTTTGAAGCACCGATAGGCCATTTCTTCTTATTTATGAATTTATTTTACTACCCTAGGGTAGTCAGAGGTGGGGGGGGGGGGGGGGGCTATAAAGGAATCACTTTATCTGTCCCTCTGTCTGTCCCGATTCTTTTTGTCTGAGCTCAAACTTAACAATGCCTCACTGGATTTCCAAATGGTTTGGCACAAATATTAACAATAATAAGACTGAGTATTGGCAAAAGAACCAGATTGCTAGTTCAAAGGTCAAGGTCATACAAAGAGGTCAACAATAGAAAATCAATGCCAATATGCTTGTCTGGGCTGTAACTTGACATAGGGTAGCTGGATTTCCAAATAGTTTGGTACAGATGTTAAAATATTAAGACTGAGTGTCCCGTGAAAGAACTGATCAAAGGTTGTTTATGGATGAATACTCATTATATGTATTGATAGTTGCTTGTTTTCTTCCCATCATCTTCTTAAATTAATTAAAGCCCCTCATAATGCTCATTTCATAGAAGAATTATAAACTACCTCTAAAATGATCCAACTAATGTGACAAAGGTGACAAAGGTTACAGGCTACATTCTTCCTGCATGCCAGGACCATATTTTTGCATATTTTTGCAACAGACTTTGATGGGTATGTCAGCTGGAAAATAACATTAATATGTTATTGACTGACAAATAGCAGGGTAGTGGTGGTATTAATCACTTCGATGATAGGTCGAGTTTATTTATATCTGTCTGCAAATCTCTTCATCATGAGAGATGTTGGCTCACCAAAAATATTAAGTTCATAGAATAAAGTTCAAAACAGAAAACTCGCAACTCTGATTAGTGTTGTAAACTGATGGAGACTGCTTGGAAACATATTTTCAGCAGTATGCAGACAGAGGAGGCCTTTCCAGGAGGATGTGATACAAGTAAGGGGGTAATTTTCACAAGGTGTCATTTTCATTGATGTATCAGTGTTTTACATTTCAAACTCTACTACATGTATTTGCTAAAAAATCACATGATGATTACAATGAAAACCTGATAAAAAAATAAGCAAGGCTTACTGTTACCTAGGTGCTGCATTTGGATGCTTGTTGAAGTCTACAGCACTTGGACACTTGTTACCTAGGTACAACACCTGACTACTTGCTCTTACCCAGAAACAGCACCTTGCCTTGTTACAGCACCTGGACACTTGCTGTTACCTAGAAACAGCACCTGGACACTTTTTGTTACCTAGGTACAGCACCTGGCCACTCATTGTTACCTAGGTACAACACCTGGACACTTAAACAGCCCTGTTTCGGTCAGACCTTGCCTCAACCCTTTGTTACCTAGGTACAAAAACTGGCCACTTGACCAGCCATGCCTTGAGATAAATCATGTACTAAATTCACCAGCCTTACTTAGTGCTAAGTCATACTTAATATCTTGGAGCACATTCCACAACTCTTGTTTCCCAAGATTTAAGAACAGATTTGACTTATAAAGTTACCACACTGACCAACAATACATGTTGTTAAATATTTAACCCTTTCCCTCATATAGACTCATTTTGACGCACTCAATAGGTACCACATAAAGCCTGATCTGCAGAAAACCACAGTTAAACCTTACCAAATTTAATTACAAAATCCTCATTTCTAGACCACTGAGGAGCAGCGAACAGCATAAAACCTGATCAGCCTGCAAGTTACTCGCAGGCTGATCTGTCAGCCTGCGAGTTACTCGCAGGCTGATCTGGTTTTATGCTGTTCGCATAGGTCTTTTCATGGTGTCCTCTATGAGGGAAAGGGTTAAGCATTTTCATATTATATAGAACCAAGAATGATATTAACCATTTAGACTTAAAATATGTATTTAACTCAGTATAAGTCAGTTTTGTTGCATTGAAGTCTGGTAGTTAGTTTTGAACTTATTTCTGTTGGGTTGAATGAGCATCCTAACCTACTGCTGTACTGTCGGCTCCTTCGTGTCACCTTGAAAGATCAGGATGGTAAATTATCCATTCAGTGTCCTCAAACCCGCATTTTTTTCTTTAATTTGAGCTCGTTTACTGTGCTTATTGACCTTGTGGCCATTAGCTTGGTTACTAGTATGTTATATTATACAGACCATTTGGTTGTATTATAGATGATTATGCTCAACAATTTATGAGAGGGAGGTTGGTCAGGGGAGTTAGCATTGGACAAAAAAACGTATCTCTAAGTCCTGGAGATAATGGTTCACTAATTCTTCAGTGCATTGGATATTATTTAAGATGGGTGGAGTCAAGCCCCACAGTCAGGTGTTAGCAAACTTGACTGGAACTGAAGGCTGCAGGTTCAAACCCCATGTAGGGAAAGAACCTCTCTTCCCTATGCATAAAGTACTGATCCAGGCCAGGAATGTTAGAGAAGGATAATTATAAGTTGTAAAAACTTGTTTCCTAATCAGTTTTAAGACAAACAAATGAAAATGGAACATGGTCATGTTAGGACGTATTATGGTCAATGTTTAGAGTCTTTGTTACAGACACCTCACCTACAACATACAGATGTAAAGTAAGTCCTGTTCCATTGTTTGTAGTTCTTGTTTAATTAAAAATAGTTTTTATAGTAGATTAGCCATGTTAGATGTTGCTTGCAATTTGAAGAGGCAGTGAGTAGTTGACATTATATAGTATTATAAATTGGTAGATGAGGCTCCTTCACAGGTGTTACAATTTTCCCATAATAAACAGCCTGAAGGTTAATCTCAGTTCTTGGAGAACTACTGGTACTCTATTTAGATACAGTAGCTGTATTTTTTTTATAAAGTTTCAATATCATGAGAATCCTTTGAGGAATGGCAAAGGAACATTACACTTATTTGTTTTAGATACTGGGAAAAGGTATGTTCCTATCCCTTTGTACGAGTTGCCCCCTTCCTACGAGAAATATGTGCATTGACTTTTTTGTAGTTACTAATTTGAATTTATTTAGGGCTATTATGCACTTCATGGTAGCACTACTTCTTCAGGACATTGGCCCAGGGAATAATGATTAGGTTGAAACTGAAAAAAATGTGGTACGTTGGTTGTAACACAAAACACTACTTTAAACTTTGAAGTTTATGACACTTGTAATGATCAACATTGTATGGCGTACTATTAGCATTGTTACCTTATTACATGCTTATCCCCTATGTGTGGTAAAATTCTCGTTGACTAGTTTCCGCCTATAACTATGTGCTGTTTTAAATAAATACGTTGTGTCAATGCCATTGCATTGTAGCAGTTATCTATATAGCATTGAGTTACCTCCCCTATTTACCAAGTTATGCCCCTTTGATGATTTTTGCATTACAAACTTCTGCGGACTATCCTTCTAAACTACTGGAAGGATTTTGATGAAACTTGCTGGCAATGATCCTTAGACATTGTATAAGCGCGTTATCTATATATCATTTGGTTACCTCCCCTATTTACCAATTTATGCCCCTTTGATGATTTTTGCATTACAAACTTCTGCGGACTACTCCGCCTAAACTACTGGAAGGATTTTAATGATACTTGCTGTCAATGATCCTTAGACATTGTAGCAGCGCGTTATCTATATAGCATTGAGTTACCTCCCTATTCACCAAGTTATGCCCCTTTGATGATTTTTGCATTACAAACTTCTGCGGACTACTCCGCCTAAACTACTGGAAGGATTTTAATGATACTTGCTGTCAATGATCCTTAGACATTGTAGCAGCGCGTTATCTATATAGCATTGAGTTACCTCCCCTATTTACCAAGTTATGCCCCTTTGATGATTTTTGCATTACAAACTTCTGCGGACTACTCCTTCTAAACTACTGGAAGGATTTTGATGAAACTTACTGGCAATGATCCTTAGACATCTATATAGCATTGAGTTACCTCCCTATTTACCAAGTTATGCCCCTTTGATGATTTTTGCATTACAAACTTCTGCGGACTACTCCTTCTAAACTACTGGAAGGATTTTGATGAAACTTGCTGGCAGTGATCCTTAGACATTGTATAAGCGCGTTATCTATATATCATTTGGTTACCTCCCCTATTTTCCAAGTTATGCCCCTTTGATGATTTTTGCATTACAAACTTCTGCGGACTACTTCGCCTAAACTACTGGAAGGATTTTGATGAAACTTGCTGCCATTCAACCTTAAGGACATTGGTAGTTAGCGCTATTTTCATTTAACATTGGTTACACCCCCCCCCCCTCCTCAGTTTAAAGATAAGTCCTTTGTTTGGTATTTGTTTTACAAATTTTCTTCATGATAGATTTAGTGAATCTTATGAATTTATCATAGACATGAGTATATACATAGGTATGTTTACAAAGGATCACTAGTTTCCATGTGTTGGCACATATTCCCTGTAATTAATGAGTGTTGCTACAAGAATCTGATTTATGTCCAAGCCTGTTTTTACAAAAAACAAACTTTGGGAGGGTATTAGTAAGCCCTTAGGCGACAGTTCTAGTTTGTTTTAGATCCATGAAAGGCATATTTCTATCATTTGAAAGAGTTATGCCCCCTTCCTACTTAGGAAATTTGTGCATTTGACTGTTTCTTGTATTCTTAATTGAAGGTGGTATAGTGGGGGTATTAATCACCTCCACTGGTAGCACTACTTCATTCAGGAACAGTGGGTAGGACAAATGATTGCATGAAATGAACAAAGATGCTGATAGATTGGTTGTTAACCTCAAAACTATTTAACTATTCAGTATGACACTTGTAATGTCACAGTTGCTGTGCGACTCAGATGTCTTAATGTACACTGCTATCCACACATGTGTGGTAAATTCTCAGTTGACAGTTTACCTGTCTGTGTTGCTGTGTTTGAAACTAACATCACCGTGTTTGTACTGACATGCCATGCATGTGTTGCAGTTGTGTGATTGATTTAGATCTGAACCACAATATTAACAAAATAAATCAGTATCCGTTTAACTGTAATTAATTTTGTAAATAATTCTTTAATGATTTTATTAAAAAATGTCAGTATTGTTTTAAGGAGATATTTTTATTTACTTACTTTACATGTATTGATATAATTATTTTATGGTATACTTTTAGAACCATTTTAATAATCATTTATACTTTTTCTATTCAGTACATAAAAAGTAATTTTGTGTAAATAAAGATGAACAAAAAAAGAACATGATATCTTTTCTATAAAAACACTGAAATATGGAATTAAGCATAGGTTTCTATAGAAGCCTTGACTATTAGACACAGAATGTACTGTTTATAATTGTAAATGAAAATTTACTTCAGGAATATGAAATGCATTTCTGTGCTTACAGTTATACAGTTGTGGGATGAGTTATGGTGCAGTTTTACATACTATAACAAGAAGTTAGCTAATGGCAGTACATACTATCATGTACCAAGATTATACCCTTCACTGAATTGATAAAATGTCTTCCTAGTGTTTAACACATGGTATGGTCTGTTATACTTTAATGAACATTTTGAAAATGCTGCGGAAATTTAAGTCCTTTGTTGTAAAATAAATGTGAAAATTAGTGACATTGTTGAGTTTTTGTTATGCAGACTTTTTAAAAAAATGATGAAAGTTTTATGTTTAGGCTTCTGTTCCTCACATGTGATTTATAAGAATCACTTGGATTGTCCACACCTGTTTTTTGCAAACAGTTGAACATCTGTGTTATTGTTGAGTCCGAGTGATGTGGCAGATGTAGTCATTCTCTCCAGTTGTAACTCCAAAATAATGTCTTATTTTGAACAGTCAATCAATTTCAAGTGAAAAGACCTCTCACCAGGGTGTGGCAATGCTGACTTAAACTGACCAATCAGTGACTAGGGGAAAATATCATTTATATATATATGTATGTTTATTTCCCATTGAACAATATGTGGAATTTTACACCAGCATTTAGATTAGGTGTTCAAAGGAGTGCTCCTTGATTTACGTAGGTTTACGTCTCATTTTGGAGTGAAATGGTCTATTGGGTTTTATTTATTACATTTTGTAATTTTATGCGCTCATTTTGTCAGTATGAAGTTGAATGAGTTGTAATTAAAGACTGCAATGTATTAGGTTGTTATCCACTATGTATGAACCATCATCACTAAATGTTTACAGCTGATTTACAATGTTTATTGCAGAGATCAGCTTTTTCATTCATATTGTCACTAAATCGATATCTGAGACATATTGTCAAGTGAAATACAACTATATTCTAGTTCAGTCAAAGAGAATATCAAGTCTTTACGTTACATATTGTCACAGTGAAATATCAAGACTATATTCTGCAGGTTTACAATATTGTCACAGTGAAATATCAAGACTATATTCTGCAGGTTTACAATATTGTCACAGTGAAATATCAAGACTATATTCTGCAGGTTTACAATATTGTCACAGTGAAATATCAAGACTATATTCTGCAGGTTTACAATTTTGTCACAGTGAAATATCAAGACTAATTGCAGGTTTACAATATTGTCACAGTGAAATATCAAGACTATATTCTGCAGGTTTACAATATTGTCACAGTGAAATATCAAGACTATATTCTGCAGGTTTACAATATTGTCACAGTGAAATATCATGACTATATTTTTCAGGTTTACACTGTTGTCAAAGTGAAAAAATCATCAGGTATACAAACTGTGTTGACCATCAACTGGTGTTCATGGAGCTTCTCACACTTGAATGGATAAAAAGGTTTATTTATTTTATTTTTTTCTCTGTTTTCAGAGGAGTACTGCCACCCTTACCTTTAGCAACATACCAAACCACCAATTATCTGGACAACAAGGCCAGAGAGAAGCAATGCTGGAAAGCTACACCCAACAAAATAACACATGAGAAGCCTTGCAATGGAAACACTGATAATGAATATATTCAGATGCCAGACTCAGAAACACAAACATGTGTCGAAAAGCTGAAGAGGATCTCCAAAGGCAGTTCCGTTGGACCAGACAATGAGTTTGAGTCATCCTGCCATGACAACGAGAATTTTGTAAATGATGATGATGCCCATAGTCCAGGTGCAGACAGTAACATTCCATTGTTTGCAGACACAGTGGATGGAACGTCATCACCATTGCCGAATGTCCCAGACAATGTGAATGGAAATGCGGTGCAGGACTTGCCTAGTAATAGTGAGGTGCAGATAAGACCGAATCGCTTGCCACCGTTACAGCATAATAACAGTCAATCGTCTGTCACAAGCAAGAGCAATAAGTCTCCGAAGAAAAAGAAGAAAAATGGAATGTTCAATCGGAACTCGGAACCGGTCAGATGTACTGAGGGAGAGAATCAGAGTGGAAACACACAGACTCTGTGATACAGCTGAGTAGTGATCACTCTTCAGGATCATTTGTCTCAAATCTTGATCTAGCAAATTGCCTCTTTCATGTGTGTGAGGTGATGTGACCTTGACCTTATTGAAATGTTTACCATTTTCACGGAAATATTCTGTTTTCAGTAAGGCCAAAAAAAAGTTCCATTTCTGGTCTCCCGATCCACCCTCTTTTTTTAGCTCACCTGAGCACAACGTGCTCATGGTGAGCTATTGTGATCGCCTTTTGTCCGTCGTCCGTCGTCCGTGCGTGCGTGCGTGCGTGCGTCCGTCCGTCGTCAACAATTTGCTTTAAACAACATCTCCTCATGAACCGCTGAAGGGATTTTGACCAAACTTCACAGGAATCATCCTTATGATGCCCTCTATCAAAGTTGTACAAATTATTCAGATTGGTTAAAAAAGTAGGTCACAGGAGCTAAAAATAGATTTTAAAAATGCAAACTTTGAAAATCTTCTTCTGCAAAACTGCAAGGCCTAGAGCTTAGATATTTGGTATGTAGCATCATCTTATGGGCCATTACCAAGATTGTACAAATCATAGCCCTACGGTGATAAATGACCCCGCACCAGGGGTCACTTGTTTTACATAGAGTTATATAGGAAAATCTTTAAAAATCTTCTTCTATGAATCCATTAGGCCTAGAGCTTAGATATTTGGTATGTAGCATCATCTAATGGGCCATTACCAAGATTGTACAAATCATAGCCCTACGGTGATAAATGACCCCGCACCAGGGGTCACTTGTTTTACATAGAGTTATATAGGAAAATCTTTAAAAATCTTCTTCTATGAATCCATAAGGCCTAGAGATTAGATATTTGGTATGAAGCATCATCTTATGGTTCATTACCAAGATTGTACAAATCATGACCCTATGGTGATAAATGACCCCTCACCATGGGTCACTTGTTTTACATAGAGTTATATAGGAAAAACTTTAAAAATCTTCTTCTATGAATCCATTAGGCCTAGAGCTTAGATATTTGGTATGTAGCATCATCTTATGGTTCATTACCAAGATTGTTCAAATCATAGCCCTATGGTGATAAATGACCCCGCACCAGGGGTCACTTGTTTTACATAGATTTATATAGGAAAAACTTTAAAAATCTTCTTCTATGAATCCATAAGGCCTAGAGATTAGATATCTCGTATGTAGCATCATCTTATGGTTCATTACCAAGATTGTACAAATCATAGCCCTACGGTGATAAATGCCCCCGCACCAGGGGTCACTTGTTTTACATAGAGTTATATAGGAATCATCTTATGGTTCATTACCAAGATTGTACAAATCATAGCCCTACGGTGATAAATGCCCCCGCACCAGGGGTCACTTGTTTAACATAGATTTATATAGGAAAAACTTTAAAAATCTTCTTCTATGAATCCATAAGGCCTAGAGATTAGATATTTGGTATGTAGCATCATCTTATGGTTCATTACCAAGATTGTACAAATCATAGCCCTACGGTGATAAATGCCCCCGCACCAGGGGTCACTTGTTTTACATAGAGTTATATAGGAAAATGTTTAAAAATCTTCTTCTATGAATCCATTAAGCCTAGAGATTAGATATTTGGTATGAAGCATCATCTTATGGTTTATTACCAAGATTGTACAAATCATGACCCTATGGTGATAAATGCCCCCGCACCAGGGGTCACTTGTTTAACATAGAGTTATATAGGAAAATGTTTAAAAATCTTCTTCTATGAATCCATTAGGCCTAGAGCTTAGATATTTGGTATGTAGCATCATCTAATGGTTCATTATCAAGATTTTCAAAATGGTGGCCCTTTGGAGATAAATGACCCCACCATAAGGCCCAGTGCTTATATATTTGGTGTGTAGTATTGTCAGGGCTAAAATGTTTAAGATTGAGTTATATCAGAATTCTTGTCTGTTTAAAAACCTTGTAATCAGTTGTAGCAATGGTACTCAGGTGAGCGATCCAGGGCCATCATGGCCCTCTTGTTTAATGATCGACCCTAAAGTTTTTTTTACCTTTCCGCCTTTAAAAAATATTTCCCTTCTTCCTACCTTTCATTTCATGTAAAAAAAAAATCTCGACCTACGGACCCCCTCTTTTTAGCTCACCTGAGCACAACGTGCTCAAGGTGAGCTTTTGTGATCGCCCTTCGTCCGTCGTCGTGCGTCGTCAACAATTTGCTTTAAACGACATCTCCTCTGAAACCGCTGGACAGAATTTAATGAAACTTGGCAGGAATGTTCCTTGGGTGAGGCTCTACAAAAGTTGCTAAAATAAAGTTGATCAATGAAGAACTCTGGTTGCCATGGCAACAAAAAGAAAAATAATTTGAAAACTTTAAAAATCATGTCCTTCAAAACTACTGGCCAGATTTCAAAATAATTTGGTACAGATGTTCCTTGGGTCAACCTCTACCAAAGTTGCTAAAATTATTCCGATCCATGAAAAAAAACATGGCCGCCAGGGGCGGGGCTTATTTGCCTTATATGTCTATAGAGAAACCTTTAAACAACATCTCCTCTGAAACCACTGGACAGAATTTGATTAAACTTGGCAGGAATGATCCTTGGGTCAACCTTCACAAAGTTTCTAAAATAAACTTGATCCATGTAGAACTCTGGTTGCCATGGCAACAAAAAGAAAAAAAAAATATGTAAACTTTAAAAATCATCTTCTTCAAAACTACTGGCCAGATTTTAAAATAAATTGGTACAGATGTTCCTTGGGTCAACCTCTACCAAAGTT
This sequence comes from Solen grandis, assembly GCA_021229015.1. Classification (NCBI taxonomy): domain Eukaryota; kingdom Metazoa; phylum Mollusca; class Bivalvia; order Adapedonta; family Solenidae; genus Solen; species Solen grandis. Next base: position 18,157,247 of record CM037780.1, on the reverse strand, counting down.
GCTAAAATTATTCCGATTTGTAAAAAAACATGGCTGCAAGGGGCGGGGCTTATTTGCCTTATATGTATATAGGGAAAACTTTAAACAACATCTCCTCTGAAACCACTGGACAGAATTTGATTAAACTTGGCAGGGATGATCCTTGGGTCAACCTTCACAAAATTTGCTAAAATAAACTTGATCCATGTAGAACTCTGGTTGCCATGGCAACAAAAAGAAAAAAAAATGAAAACTTTAAAAATCATCTTCTTCAAAACTACTGGCCAGATTTTAAAATAAATTGGTACAGATGTTCCTTGGGTCAACCTCTACCAAAGTTGCTAAAATTATTCCGATCCGTAAAAAAACATGGCCGCCAGGGGCGGGGCTTATTTGCCTTATATGTATATAGAGAAACCTTTAAACAACATCTCATCTGAAACCACTGGACAGAATTTGATTAAATTTGGCAGGGATGATCCTTGGGTCAACCTTCACAAAAGTTTCTAAAATAAACTTGATCCATGTAGAACTCTGGTTGCCATGGCAACAAAAAGAAAAAAAAATATGTAAACTTTAAAAATCATCTTCTTCAAAACTACTGGCCAGATTTTAAAATAAATTGGTACAGATGTTCCTTGGGTCAACCTCTACCAAAGTTGCTAAAACTATTCCGATCCGTAAAAAAACATGGCCGCCAGGGGCGGGGCTTATTTGCCTTATATGTATATAGAGAAACCTTTAAACAACATCTCATCTGAAACCACTGGACAGAATTTGATTAAATTTGGCAGGGATGATCCTTGGGTCAACCTTCACAAAAGTTGCTAAAATAAACTTGATCCATGTAGAACTCTGGTTGCCATGGCAACAAAAAGAAGAAAAAAAATATGTAAGTTTTAAAAATCATCTTCTTCAAAACTACTGGCCAGATTTTAAAATAAATTGGTACAGATGTTCCTTGGGTCAACCTCTACCAAAGTTGCTAAAATTATTCCGATCCGTAAAAAAACATGGCTGCAAGGGGCGGGGCTTATTTGCCTTATATGTATATAGGGAAAACTTTAAACAACATCTCCTCTGAAACCACTGGACAGAATTTGATTAAACTTGGCAGGGATGATCCTTGGGTCAACCTTCACAAGCTAAAATAAACTTGATCCATGTAGAACTCTGGTTGCCATGGCAACAAAAAGAAAAAAAAAAAAATTTAAAAATCATCTTCTTCAAAACTACTGGCCAGATTTTAAAATAAATTGGTACAGATGTTCCTTGGGTCAACCTCTACCAAAGTTGCTAAAACTATTCCGATCCGTAAAAAAACATGGCCGCCAGGGGCGGGGCTTATTTGCCTTATATGTATATAGAGAAACCTTTAAACAACATCTCCTCTGAAACCACTGGACAGAATTTGATTAAACTTGGCAGGGATGATCCTTGGGTCAACATTCACAAAAGTTGCTAAAATAAACTTGATCCATGAGAACTTTAAAATAATTTGGTACAGATGTTCCTTTGGTCAACCAAATTGCTAAAATTATTCCGATCCGTAAAAAAACATGGCCGCCAGGGGCGGGGCTTATTTGCCTTATATGTATATAGAGAAACCTTTAAACAACATCTCCTCTGAAACCACTGGACAGAATTGGATTAAACTTGGCAGGGATGATCCTTGGGTCAACATTCACAAAAGTTGCTAAAATAAACTTGATCCATGTAGAACTCTGGTTGCCATGGCAACAAAAAGAAAAAAAAATGAAAACTTTAAAAATCATCTTCTTCAAAACTACTGGCCAGATTTTAAAATAAATTGGTACAGATGTTCCTTGGGTCAACCTCTACCAAAGTTGCTAAAACTATTCCGATCCGTAAAAAAACATGGCCGCCAGGGGCGGGGCTTATTTGCCTTATATGTATATAGAGAAACCTTTAAACAACATCTCATCTGAAACCACTGGACAGAATTTGATTAAATTTGGCAGGGATGATCCTTGGGTCAACCTTCACAAAAGTTTCTAAAATAAACTTGATCCATGTAGAACTCTGGTTGCCATGGCAACAAAAAGAAAAAAAAATATGTAAACTTTAAAAATCATCTTCTTCAAAACTACTGGCCAGATTTTAAAATAAATTGGTACAGATGTTCCTTGGGTCAACCTATTTATCTCAGGTGAGCGATTTAGGGCCTCATGGGCCTCTTGTTAATTTACTGGAGACCAGAAATGGAACTCTTTTTTTTGGCCTTATGTATTAACCAAACTTTGATTCATTGGTAGGAAATTTTTAATGTGTAATGCAGAGATGACCCATTTTTTTATGTTTCTCTTTTTACTTCACATATTTTAAGGGTCTTTTATGATGATAGCAATGCTGCATAAACTATTTAGTATGTTTGACATAGGCTGAGTAGGCAGAGGTCATAAGTGTCGAACACATGAGAGAATAAAACTATTTAAAAGTGAAATGTCCCATGATTTACTTAATCATTCTGAAATTATTGAGTATAGGGGAGTAAGTGCCAATCCATGTGTATATATCTTTTTTAAACTATTTATTCTTCATTAATCAAATTACAATGTATTTTTGCATGTTCTTAATTCTCTTAAAACTGACGATGAAATTTTATATAAAGATATACCTAGATTTGTCAAGTGAAATCAGACTTAAATGTAGATTTGATATGACGACTAGCCAGCATTAATTTTTATGTAGCTCACTTTAATTAGAAATCAAAAGTTAAGTAGAGAGATCAAAAGTTTAGTCTCACCAATGTTTCCAGTGTTCAATTTCCAGTTACTTATGTTAGTTGGTACATTGATAACCACCTACATCTGCTTTTTCCCTTTGGGTATTTTGGTGTCTTTGTGTCACAGTCAGCAGATAAAATTTGTTTTTTGTTTTCCTGGAGCTAGCTTAGTGAACACAGTTTACACATGGAATGTATTTAGCTAAATTTAGTAACTTCTTTTACTTTGTTATACAGATTTTATTTAGTTACGCTTTCTGTGTCATGTGTGGAGGATCTTTACTTTCTTTACATCAGTTGTGAATCAAGGTCTAACATTTCACCAGTTTCAAGGTTAGACTAGAACCATGCGTCTTCTAAGTAAGGGAATCTTGCCCAAAGTGGATTTGAACATATGACTTCCAATATCAATATCTGTGATGAAATCATGTCCAGAGCAGTCATCGTACTGGGCTTACATCTGTTTCTCTGAAGGATTTGTTAAAATTTCAGGAATAGTTGAGAAGAAAATACAAATTTACTCAAATGTCATTTTTTTTTTTTAGAAAAGCTAATGCTAGGGTTATTTTTTCTATCATGTTACTTATGGGTTTTTATATACTTAAAGGAAAAAGAAATGCAGGGTAAACTTTTGTGTCAGTTTTAAATAAGTAGTATTCGACGGTATTACAGTTTAAATTGTTTTGATAAAGATCTTTTTTTTCAAACAAAATAAATGCTTTAGATTGAGATGGGGCTATCATATGAGATTTATTGCAAGGTTAGGAAGTAAAAACTTGAGTCTGGCTACTACAGATTCTAGTTACCCTGCGTTTCTTTTTCCTTGGAGTATATTATGTTGACATACATTCCATTGAATATACTACATCAAGTCTTGTATACATATGAAGCACATTCCTGGGGCTTGTTTTACCTAACATACAGGACCAAATTTGAACTTAGCCTTTGGAAAATGATCATGCATGATGTCCATTAATTTAATATATGCACAATCAAGCATTATGAATTGCAACTGTTTTCATCATACTGTACAAACTAACAACTGTTGGTGAAGAAAACTTAAGAAATAAGTATATTTTGCATCAGTTAGATATATGAAGTAAGTCCAACCCATTACATCATATCCCATTTTACAAAAAGTTCAGTATATTACTAAGCCTTCAAAAGACAGCCATGAAACATTACACACATATCCATTGACAGAAGGTCCAACACCAGGGACAGGCCCTCTCAGTTGTGTAAGAGTTATGACCCCTAATTCTTAATTGGCCCCATATTACCTAATAGGAATTTTGGCTCTATGTTTAGAAGGCAGAAAAACAAGGCAATATAGCAGTATTATTTACCGTAAATGCTAGTTTTGCAAAAAGATTTTTTTAAAAATATATATATGGCCCCTGAATTGACTTGGAAAATCTTGTGATGCCAACTACTTCTACATTATTTTACCAATTCAGCTCAAATTTTGCATATGCATTAATAATGACATGTAGATGTGTGTGACTTAACTTATATGCATGTCACACAAAAAATGAATTAATAATGATGTGTAATTGTGCATAGTCTTCAACGTGAATTTCATAGGCACTTGCAACCCAGTTGCCCTGATCCCATGGTCACTGTTTTACAGCTTTTGTTCTATGAAAAAGCCACATGGCAGGGTATTCTTTACCTCCAGTGATAGTTCTAGTTTACCCATGTACCCATTAGTAACGTTTAATTTAACCAGGGTTTGGAATGTGTATCACAGTTCACTAAATGGCAAAATCTATTTTAAAATAACATTTAAATTTATGCTAGATGTTATTTATGAATACTCATTAATTTTCAGTAATTATTAAAACTTAAATCAATGTTTAGACTAGCCACTTATCTGATAATTAAGTTAATTTACATTTATTGTTGTTTATATTATTCCTTGACTGTCTTGTCTGTATTGTATTCACTGTTGATGAGAAGTAGTCTGAATTGTAGACTTACCACAGAATTGTTTCTATGGCTTTATAGTTGAATACACTGCTACCGGTATTAAGTCTTGAAGCTAGACTGAGCTATATTGTTATTTAGGGTAGTGCTACACTAGGGTAGTGCTAGAACAGTCTTGGTGCTAGTTGGGAGTCAAGCATTAAATATGTGTACCGTTATATTGGTGTAATACTGTGTAATTGATGTAAAATAAATAAAGTTTTAACTTTTTAGCTCACCTGAGCATAAAGTGCTCAAGGTGAGCTTTTGTGATCGCCCTTCGTCTGGCGTCCGTCGTCGTGCATCGTCCGTCGTCCGTTGTGCGTCGTCAACAATTTGCTTTAAATGACATCTCCTCTGAAACCGCTGGACAGAATTTAATGAAACTTGGCATGAATGTTCCTTGGGTGAGGCTCTGCAAAAGTTGCTAAAATAAAGTTGATCCATGAAGAACTCTGGTTGCCATGGCTACAAAAAGAAAAATAATTTGAAAACTTTAAAAATCATCTTCTTCAAAACTACTGGCCAGATTTTAAAATAAATTGGTACAGATGTTCCTTGGGTCAACCTCTACCAAAGTTGCTAAAAAAAAATCCGATCCATAAAAAACATGGCCGCCAGGGGTGGGGCTTATTTGCCTTATATGTATATAGAGAAACCTTTAAACAACATCTTCTCTGAAACCACTGGACAGAATTGGATTAAACTTGGCAGGGATGATCCTTGGGTCAACCTTCACAAAAGTTGCTAAAATAAACTTGATCCATGTAGAACTCTGGTTGCCATGGCAACGAAAAGAAAAAAAAAATGAAAACTTTAAAAATCATCTTCTTCAAAACTACTGGCCAGATTTTAAAGTAAATTGGTACAGATGTTCCTTGGGTCAACCTCTACCAAAGTTGCTAAAAAAAATTCCGATCCGTAAAAAACATGGCCGCCAGGGGCGGGGATTATTTGCCTTATATGTATATAGGGAAAACTTTAATCAACATTTCCTCTGAAACCACTGGACAGAATTTGATTAAACTTGGCAGGAATGATCCTTGGGTCAACATTCACAAAAGTTGCTAAAATAAACTTGATCCATGTAGAACTCTGGTTGCCATGGCAACAATAAGAAAAAAAAATGAAAACTTTAAAAATCATCTTCTTCAAAACTACTGGCCAGATTTTAAAATAAATTGGTACAGATGTTCCTTGGGTCAACCTATTTATCTCAGGTGAGCAATTTAGGGCCATCATGGGCCTCTTGTTTTTTAAGTACTATTTTAAAAAGTTAATGTATACAGTTGTACGACAGTGTGTCATGTTTACATTCAGGTTGGATCCTTTATGTTGCTAGATATTTGAACCCCTCCAGTATAATGGGCCTTTCAAATGTTTACAATTATATGCAAATTGAATTATCATGTTATCCAATCGCTAGACTGGGACCCTATGTGACCAATAGTTTTCCTGATTAACACAAAAGAGCGCATGAGTTGTAAATATTTAACATACTGATAGTCATTAAAAGAAAATTATCTCTTAACAATAGGTCAGGGTGGGGTTTAAATTTCCACTGCAAAGACAGGAAATGTCCATTATGTTACAACAATGAAAAACTTGAGTCTTGGTGGCCCATGTTTTATGATATACTGTCATTTATAATCTGTATTATATTGAAACATTTAGTACTAAGTCTACACTGTGTTAATAAAAACTGACATGTTTTAATGTTTGCGCATTGACTATGTTGTGTTATAGACAATGGATAAAAGTATTTAAGAGTTTTTTTTTCAAGTTTACGTTATTAGTTCTGAGCAGTTATTAGCATTGAAATGAGATTTTGGCGGTTTGCTATCTATTGAATAAGCATTTCTATAACAGGAAGGCCAGGCCCTATTTTCGTAAAATTCTTAAGTACGATCTCTCGCTCAAACCTAAGTATCATACTAAAATCCCTATTGAACATAGTTTGAGTTCCATTTTTATTTTGAGATCAGAAGGGCTTGACCAGACTGAAAGCATTTTCAACCTTTTTATAACATTCCTTCTTTGACTCCAAGATGCTACTAGCAGTGTGAAATGTGACCATCTTGTGATTTACTTGCAAGTTGATCTGGTTTTACACTGCATGTAATAGTGTATGCTTAATAGTTCCACCATCTATTACTGGTGTTTGCCTTACTGTGGACAACATTGGTCTTATGCTACCTATTTTGAGTGCCTTTTAATTATATGTGTTTATATTGTGTATACTGCAGCTGTCCTGGGTTCTTATGAACTAGTTTTGGAGTCATTGTTGTCTCAACAAATATCCAGTTATGGTGGATCAGTTTGGGTGAAAAGTAGCAGTAACCAGTCAACAATTATCCGACTATACTGGTATAACTACAGTACATGTATTTGACCTCAATGGTCCTACCTGGGTGAGGTATTCCTCCACTTTAAATTAGCTGGATGTTGCCATGACTGAAACACAGTGCTGGCAATGATAAACAGTCATTTTTAGCTGACCAGAGCACAACTTGCTTAGGGTTAGCTATTGGGATCACCCTTTGTTGTGTGGCATTAGCAATTTTCCTTAAGAGACATCTCCTCTGAAACCGCTTGGGAGAAATTGATGAAACTTGGCATGAATGATCCTTAGATGACTCTTCACAAAAGTTGCTAAAATAAACTTAAGCCATGCAGAACTCTGGTTGGTATGGCAACCAACAGGGTTTTAAATAATAAACTTTAAAAATCTTCTCCTCTGAAACCAATTGTCAGAATTCAATTTCATTTGGCACAAATGGTCACTTCATGGCTGCCTACCATAATTGCTAAAATATAGTTGATCCCATGAAAAATGAAGCCCCTAAAGAGTCAGCTAGTTTCTTTATATACTTTATATATAGAAAATCTAAGAAATCTTCTCATCTGGAAGTAATGTTCAGAATTAAATGCTTTGCACTAATGATAACCTCAAGGTTTCATACCATAATTGTATACGCATTTTTGATCCCTTGAAAATTGAGACTTCCAGATGATTGACTGACTTAAGAATTCTTTGTATCTGAAACTTGGATCTGATTGTTGCTGGAATAAACCAGATAAAATCAAGTGTCTTGAATCGATTCAATTAGCTTATGTCCTCCGGTGAGCAATTTAGGGCCACATGGCCCTGTGGTTAGATGATGAGGTTATCAAGGGAAAAGGGTCATTTTCATTCTAATAATGAGTCGGTCAAGCTGATTGGTTGTTGAGACTTTCTATCTAAATGTATGCCATGTTTTGTCTCGTGTCAAGGGCATGTTGTGTCATGTGCTTATACCGATTATTATGTGGGTGCAAACTGCTTTTTTGTCTGTAATGGATTACAATTGTAATGGGAAAACTAGTCAGAAAATTGAGACCATTTTACTAAGATATTAGTTTATATATGTAACAGAAGACTTGATAAACACTAGTGGATCAGCCACTAGTTTCATGTTTGTAAAATGTAAGTCACATTTGATGTTTGAAACTTTCTTCAAACCATTTTGTTTTTCTGTCTGTTAGTAATACTGCCACTTTTTGACTTACTTTAATTGATATTATGAAAATACTCTCATGGATTTAAATGTTCTGGTCAAACAGTAATGTTCTTTAAGGCCATTAACATGATGCATGATGTTTAGTCAATTTAATTATATATTTATGTTTGAATAGATTTAGGCTGGAATACAATTGTAGTCATTATCTTCAACGAAAAGTTTAATTATTATCAGTAACATGTAGCAGCATTAGGCTAACAGTGTATCCGTATTTCTCAAATCCAAAGATATTTTGGGTTGCTATCATAAAATTGTCAGCATGATATATATGACTTACACTGCAATGTTGTCTTGTACTATATCATTAATTTTAATGATTTATCAGATAAACAAATAACTGTCAAAGAAGTGCAATTCTTTATACAACAGTGTAAGTGCATTTAGAGTATTTAATATTTCAGTGTATTGAATGTTTCATGTACAGACACTAGTTATCCAGTCTATATTAGTCCCATACTATCCCTGAGTATTCACTGTATCCACGCTCCATATACAGACAAACAGTTCCATTGTAATCACATCCACTTGTTACATTCTACACCACTCAATCATGCCATGTTATATCATTATATATCATTGAAAAGCAAGATGGTTGAAAGCAAATCTCAGTTACACTTTGGAAATGTTTTACAGTGTTCCTCCTCATCTGTAACCTACAGAAATAATAGCAGTGATCAGTATAACACCTGAACAGTCTGCCAGTTAATTGCTGGCTCATCAGGTCATATGATGTTGCTAAGTAGTTTATTGTCTGGTTTTCCTTCTCTTAACCCTTTCCCTCATATAGACTCATTTTGACGCACTCAATAGGTACCACATAAAGTCTGATTTGCAGAAAACCACAGTTAAACCTTACCAAATTTAATTACAAAATCCTCATTTCCAGACCACTGAGGAGCAGCGAACAGCATAAAACCTGATCAGCCTGCGAGTTACTCGCAGGCTGATCTGGTTTTATGCTGTTCGCATAGGTCTTTTTATGGCTTCCTCTATGAGGGAAAGGGTTAATGATTCTCTTTTGATTTCAATTTATGGGAAGGTCAGATAGAGTAGTACATCCTCTGAGAATGTTAGGTTAAGTTAGCAAAGTATGAAGTTATATGTAGTCAGAAAAGAAAATGAAAAATACTGGCTGAAATTCCACCAACAGCAAATAGCATTGAGTAATATTTAAATTAACTAGGTAAAAAGACATTCCACCATTTCTGTTTTATGAAATATTTATGTTCAGGACTAATCTGAAATTATTTATTACTCTATAACTAGCAATGTTTTGTTTGTTTTTAATAGAGAAACAAGAATAATGCAGTTTACTGGTACTAAGCGCATTTTTGATGGAATTCCAGCCTGTTAAGATTATGCTAAGATTTTACCAACTTAAATAGGAAGTCTTGTTTTAACTTTTTTCATATTATTATTTTGTTTGCACGATGTTTTCTGATCAGTATAAACTAATTTTATTTTCACTGAAAAAATGGAAACGTCGATTATTTCATTAAACGTTAGAGGTTTGGGCAACACTAAAAAAAGATTACAGGTTTTCCAATGGTTGAAAGAGAAATCATATATGATATGCCTTTTGCAAGAAACTCATTTATCTGAAATAAATAATGACAAATGGAAGCATGAATGGAAAGGACAAGCGTATTTTAGTGGGACAAAGGGTAACAGCGAAGGAGTCGCAATTTTGATAAACCCAAACTATAGTTTAAATGTTAAAAGTATAAAAAATATCATCAACGGACGTTTACTATCAGTTCAATTAGAAATAAATGACAGTGTTTTTAATATAATTAACGTGTATGGTCCAAATAATGATGATGTTAACTTCTTTGAAACTTTGGAACAGCATCTTTATCATTTGTCTGATGAGAACGTTATTGTCGGTGGTGATTTTAACACAGTTTTAAACACAACAATAGATAAAAAAAATGGTAGAACAGATACGCACACAAAATGTAGAAAAAAGATACAAAGTATAATAAACGTTAATAATCTAGTAGATATTTGGAGAATACACAATGCCAAAAAACAACAATTCACCTGGCATTCTAACAATCATATACCAATATTTAGTAGACTTGATTTTTTTCTTATTAAAGATAACCTTACAAATATAGTTAAACACTGCTCAATTATACCAGGGTACAGGTCTGATCATTCATTTGTTACACTTATTATTGATTTTAATAAAACAACTAGAGGAAAGGGTTATTTTAAGGTTAACAATAGTTTAATTTTAAATGAAGATTATCAACTATTAATTAAGAATTCTATCATTAAATTAATATTAAAATAATGCAAACCCAAATACAAAATGGGAACTAATTAAAGGATCAATAAGAAACGAAACAATAAAGTTTGCAAGTATTAAGAAAAAAAATGATAGTAGAAGAGAGAAGGAATTAATAAACGAGATAAATATTATGGAACGAGAAGTATGTCAATCAAATGAGACTAATAAAATTTACGATATTTTAAAAAAGAAATATAGAAAAATGACAAAATAAAAAAAAAAGAAGTTAATTTTTTCAAAGGAATTTATCAAAATAAAAATATAAAATCTTCAAACTTTGACTTTTTTAATGTTCCTATAAATAAGTTAAATGTTGAGCAAAAAGAATCATGCGAAGGTCACTTATTGGAGCTAGAATGTTTCGGAGCCTTAAAAGATATGAACAATAATAAAAGCCCAGGTTCAGATGGATTAACTGTAGAATTTTATAAGTTCTTTTGGAATGATTTAAAAAAATACCTCATAGAATCATTTAATTACTCCTTAATAAATGGTCATCTGACAGACCTACAAAAACAGGGCATTATTTCTCTAATCCCAAAGCAAAATAAAGATACAACAGTACTGTCAAACTGGCGCCCAATATCTTTATTAAATGTCGACTATAAAATAGCCACTAAATCTATAGCAAATAGAGTTAAAAATGTAATTTCTACAATTGTATCTAGTTCCCAAACCGGTTTTATTAAAGGAAGGTATATAGGCGAAAACGTAAGATTAATTTTTGAAATATTAGAATACATTGAGAAAAAAAACATGCCTGGATTATTATTTTTTTCTGATTTTGAGAAGGCATTTGACACATTGAACCATGACTTTATGTTTCAAGTTTTAAAACATTTTAACTTTGGAGACACGTTAATTCGTTGGGTTAAACTATTTTACAATGATATAAACAGTATAGTCATAAATAATGGTCATTTGTCCGAAAGCTTCAGAATTGAAAACGGTGTTCGTCAAGGTTGCCCTTTATCATCGCATCTTTTTGTTTTAGCTATTGAACTTCTGTCTAATTATATTGAACATGATAAATATATTAAAGGCATAAATATAAATGGAAAAGAAATAAAGCAATCTCTTTTTGCCGACGATGCAACTTTTTTCAATGATGGATCAAAGCAATCTTTTGAAAATTTAATAAAAGTTATTACAAACTTTGGATATGTGTCTAGCCTTAATCTTAATACTTCGAAGTCAACCATTCTGAGGGCAGGCTCTTTAAAACACACAGAAGTTACATACTGCAAGAGTAAACACTTTATATGGACATCACATTCAGCAAAAACACTAGGTATTCAATTCTATAATAATACATACCAAAATATAATATCAAATCTAGAACCAAAACTGAATGATTTTAAACATGTCTTAAGCAATGGCAGCATAGAAAACTGACATTAATGGGGAAAGTGACAGTTATTAAAACGTTTGCGTTGCCAAAATTAGTATACCCATTTACAGTTTTACCTAATCCACCTGAAGACATTGTTCGAGATATCATAAAAACTATGTTTAACTTTATTTGGGATAGCAAACCAGAAAAAATAAGGCGAGAGCAACTTTATTCAAATTACAGTGATGGGGGGTTAAACTTAACTGATGTTGAAATGTTTCTAAATTCGATTAAAAGCAGCTGGGTGAAGAGAATACTAAATAAAGAGAATAATGGAAGTTGGAAATGTTTTTACGATAATATAATTAGTTATTATGGCGGTGATCTTTTATTTGATTCTAATCTTAATCCGAGTGATATAAAAAAAATCTGTAAAAATAATGCATTCTTAGAAGATGTTCTTAAAAGTTGGAATAAAATAAAAAGTTATTCAATAAAAAACAAAAAAGTTAACCATATAATTTGGAATAATTCTAAAATTCGTGTTGATGGAAAGACAATATTCTGGAAGAAATGGTTCGAAAAAGGAATAAAATATATCGATCACTTATTTGATTTTAGATCAAATAAATATTACACATTTATTGAACTTCAATTCCTATACGACATAAACAACGCAGATTTTCTAAAATATCACAAATTGATCAGAAATATTCCGCCTAACTTAGTAAATATAATTAACGAACGTTTCCTGACTGAGATTAGAGAAAAATCGTTTACAGATAAAATTATTGAAACAAAAAAACCCAACAAACTTCTTTATATGTACCAGATAATCAATAAAGAGAATAAAACAATTTCATCTTCAAAAAAATGGCATGCAGTTTTAATGAAAAAAGAACTAAATTGGAAGAAGATTTATACTGTCACAAAAAGTGTTACAACTGATACAAGTCTAAAGTCTTTTCAATATAAATTCATAATGCGTTTAATCCCAACAAACACATACTTGTATAAATGTAAAATATCTAATTCAGAGTTATGTGACTTTTGCAATATGTACCCGGAAGATATGGAACATTTCTTCTGGAAATGTTCCTTCACACAACATATATGGAACTGTTTGTCTAAATTTTTATCAGCAAAACAAATACATATTTTCTTCAACTATGAACTTATTTCTTTTGGTATACTAGAGAAAACGAATAATAGCGAAGCCATAAATTATTTGATATTATTAATGAAAGTTTTTATTTTTAGAATGAAATATAAAAAAAGAATACCAAGTTTTGTATGTTATCTTTCCTATATTGAGTCTAGGCTAATGATTGAAAAAGAAATTGCCCTGCACAATGATCAATTACATAGTTTTCACACCAAGTACGATATACTGCTTAAATACTGACCAGAAAACATCCTATCAATTATTATGGTTATTATAATTATTATAATTAAACATAATTGATTTTTTTTTATGATTTATACAAAAGTTATGATAAGAGGCAACCTAAAATTATTATTTTCTATATTGTTACTTTTGAATATACAACCCTAGATCACAAATTTAAATATGTACTATTGTGCTGTTGTTCATGTTCATGTTTTCTGTATGTACGATTGTATAATCATTTGTAACATTTATACTGAATAAAAAAAAAAAAAAAGAAAGATTTTACCAACTTTACGTTGGTTAAAGTAATACTTAAAATCTTATATAATCTTACACATTCATCATTCTTGTTTCACAATACATTAAGGAAATGTCAAATAGTTACTAATGTGACTCAACCGTGTTTGTTAAGAGATCAAATGTATAATTTAAGGAAATGAGAATGGTAGATGAGGTCTCTGTATAGTATGAAGTGTTGTAGAGACCTAAATAGGGTTAATCATATTGAAACCATATAGAAGACTAATTGGAAAGTGGAATATTCAGACAATGTTGTTAGTGTCCCATTACTGATGTATCTTTGTTTAAAGTAACAATACATACCTGCATAATGGATTTTTATGCCCCAGCATCTATATATCACGGGGGCATATTGTTTTTGCTCCGTCTTTCTGTTTGTCCCAAAACTTTTTACCTTGACCATAACACAAAACTCCTTACACCTACAGCCTTCAAACTTCACAGGTGTATGCACCTCAATGAGCTCTACCCTCCAGGTGACCTTGATCTTCAAATGACCTTGACCCCCAAGGTTAAAGGTCCTCTGCGGGGGCATGGCGTTCATTCGAAAATAGTGGTAGGAAATAAAGAAATTAATCTGTATTATTCATTTACTTCCTTATTCAGATAATTCTGTTAATGTAATTTAAATGCTAATATCTAACATGATTATTTTGTTAATTATGTAATCTATCACACTTTAGATGAATTTTGAAACGTGGGCCAGTCATTTATTGATTTTATTGTCACTAGTCACCTGTAAATACTTCTATTGTTACTTAGCCTCTCCATTTTACACCATGAAAATCATTGTGAAGCCCTATCTGACTTTCAGGTACCAATGACAAGTCTTTCTTTTTTTTGTATAAAATTTCTCAAATTGTGATTTTCCTTGGATCAAAAAAAATCTGCAACTCCCAAATTTATCATCCAATACCTGAAAAAATGTGCAAGTATGTTACCATGGCCTTCAGTTTCTCCAGAATTTCTAAATTGTAAAGTTATGGAATTTGAAATTTCCAAGTTGAGGGAAATGTCATGCTGGTATATTTAGTGAAACAAGGGTCCGATTAACCAGTGATTTATTTGTATGCTGAGAACACAGACCATTTCCTGGTCACTCTCACATAGTATGAAAGGTAAACTTCTGAGAAAAGTGCCCTAATTAATGGAACTTCTAATGGTATGCTGTGTAACTACTGGTTCTTGTGTCACTAGTTATTTTATGTGTTGCTGGACTATTTGTTTTTCAACAGTTACAATCCCAATATTTTGACATGCATACTAACCCTTTCCCTCATATAGACTCATTTTGACGCACTCAGAAGGTACTACATAAAGCCTGATCTGCAGAAAACCAGTTAAACCTTACCAAATTTAATAATAAAATTCTCATTTCCAGACCACTGAGGAGCAGCGAACTGCATAAAACCTGATCAGCCTGCGAGTTACTCGCAGGCTGATCTGGTTTTATGCTGTTCGCATAGGTCTTTTCATGGTATCCTCTATGAGGGAAAGGGTTAAATGTCAGTAATTAATGTAGAAACAGATGTTGTATATATAGCTTTCAAGTATTGTGTTCTTGTTAAAAATGTGAGAATAGTCTGTGAATCCATATTACAATAATTTTATTTTTTGGTCTGTTCTGTCAATTTTGTGAAAAAATGTTATCCATGGTTATCATTGTGCTCTTTTTTTATTTGTGATGGTATTCTCTTATGTTCACGCAGTGTCTGCGTCATCTTTTTAGTTTCAAAGTTCTTTTTGATAAGTAACATAATTTCAATGTAAGGAGTGTCAAGTGCTTGAAGTTGTAGCCGGACCATGGTGGGAATAGGCTGGTTAACCCTGTAAAGAAACCAGAACATGTATAGATACATGTACTTGGTTTGATAGCTTGTTATAGAGGCTGTGGATTTGATCTCCAGCTGAAACATACCAAAGTTGCTAAAAATTGTCTTTCTAGGCACTTAGTATATTAATATAAACAGTAGTTTCAGGACTAGTTTACCTGATTTGAGAATGTGACTGGGTGTGGTATCATGTCATTTGTCTACGGTGTGATACTACATCGAGGCAGAAATCATTTAACATGAACAAGGTACAAGTGGGGCTTCTATTACATTTTCATCTCCTTATCTGTTCTGATGGATGTTGGACTCACCTTCAGTTATAGCTTGTTTTGAGTCCTGCAAATTGATGTTGTAAGTCTAATATTCCTTATCAAATTTACAACATTAGGTAAATAAGAATTTTAAATGACTTTAAATCTTGCATGTGATATTTTTTTTTTCAACAGAGTTTGTTATTTTTAATCTTTTCATACCAATGGTCTGAATACAATTTCAGTACAAACAAGACATACAGTACATGACATACAGTTGGTTTGCCTTCCGTCCTAATATTTGTATGCAGTTAATACTTTTGAGATCACAATGGAAAACTTTATCATCCTGTTTGATAGGGTCATTGTATGTCTGTATCACATTTCTGTTCTCATTTTGCTGCTACATAGTATCATGTCATTACAAATAATCATGAACTTGATGTTTTCTCTTTATTTTGCAACCATTTTCTGTCATGGCATAGGTGAAAAGAAGAGAGAGGTGAACACCACTGACCCCTGTCCAACCAGCCAGTATCGGGACCACCCAGTTAGCTTGCTTTATGTCTCATTAACATGTTACCTAAATATTTAACTGGATACTGACCTTTATGGTTGAATATTCATGTAGTAAACTTACTCATATCATAATATCCAGGAGATATTGTGTATTGTTGGATGCAGTCTGACTCACTCCTGTCACAGATAGGTGGTAGAAAGCATGAACAATAATGATCTAAAAGTTATAAGATTCTGTGGTCAGGGTTTTCCTTTTCAAAATCCATACTTTGGGAAAATTTTTTCTTTATTTTTTAACAAAATTTTTAAATGAAACAAAAGATTATAAAATGAGAGATGGGACTCGTATATCCATGAATTTATGCAAATTGAGGCCAGAATGATCAGGTTAATTTTACGGAGTAATGTTTCCTGTATGGACATGTGGTTTTCTCCAGGTAGACACACTATCTCTAACAACAAAGCAACCTGATGCCATGGAGTCAAATGAAATCTTTGGTGCAGAAGTAGCAGTGCTTGTTGTTAAATGTATATGTACCGAGGTGGTATTAAGGTGCTGGAAATGTTTTGGCAGGAAATGTCCTGACAGGGAATCCAAGGGACATCACCCTGACTTGACTGAGTTTACCGTCGCTTCAACAGTATTTCAGACATATAGCGACATCCAGTTAATTACAGGTGGAGAAAGACCCCGAATGCATGGAGGTATCCGGGTAGAACCACCGAACTACCGCAAGCCAGCTGGAAGGCTTCCTCACATGAAAATCCCAATGACCCTGCCGGGATTCGAACCCCATGCGGTGAGGGGCTCAGTGAGTGTCAGCAACTTTATCCTCTCGACAAGGGACATCACCCTGCAAATAGTTTGGACTTACAAGCAGTGTGTTCAGTAACCACTAGCAGACACTAACATTAGCCAACGGTTGCGAGTTGGTTCCCTGGTTACAGTACTTTCTATACGCTGCGATTAACTTGGGTGCAAATGCTCACTTTAGGGAGTGTTAAGGTGACTGAATTTAACAGTTAATTACAGTACAAGAGACCCCAAGCGCACAGAGGCACTTTGGTAGAACTTTCTTAAGGCTTTCTCACATGAAAAATCTGACGCCAGGTCTGGAACCCACAGTGGTAAAGGGGCTCGGTATCTATAGTACTACAAGTAAATGATGAAGGAGGTATAAGTGAACAAAGCAAGTAACACTGTCAAAACTTGAATCAGTATCCTGGTCTATTTTATTCACAGTTTCAGCATACAACAAACGCTCTATTGCACAAATAAATCCTGTATATATGAAACTGCTAACAATATAGCAACATGTACAAAACATAGTGTTAGGGTAATATAAAACTGACTCAGATATATCGACTGTGCACACAGGATGCTGAGCAAATTAACACTTCTTCACACCTGCCTCACACTGACCTGGCAAACTGATATGATGAGTTTTACTGGAAATTAACAGCAATTTAGTGAATCAAGTATACTTAAGAGAGAAATGCATACACATGTAAAGACAACTCTGAAGTGATGTAAACACGTGTGTGGTGAATTGTGACAAATACATACAGGCCAATTCAACACAGCCCACCTGTCTTTGTTTTAGTACAATCTCAGACTGCTGTTTTACACTGAAATCACGACAGGGACCTGGTACTAATGCACCTTTCCAGATTTTTGCTGTGAACAATTTTAATGGATTATTTTCCTTTTTGTCTAGGTCAACAGCTTGCAAACAGAATCACAAACTCGGGTGTAATTTTGTGTTAAACATTGATTTAGTCACTGGACAATCCATGAATAAATTTGTATACTGTAAACACTGGAAAGATACATTAATAGTCATGTCTAGTGAAGGTCACTTGTGAAGACCCAGTCAGTATAAAAGACATGCACAGAGACTTAACATAATCCGGTTTTGTTGTTGTTGTTTTTAAATAACGGAAATATTGACATTAGTAGTACTTTCATTGATATTTTCTTCTACTTTTTGAGTTAAGTATAAAGTTGACAACATAATTCAGGGAAGCAGCTTATCATCATACCATGGTGTACATCAGTATCAGTAAAGGGATCACTGACTGTTCAAAATAAGGAAGTGCAATTCTCCTACACAAATATATAGAAGATTGAAGTGGCTTGAAAATATCCTGAGTGCACGTGAATCTGATCATGTACTTACCCTTCAAGTCCCCAATCTTAGTTGTCACTCAAATTTGAAGTTGAAATAAAAATACAAAAATATACAAAGTACTGGTAACAAAAAAATCTGCACACATTTCCATTATGGAAATTCCAATAAGCAAGACAGCTTATAAATTAAATAATAAAACACAATATAAATTTGAGTGAAAACTCCGGTTGCGACTGTATTAGTGAAATCTGGAAATGTGAACAACTATCATATCTGGTGAAGACAGTCCCTTGATGAGGGTTTAACAATCACAGGGTAATCTGGGTTGAAAAAAGTTGCTCATTCAATCAAGTCTGGGTTGAGTAAAAGCTTGTCCTCTTGACAAGATTCATTTAGGATGAGCTTGTTCTCTAGTCATTCACACAAATTTCTTCAAAAACACTGAAATATAACTTTCTATTTATCACAAACGTGTGAAGTGATGACACCATGGTGTACACGGACAGTGGAAGGCTTCTCATCCTATCACAGTCTGCTAGTGTCCCCACTGTCAGAAACATGTGGAACACTCATGCCTGCTGGGACTAATGACTTCCTGTAGATATGAAAACACAGTCCAACACTGGCACGAACAGACACTGTCTTAAACATATGTACAGCCATCTAGCACAAGTAGAATTTGATCACAATTTTGAAGTAGCTATCTAGATAAATAAGTCTGTGTCTCCAAGACACTAAGCTTCCATTAATTTAAATGGAAACCCTTCTCCCTAGTGGCTGCCAAAAGTCTCTCGCGCAAAATTTCAGCTGATGAGTACTCGGGCAGTTTGAGATAGTGTACACACGTGTTGACGGATGGGAAACTCTTATCATCTCCGTCTACTTTCCTGACGACGGTCAGACGCGGGTGAAGGTTGGCAAGGCCCCCTGGTGGCAGGGAGGAGCAACCTGTCGTGAACTGAAGGAATGCCTTCCTTTCGTCGGCACTGAGGTCTACCAGCACACTTACCAGACGCTGGAATGACTCACTGAAACATGACAGACATCATGAGTTACCAACTTGGTCTGTGTTAATTGAAAGATACAAATTTTAACATAACATCTGCAAGATTGATAAATAATAGACTTTAAGATAAATGAACTAGCCTAGATAAATATAACAAAAAGAGGCTCTGATGAAGACAGTGGGTCTTTGAGTTATTGACTTTAGTGATCACCATTGAATTTACTGATGTTAGATTAATACTGTTTTTTACACTTAAGCTGTATATTACATGTAAATAAAATAAGCAGGCATCAGTTACTTGTGTAATTTTCAAAATCAACTGCGGCTTAACAAACACAAACTTAAAGATTATTACTACAAGGCAATGGAATCCTGGCTATTATATGATGACAGGTCATTATTTAATGGCCTGAAGTAAGTATTGGGTTGCCCCCAGTGCAGGACTTAAATCCATGGCCAATGGAACACAAACAATGCATTCTACTGACTGATTTAATGGGGTGGACAAGTCTACCCACACACACAATGCATGCCCATAAATTCAAAGATGCAACTAGAAATGAGCTTGGCACTCACTGGTCTTTAGTGTAGCCCAGTTTGGGCTCCGTGTAGTTAAGGATGTCCTCACGGGTCCAGTTGGGGGCTTGTTCCCCACAAAGGATGGTACCCAGCTCTGTGGGTGAGAACGAATGCAGCTTCTCCATTGGGAACACCTGGTCAAACCCAGCTGAAATAGATGAAAAAGTGGACAGGTAATGTACTGTTCACATAGCAGTGACTTTACATTGACCATGACAGTGTGGTCACTGGAGACACAGAATATTTGGTCAAAACTCATACACTGAAGCTAAAACAATGATGTGACTATATTATACAGATCATTTTTAGGTTAGATTTTGAAATACTTGATCTATTTACTGGGGAACAGAAATCTGCTTAAACAGTAACACATAGACTTAAATATTTCTCATAGGAAATGGACAATTTCTTAAGCATTTGGGCTTTCATCATGAACTTATGAGACAGAATTTTCTATTGATAATATGGTGGTCACTCAAGTTTTACAATCTAATGTATTTGAATTTTTTTTTTGAACACTTACTGTGAAACACATTTATTAATTTTGAGAACAGTCAATTTTTTTTCTCTATGTCAGAAAATAAAACTTCTCAATTCTTATAATCCTTATATTGAGTGAATCTCAGTGAAAATAGTCCAGACTCCAGCTGTCAGCCCTAGTCGGTGTTGGGCTAGTCAGTGAGGGGACTTACCTTTAAATGCGTCCATCTGGCGACGTATACCAGAGTTGAGACAAAGGTCATACACCAGATCTGTGTATTCCTCCACGTTCTGTAACGTTACCTCCTGTAACATACAAACATGCATACACACACATGAAATACAGCTCAGTAACTAGACACTAGTCCTGTCAGGAAAGTCTCCTCATATACCATCTATATTGTTGATCTATCATCTAAATCATATGATAGTCTATAGATTTACAAATTTGGAGACTTTTTTAAAATTCCATTTTCAAATCCTTCTAATTCTCTCTTTATTTTCTCATAACCTGGTTCCATTACATTTCTTTGAAAAATAAATCCCCCCCCCCACCCAACAAAAAAAAATAAATCAACAATTGATAAATTTCATAATTTAGTGGCAAGTCATATTTGCAAATAGATCTTATTAAAGTTGCCTTGAAAGATGACAGTAGGAAGGGAAACCAGTTTTGTAACCCTAACCAATGCACTCATTTACAAGTGTAAATGCTGCATTTACACAAATAATATACACATTTTATAATTTTCTGGCAAATCTGAAATCAGCAGTTCACTACTAATTTTACATGCTGTATGTAGTTCCTAAGTTGTTAAAAATATTCAACTTTCAGACAAACTGAAGACAGATAATTTACTGTAATGAAATGAAACAAACCTCATCCTCTCCATCTGGCTTCAGGTCAATGGCCATGAATCCATATACCTTAGAGGAGGGGTTGAATTGGAATGTCAGCCTGGAACACACAATGTCATATCAATATCTAATACCTTCAGACAGATCTGGATAATCACATTACCTCATTTTAAGATCAGGAAAATTATCCATAAGATCAGTATATAAACACATCAATAAGTTCCCATCAATGCTCCAGATTTGAAAAGGGCAGGGTGCTAGGGGCCAAAAGGGCAAGTGACAAGTAGGGGGAGGGTGTGGGAGGGGGATACCCTCGTACTATAAAAATTCTGCTGCTTTGTGATATTTCTTTAGTTGGAGCAAGGCCATGTCATATCGAATAACCTTAAAACACACAGCAAAATCTAAAATGTGCAACTTTCATGATTTCTGTGATAATTATTATTATATGATTTAATTCAACCCTAAAAATCCAATTCTACTAAATTTGTACAAAATAATACAGAGATGCATTCATATAAGCTTATTAATGAAATGTGAACATCCCCTTCACTGTAGAAAACACCATTACTATGGGTTTATAAATGTTAATAATAGGATCAGACCAAAAATTTTAACCAAGAATTATCATGTACAAACAGACCCTGCTTATCATTTTTTGATATGGGAATTTTTCAATACAATAACTAGCACAGAATATTTATAAAATTTCCTATCATGCATTTGTCCATACTCAAGCCAGAAAAACAACTTAACTCTCACAAAAACTGTGTATAGTATAAAAAATGTGAGTTTTGCATAAATTTGAACTATTTGTTGACATCCGACAATATCTATGCTTGTCCCAGTTCCAGATGTACAAGGGCTGAAGGGTTGTCCTTATGGTTAACATGTTAGCTTATTATGTATATTATCCCTGCCACCCACAAAGTAGAAAAATACCCATTGAAAAAATTTCCTTACAATACGAAAAATAGGTGACAAAACCAAGACAAAAGGGCAAAGATGACCCTGAAGTTGCTCACCTGAGAAAAAACTGCCTTCATTGCCTGTACAAGTTACTAAATTATAACATAGTTGTACTAAATATATAATCCATGAGATCATTTCAATTCCTCAACCAAACAGTACCTGTGGTCAAAATCTGAGAGATTATGGCTTTAAACATTGTTGTTGAAACAATGAAAAGATTCTAGAGTGTAAACAGTGAAATCTGGCATTTTTATTGATTAAAGGGCCATAACTCCTGACCTAATTATCAGACATAGTCGAACTTGGCCTAGATGGTATGGCTATTAACATTATTATATAGTTTGTTAATGATTTAGATGGGCAAACAAACTGAAATCAGGCAAATTTCCATTTTAAAATGACCATACCTCCTGACCTAATTAGCCGATATCAGCCATAATCGAACTTGGCAATAAGAATATGGCTATAAACACTGTCATTAATGTTTGAAGATGATTGATTAAAAAATGAAGATGCTAGAGTGCAAACAAACAAATTGTGAACGACAGATGGACGACGGACATTCATCGATCCTAATAGCTCCTCCTGATCACATGTGCTCAGGTGAGCTAAAAATGAAGATGCTTATGTCTGACTATATTGTTTTCATGAAAAATATGTTCCTTTTTTTTTTCTTGTAAAGTAATATATGTTTAAAAAAAAAACCTTGCATGAAAATTCAATCAGCAATTGTGTCCCAATTTCCCAAAAGGCAAGGAAGCAATGGGAGTCCAAAATACAATAAAAAAGAAAAAAAAATAATCACGGGGCCTCTGCTGGACAAAAAAAAATTCTGGTAACTTAAATAAGTGTATATATTTAGAAAAAAATGAATTCTTTTAATATGCCGAGCCCTTGTGAAGTAAATAGGCATCTACATATACAGACACGCCTCCTACTCACCCTAGGTCCTCAAGGAAGACCCCAGCGGAGGGGATGGTAGGGTTGGGGAGAGCCAGCTCCTGCAGATGAAGGTTCTTCTTGTCTTCCGACATGCTGCGATCTTTCAGGATCCGCTGTTTCTTGGCTGCCAATTCACGCAGCTGTTTCATGAACCCGGATCTATGTGGGTCAATAATCTCTAGGTCATCCTCTGACAGTATCCCGGCATACCAAGGAGGTGTGATTGGAGAGCGAGACTTTGGTGGGTCCAGAATAAGTTCCTTCTCTATCTCGTCTGTGAGGATCTCGCTACCCTCACTGGTGAGGGATTCAGTCATGTTGCTAGTGGCCTTGTGCAGGGACTGTGTGTACTGCTGGGTGATGTTGTGTCCCACCTCTCCCAGACACATCAGCTTCAGGAAAGGCAGTGAGAGGGGGATGTCGATCAGGCGGCTGTCCTGGATACACTTGGCAAGCAGCGTCCCGAAGAACTGGAACATTTTCTCAACCTTGTCCATATCTGCAGAGTCCTG
Source organism: Solen grandis (assembly GCA_021229015.1). NCBI lineage: Eukaryota > Metazoa > Mollusca > Bivalvia > Adapedonta > Solenidae > Solen > Solen grandis. The sequence goes on along the minus strand of CM037780.1, from coordinate 18,133,595 downwards.
GGGCCAGGGTGCAGGGAACAACCCACCTGACCGCTGGATGTAGAACCCCCGGGGTTTAACACCATGCCCGATGTCCACCTACACACAAATGGTCATTGTGTCAGTCTTCATATACATGGCATCATCATTTTGTAATGTAATGCTATATATGCTGAATTTGGCTCAATATATGATATATATTATATTTATATTGTTGATTTAAATATAATTTTCATGACGGAAGAGGCACAAAGAAGTGAAAAGTCAAATTTTATCATTACACTCATGGTCACTTACCTTTCTCAATAGCATTATCTATTTGGCTTAGAGCATCATCAAGGCAGATAAATAACAAATGTTACCATTCAACTATTTAAACATTATAGTGTCAGACATGCTATCTTCAATCATTATTTTGATCATTTCTTTAATAAGATACATGAAGTGAGCCAAACACACCCACCTCCCTCTCCAGATCATCATGGAAGTCATCGTCACAGATCCACATGCCGATGGCCTTCTTTTGCAGCTCTGCAGCCACAAGGGCGTAGAACTCAAGGGTTGGGCCCAGCCCTGTCCCCTCCTCGCCCTCAAACTCAATCTCTAATACAGACTTACGCTGGGCGTGGTACTTCAACATCTATAATACACAGTAGTAACATAAACACTATATATCCATATATATTTGCTTTTACTATACTAACATTTGGAAATCAAACTTATCAACTTGGTCAAATGACTGTGATATTAATTTAGGTATATGCGTCACCTCTATTAATAGTTTCCTACTATCTTTCTTGCTTTGCATAAAGAAAATATCACTATAGAAAAATGATAAAAAAAAATTATATAAACAAGAAAATGTGTCTGTGAGACAAATGCCCCGCCAGGATATGGTCAGAACCAAATATTTGCTTGTATTTTTTAAAGATTATATAATGATGTAAATTTGTACAAAGTTTCATGATGATGTGAAGTTACCTTAACAGAAAAAGTAGCTACCAATTTTACCAAGTCACAGCCATAAAATTAAATAAATACTACCAGAAAATAATCCATATTATGATGTACATGTATGTCATGTTTCAGGAAGATGTAACGTCCTCTTCATAGAAAAAAAAAGTTTAAAAACAAATGCAGAACAATCAATTTTACTATGTTCATCCAATCATGAAATAATGGTCACAGCAATAAATTTTCATAAATATTAAATAGATCATATCATGATGTAAATGTGTACCTAGTTTCATAAAGATGTGAAGTCATCTTCATAGAATTAAAGTTCAAACACAAAGGTAAACCTAGGGCAGAACAATCAGTTTTACCATGTTCATCCAACCATGAAAAATAGGTCACAATTATAAAACTGAATAAATATTTAATAGATAATATTATGATGTAAATGTGTTTCATCAAGACGTGAAGTCATCTTCATAGAAAAAAGGTTTAAACACAAAGGTAAACCTGATGTGAAACTTAGGTAGAACCAATTTTACAATTTTCATCCAACCATAAATAAAGACCATGTCTTAGCCATAAATTTGCATTAATATTTTAATGTACATGTGTACATAATTTCATAAAGATGTGAAGTCATCTTCATAAAAAAAAAACTTAACCCTTTCCCTCATAGTGGAAACCATGAAAAGACCTATGCGAACAGCATAAAACCAGATCAGCCTACGAGTAACACGCAGGCTGATCAAGTTTTATGTTGTTCACTGCTCCTCAGTGGTCTGGAAATGAGGATTTTGTAATTAAATTTGGTAAGGTTTAACTGTGGTTTTCTGCAGATCAGACTTTATGTGGTACCTAATGAGTGCGTCAAAATGAGTCTATATGAGGGAAAGGGTTAAACGCAAAGGTAAACCTGAGGAAGAACAATCAATTTCAGCATGTTCATCCTACCGTGAAATATAGGTCACAGCATGAATTTGCATACATATTAAATAGATCATATCAAGATGAAAATGCGTACCTAATTTCATCAAGATGTGAAGTCATCTTCATAGAAAAAAACCTTAGATGCAATGGAAAACCTGAGGTGTGACGGACGGACGCACAGACAGAAAATCTATGGAGTTTGCGGGGCATAAATAAGAAGATATTTTAAATAACAGAGTTGCAAGGTTTATGAAAATAAAACAAGAGGGTCATGATGGCCCTGAAACGCTCACCTGAGTACCATTGCTACAACTGATTACAAGGTTTTTAAACAGACAAGAATTCTGATATAACTCAATCTTAAACATTTTAGCCCTGACAATACTACACACCAAATATATAAGCACTGGGCCTTATGGTTTCAGAGGAGAAGACTTAGTGCGGGGTCATTTATCTCCAAAGGGCCACCATTTTGAAAATCTTGATAATGAACCATTAGATGATACTACATACCAAAAATCTAAGCTATAGGCCTCATGGATTCATAGTAGAAGATTTTTTTAAAGATTTTCCTATATAACTCTATGTAAAACAAGTGACCCCTATTGCGGGGGCATTTATCACCGTTTGGCTATGATTTGAACAATCTTGGTAATGAACCATTAGATGATGCTACATACCAAATATCTAATCTCTAGGCCTTATGGATTCATAGAAGAAGATTTTTAAAGATTTTCCTATATAACTCTATGTAAAACAAGTGACCCCTGGTGCGGGGGCATTTATCACCATAGGGTCATGATTTGTACAATCTTGGTAATGAACCATAAAATGATGCTACATACCAAATATCTAATCTCTAGGCCTTATGGATTCATAGAAGAAGATTTTTAAAGATTTTCCTATATAACTCTATGTAAAACAAGTGACCCATGGTGCGGGGGCATTTATCACCATAGGGTCATGATTTGTACAATCTTGGTAATGAACCATAATATGATGCTACATATCAAATATCTAATCTCTAGGCCTTATGGATTCATAGAAGAAGATTTTTAAAGATTTTCCTATATAACTCTATGTAAAACAAGTGACCCCTGGTGCGGGGGCATTTATCACCGTAGGGCTTTGATTTGAACAATCTTGGTAATGAACCATTAGATGATGCTACATACCAAATATCTAAGCTCTAGGCCTAATGGATTCATAGAAGAAGATTTTTAAAGATTTTCCTATATAACTCTACGTAAAACAAGTGACCCCTGGTGCGGGGGCATTTATCACCGTAGGGCTATGATTTGTACAATCTTGGTAATGGCCAATAAGATGATGCTACATACCAAATATCTAAGCTCTAGGCCTTGCAGTTTTGCAGAAGAAGATTTTCAAAGTTTGAATTTTTAAAATCTATTTTTAGCTCCTGTGACCTACTTTTTTAACCAATCTGAATAATTTGTACAACTTTGATAGAGGGCATCATAAGGATGATTCCTGTGAAGTTTGGTCAAAATCCCTTCAGCGGTTCATGAGGAAATGTTGTTTAAAGCAAATTGTTGACGACGGACGGACGCACGCACGGACGACGGACAAAAGGCGATCACAAAAGCTCACCATGAGCACGTTGTGCTCAGGTGAGCTAAAAATGCAATTTCACTCAAATCAACATTTCATCTAATAGCAATATCTAACATTGAAAAATTGAATGTACTCAAAAAGATAATCTAGCAGACAAACCTGCATAGCCCAGTCAAGCAGCTTCTCTCCACGTGGTATCTTGACACGCTCATGTTTCAGGCGACCCACCCGGTACTCCCCACCATCCTCTCGGCGAGGGGTGGGGCCGCGGTGTCTCTCCAGGTGAGCATCCCGTTTACTTTGTAACCAAACGATGGCTCTGTAACAAACAGTGCTTGTGATACAGATTCTACTGATCAATGTAACAACAGTTTCTAATGATACAGATCTGACTAAAATAAACAATGATACGGATAAACAACCATGTCTTACCCTTATTAAACGACTGGTACATTTGCCACAGAAAAGACCCACCCCCCCCCCAAAAAAAAAACAAACCCTCAGACACTTGAATGAAAATTTAAAAATGGTAAATAACTTATTTTTAAGAGGTAATTATTTCTTGTGAAAAGAATTAACAATGACTCAATCTCAAACGATTTAGCTTTGTTCTTAAAAGAAAATACTGAAAGGTTCCAGACCAGGAATCTTCCTATACACCTAATGTCCAAGTACTATTACAGACCATGGTCAGCCTGCATATATTGTCTATCTATCACAAGGTTTCTAGGTGACTAATCTGTGATGTCCCAGTGTAACTACCATGCATATGTTTGTTGAAACAATTTTTCTTCATCATCAACTGGGGAAAATGATGCTAATTATAATAAGACCTCTATGATTCCTGGATTGGACCAGTGCTATGTGCCTGTATATGTCATAAAAGGATCAATCCCACAACCCCTGGGTCCAGAATCGGTATACACCACTTAACAATGGCATCCTTCAGGTGGTGGTTGCTAGGTTACATACCGGGAGGTTCCGAAGGCAGTGCAGGTGAAGTAGAGCTGGCGCGTGTCGAATGGAAACAGCATGGGGCACCACTTGGTGAGAGTCTCACACCAGCTGGGCAGGGCATTACTGGCCAGTACTAGCGGGTCCTGGAACATATCATACAACAAACTAGTCATAATCATAGGAGAATGTGCTTACCTTATTTGACATTATCAAATGTATTTATATGATCAAACTGACATGGCTTAGTGTCAACAGTCAATATACTTTAATAGTGAAGGCAGAAAGAAACTAAGGTGAACATGCAACAACCACAACTTTATAGTTTGTTGGAGATGTCTTGATAAAGTCATCCATTCTAATCCAAGTTCACAAGACATTATTGATTTTTTTCATTTGATTAAGAGTTAAGCATATACATAAAACATTTCCATGACCAGTGTATGTGACACCAGTTTATTCTCTAAAACACAACATATCAAGCAATACAAAGCTATTGTATCCAAGTAGGTACACAGATTTCAATTTCTTGATGAAGAATGTTGAATAATGGATACTGGGGTCAATCCCATTTTGTGTTAATGTGTTTTGTACATTTTACCTTTAAAAAAACAAACAAACATTCTTTATTGTGTTAGTACATTTCTACTTCAACATCAAGGGGTGAGAGCAAACCTAGGCTAAGTGCCTATATACATATAAGCACTTAGCCTTGTTTCACTCTCATCCCTTGAGTCATGACTCCTGTAATATCTGAACTGAAACAGCCTGATGAGAATCCCATCTTGGGTCTATATACCTTTATCAGATTTTTCACGCATGTCACATTCACTCGTAAAGAACCCAATTTAAAGATGTTTTAATTGAGAAAATATGGTTACTATGGTTAGTTACTATATCAGCAGTGCATGCCAAGAACCATGGATACATACCTTAGTCTGTTGCACCAGTTTGTTAGTGGCCTTCTTACAGATGAACTCCTCCACACTGATGTTCAGGGGCATGTCTATGTTGTCTGAACAGACACAATCATACAGGGTTCAAGTCATCAGCCACATACACTCAAGTTCTTACAAAAAGCCAGGTGTCAAATTAAGCTTTTGTATGATAGTCTTAGAAGAGAATTAATTATGAACTAGAAAGGTGTTCAATGGACATGGATAACCGCACTTTGTGCCATTATTATTATGTCAGGGGCAGCAAATCTGCAATAAGACAGTGAATTTCAAAATGAACATCCAGTTGTACAACTTCCTACGCTGGTGAACATTCTTGTAAAGTTTTATGACTGAGTCACACAGTATTGGGAGAAAATGAGCGGCACAAGATTTTGTTAAAGATAGGAAGAGTGGATGAACAGACAAATGGTGAGTTTGATGGGCCATGGCAAATCTATATGATTCATTCTCCTTTTCAAATTTTTCTGTTATTATGAGACAAAAAAAACATATTATCAAAAACATGTGATTCAAATTACTTTTAATGTATACTGTAGACCTCAATTTTGACATTTTCCTTTTTTTTTTTTTAATAATCTCAAATTCATTAACCCTTTCCTCATATAGACTCATTTTGACGCACTCAATAGGTATCACATAAAGCCTGATCTGCAGAAAGCCAAACTCAAACCTTACGAAATTTAATTGTAAAATCCTCATTACCAGACCACTGAGGAGCAGCGAACAGCATAAAACCTGATCAGCCTGCGAGTTACGTGCAGGCTGATCTGGTTTTATGCTGTTCGCATAGGTCTTTTCATGGTATCCTCTATGAGGGAAAGGGTGAAACAGCAAAAGTTTTAAGCCATCTTAAGAATTAAGAATCAGCAAAATTCTGCTTTTCAAATAATAAAAAAAAAGAACACCATCAGTGAAATTAAAGCCTTATACAGTATGTAGCTTTTTCCTACTTCACTTATCTATAAACAAAAAATGTGTCAAATGACGTGAAACCAGGTGTTGCCCTAGGGAAGCAAAACTATTTTTATTAACAGTGACCTTGACCCCAATGACCTGAAAATCAATCCCAATCTTCCTCTTCCCATAGGATATCTATAAAATCTGATCATCATACCTCACTTCCTAAAAGAAGTGATTTGATGGAAACAACAGTGACTTTGACCCAATCATCCAGAAAATCAATCCCAATCTTCCTTGTCCCCTAAGGAATCTTCCTACAAAGTATAAAACTGTATCTCTATTCTAACGTGAGATATTTGATGAAAACAAAAATGTTAGATGCCTGCCTGCCCAACGACATTCCCCTTCTAATAACCAGGACTATTGTTGAAAACCTGGTTAATAAATGACCAGTAATTCACCGCTGTTAAAAACATATTAAATGTGTATTCTTAACAAATATTCTTTTTCTACAGTACTTGATATCATGGTTACTTGCAAGGAAACTTTTCAAGAGAGAAATTTATTCCAGACCAGACCCTAGAGAGGTATGACTGATAACATACCCAGTCTGTTGTTGCCCGGTGGTGTCTGATCCATAGCCAGGGCATAGAGTCTCTGCAGCAGCTGGAGCACGTGGTCCACCGTGCAGGCCGTGGGGTCGTTGTTACGGGGCGTCTCCCACTCACTGAGAATCTGTACACCGAGGGCACCCACAGACTCTCGCAGGGCCAGGTCGGCCTTCGTCTCTCCGTCACGCAGCTCACGGTACAATATCCTGCATCATAGTGGGAGACTTGTCTCATTACATGGCACAGTAGCAGTCTTAGCATTTAGTAACTACCAGGTGGGAGACTTGTCTCATTACATGGCACAGTAGCAGTCTTAGCATTTAGTAACTACCAGGTGGGAGACTTGTCTCATTACATGGCACAGTAGCAGTCTTAGCATTTAGTAACTACCAAGTGGGAGACTTGTCTCATTACATGGCACAGTAGCAGTCTTAGCATTTAGTAACTACCAGGTGGGAGACTTGTCTCATTACATGGCACAGTAGCAGTCTTAGCATTTAGTAACTACCAGGTGGGAGACTTGTCTCATTACATGGCACACTAGCAGTCTTAGCATTTAGTAACTACCAGGTGGGAGACTGTCTCATTACATGGCACAGTAGCAGTCTTAGCATTTAGTAACTACCAGGTGGGAGACTTGTCTCATTACATGGCACAGTAGCAGTCTTAGCATTTAGTAACTACCAGGTGGGAGACTTGCCTCATTACATGGCACAGTAGCAGTCTTAGCATTTAGTAACTACCAGGTGGGAGACTTGTCTCATTACATTGCACACTAGCAGTCTTAGCATTTAGTAACTACCAAGCTATGCTTATAACAAGATGGCTGTGTACTGCTCTCCTGTATACCACTGCCCATAAGCAAATCAAAAGACCTGTTTCACACAGAATTGTCATTTTGCTTTTAAAACCTATCTTAGGAAAGGTGAAGAATGTTGAAATTTAAAGGTATTTGCACTTACAAACTGGTTCAAGAGTAATGGTTTCCTGCAAGGATAATCTAGTATTACACCTTACACACCATGGACAGACAGTCAGGCCTCTACACATAGTACAATACAGTATGTGACTCACGTGTAGGTGGGTTCCCAGATCCTCTTCAGACGTTCGTTCCTGTTGGCTGTGGAGCCCATCACCAGCAGCTGTTGGATGTATTTGAATATACAGGCATTGCCGTCCACCAGGCAAAGGTCCTCCTCATATATCTGTAACATACCACATTTATATGTAACATACCACATATACATGCTGTCCAACAGTCAAAGTATGATTTAATGCAAGACTTGATACAAAATAAAGATCAATTTTCCCTACAAACACCTGCCATCAACAGACATTTTATTACAAGGTCAAAGAAAGATAGATGAGCAGAGAAAGAGCGAGATAACAGAGATTATAATACTCACCCCTGGAAGAGATGCTGGGGGTTTGAGGGACAGGACAATCCTGGGTTGGCTGGACTGATCCTCCTCCTGCTTGGCTGCGCCACCCTCCTCACTTCCTGTTGTCATTGAAACACAAGAATTACATAATTATGCAACTGTGTATCACAGGGTCCTCACTAAATGGGAGGCATTGTGGAATCCTTATGGTATTAACAAGCAATAGTAAAAGATGATTAAGCTCCATAATGTTCATACCAATATGCAGAGAGCTTCATTGAACAAAAATTAATCAAAACGGACATGTCATTTTACAGAAGTATGTAGGGAGTGACTGAACCTCAATTTAGTATTTGAACATAAGGGAGAAAAGTCATCACTGACCAGGTGGTGGGATCTCAAAGTCTTGAGTTTGGTTGACATTGGTGCGGCCCGGTCGTGGGTCGAAGGCAGGAATGAGGGCAGAGTATTGTCTCTTGAGGACAAACTCATCATCCCACGTCTTCCTTCGTTCTCCTCGTGACTCCAGCTCTTCCTCCTGCAATAAACAGCAAAATATTGTACATTAGTTGTGTTTACACTCTATCATTGGCATGTTTAGGACCAATGCATTTTTCTTACTTTATTATAAGTTGGACTCTCATTTCTTCAACACTATTGACACACTAAGAAAGAAAAGTTTAAAGAAATCAATATATAGCTAAAAAAGAATAAAAAGATAACTCCAATCCTGAGATATAAGCCCTACAAAACCCCCAAGCCATACCCTCCCCCAATCAGATGGGAACTGCCTTCGCTAGTGAACACGTCTGTATATTGCACTGATACCTACCACCAGGACATCCTCGTACACATCATCATCCTCATTCTCATCTTCATTTTCATCGTCATCATCGTCGGGATCTGGCAGCTCATCATCATCCTCCAGGTCGGCAAGCAAGGACCGGGGTCGACAGCTCTCCAGGAAGTCATTGTCACTCTCGCTCGATGTTGATGTCAGGCTACGTGTCAGTGCCTATACACACAATGTGTTATGTCATACAAACTGTCATAAATCACAAGTACACATGTCAGGCTACGTGTCAGTGCCTATACACACAATGTGTTATGTCATACAAACTGTCATAAATCACAAGTACACATGTCAGGCTACGTGTCAGTGCCTATACACACAATGTGTTATGTCATACAAACTGTTATACATCACTGCTATATATACAAATCAGTGATACAAATACATGTACATACTTTTATATTCGTGGTATGTACAGTGGTGCTAACGTATCAGTTGTCAAAAATAGCGTATATCGTTCGTATCGCATCGTATCGTAATTACAATCGCATCGTAACGTATGGAATCGTATTCTATCGCATTCAATTTAAGTTAATGACACGAATGTATCTCAGAATAATGTTTGTTTTAAATTTAATATTTGCTTAGGTTTATTAATGGTGGATCATTAAATCACATTATGCAGTGCATTTTTTTCTTCATATTTTACCAATTGCAATAGTTATATTTCTTTTCTTTTATTATTTTATACATGTGTTATGGCCTACGTGACTTTCAGGAGCAGACGCCATGCGATGATATATAATATGATGCACGTGTGAAAAGTACTATATCAGAGACGTAAATACCTTTAATATAGCTTCGTGACTATATCAGTATTAAAGTGAAATAATTTAAAAATATGTGTAATCGATATGTTTGATCAATGTTTGCTTTATTAACCTGTCAAAAAACTAACAAATTAAAACTTACCTACTTATGCAAGATCGTCCGAAATGTTGCTTTCGTGTAATTATTTATTTCCCGGGACATTTTTTACTGCTGTATTTACTCGAATGCCAATTTTTCTTTATTATTTAATGAATTCGTGAACAAAAGATAATTGTAATTTACGAATATAGTTTATTTATTTAATTATTTCCTATTTTATTTAGGTTTCTCTATCTCTCTTTCATTACGCACACGCGCGCGCACACACACTTCCAAAAAAAATGGTTGAATGAGTGCAAATTATGTTTCTTTTTTCCCCCTTTTTTCATCAGTACGGAGATAATCAAAATTCAGGTAGGTGGAGACTGAAAATCCAGACCGGAGCATTTTTTCCGATGATCGCGTAAATCCTAATACGTATATGATGTGTACAAGATGCATCGGTATTGCTTTGAGAACACGGAGCTCTAAGTACTAGTTCTACACAGGAACATGTTTACAGTATATCGGTGCTATACCTCGGACACGTATATTTCGAAGACCATTTTTTTTGCGAAATTAGCATGGGTATCACACCCGAACTTAATTGTATCCAACAACTGTCTCTTTCATATGGAAAAAAACAATGATAAAACGGGACCACATTTTCATGATATGCTTCACTGCTATGTCTTAATATTTAATATGATTAACCAGGAATTATTGCAAGCCATAACAATAGAAAAATAAACATAAAACCTACATGGGAATGGAAGATTTGTTATAAAATATTTGATGTATTTTATTCCGTGATAACACAGAGTTCACTGACATGTTAATAGTTAAAAGAAAATGATCTTGTTTCCATATTACTACAGTTCGCTAAAGATCTCATTTCCATATTATTACAGTTTGCTAGAGATATAATAGGTTAGAACATTTTCTTGCATATCCCTAATCTTTTATGTATAATTAAGTGAAAAAAGTGTGTTTCGCAATACCGGAGGCGTGCCATAAGTTCTTATCAGCAGGCACAGCATGTGTTTATTTTGACCGGATATGTCACCTTTATGTCTCGCCGCTGCCGGTATACCACCCCCAGAGGAGAAGACTTTTGACATGTACACAGAGTGAATGTTATTTCCGGTACTAAAAGATTACAATTTTTAGCAATAATTTGAAATTCTATTTTAAACACACCAATGTTCATAGAATAATAATAATAATAAAACTGTTTCCAATCCAGGTATGAGGCACAGAATATATTTCGAAGAGAGAAAAAAAATCTTAAAGTACACGATGATGATGATGATAATGATGATACATGTATCAAAAATACATTTGTAAGGGAGTGTGCGGGCACACATGTGTGCAACTTATGGACTTATTTTTATATCACAAATGAGCGAATCATAGGGTATTCTTTAAAATATTTTGATTGTTAAAACGGCGAGTAAAATACACAGATTTTAAATAGACTTTTTTTTCTTAATTTGTTCTTCCGATTGAAACCCATTGTGTCTACAAATCAAAATCTCTGCAAATTAAAATGTGTCTCGAAACCATATACATGATAACATTAATGACCATTAGGTCAAAATATAGGATGAGAGAGAGAGAGAGGGGGGGGAGGAGAGATGAATGCATATTTATGCGGAAGACACAGTGAATTAGTGCGGGGATGATACATATGCACACAATATAAATGTTATATCATAAATATTTAATAAAATATCAAATACTTTACATTTAAATAATTTTACAATAATACTTGGTCAAAAACATGGATACCATTACAAAATATTGAAAGCCCAATACATGATGATATTTCCCTGCTTAATAAGAGACAATTAGTTATATATCCTTTACATGTAGCAATGCATGTGTTAGACAATCTGGAAACATGTCTGGAAAGGTGTGAAATAAATTTATACAGTAGATGAATTGGGTGTAGTCAAAATGAGATATAACCGATTTGGCAACTATTTTATTCTTGTACTCCATTAACGAAACAGATCATATTAAACTGTATACGCATGGCGGCGTATGACATTTCTCACGAATACCCGGTTAAACGGCGGCCTCTTCACTCATGGCATCTTTTCGACAAAGATAGCTTTTCGACCCATGTTAATGCACATGTATTTAATTGTTTAATTACCAAGGTCAATTTCCAACAACAATTCTTCGGGCTTAGGGCTTTTTAAAACAATAGCGGATTTTCCGAGCTTAAAGTATATGAAAACATATTTATATTAACACTATACCTATGACAGTTACCTACTTGTAATATATACGAATATTCTAATAAGAAAATAGATACGGTGCTATTCTCCCACACTCACTCGCGTTCTTTTGATATTTGATACATCCAATAAATTATATATACATTTATGTTTGATGGGTTAAATGCAAAGTTTGAAAAATGCCCGAAGATATTGTTTTAATTAGCACAAATGACAGCGTACTAGATATTAGATGATTACTGGTATCATTTTTTTTTAATGTGATTAATATCAAAGCACATAATAACAAAGCATAATTAATACATTTTTTTATGAGTCCTCATTAGGAAAAAAATCAGTTTTTCATTACACGTGCTTAGGTTGTTATTGACGGAGACAACAGAGTCCGTAACATTTCTAGAGGAACCGCAATTTAGTTTGTCCCCATTTCCTGTTTCCCGTTTTGTTTATTTCCGCTGTTTATTTCAGATGAAAACACGGCTTGTGATAAATATTGTTAAAAGCTTAGTTGATATTTCATATTTTTGAACTTATTGTAAATTCTAGTTGTATACAGTTGTAAAAAAATGCCATTTATACCGTGCTTATCCTGTATCGTATATCGCATAACGTATATCGCAGACCTGCTATCGCACATCGCATATCGCAGATCGTATATCGCATATCGTATATCGTCCGTATTTCTATCGTATTCCAATCGTATTTTTTGACAACTGATACGTTAGCACCACTGTATGCTTTCCTGAATAGAGCAGACTAATATATTACATGCACAAGAAAAATAACATATTTCAAAGCATTACACAAAATTATCACAAGTGAAGTAAACAAGAGTGTTCTTTGGAACAAGAGTGTCACCTGCTGAAGCGTGACGGAAAAAGTGTGACGGACAGATAGACAGACAGATGACAGAAAAGTGATCCCTATGTGTCGCAAGTGACACATAATATTTTACATTTGTGATATCTGCACTTAGAGATTTTTTTTGTACAAAACGCAATGTCTCCAGATATCCATAAGTCAGTGAATGTGTATTGTCAAGGCTATCAGTCAATTACAAAACACACCATACAGACATGTCATTTCTTGAATCAGCAATTTGCTTACTGAAAGTTGGTCAGGAAAATAATTAATAGTTCATTTTACAAACATATGCAGATACTTCTTTCATTTATAGGAATAAGTGCCGTTTTTAAAAGCCAAACAGATCTAAAACAAGGCTTAGTCAGATAAACGTCAGAACATGCACAATATGCTTCCTTGCTGTAAATAAAACATCAGATATATCAATCAACAAGGTGACACTTTATATGCTTCCTGAGACCTACATATAAACTGTGTATACTGGATACGTATATCTCCCCTACCCAGGGGATGGTGTGGTGGGGAAATACTCACCTGACTGAGGGAGGTGACATTGGCCATGGTCTGTGTGGTGGTCAGTGTGTTGGACGTATTGGTCACCGATGTGGTCAGGTTTGGGAAACTCTGGGCTGCTGACAGCAGTGTGTCTGTAACAGTCATGTACTGATGTAACTTGATGTTCCACTGTATCATTATCCCTAGTAATCATGAATGCCTATACAGTTGACCAGATAAAAGACATACTACCTCACATCCATTCTTCACCCCGATCTGTCATTGAGACAGTCTTACTGTTGAACTATGTAGAGGATGGTCACATCAAATATTCTTATCTCCAACTATTTGTATGAGTGTTTAAAACTGGTTACCTTTTACTTATCATAAGGGTCTCTATCCTTAGGAGCTCATATAGTGTTAATATTAACTTGGTCTTATGTCC
>CM037780.1:18093179-18119499 GCA_021229015.1 Solen grandis | reverse complement strand
TCCTTGTTGTAAGACATAATTTAAAGACCTTCCATAGAATAAATAATAGTGGGCGAAGCTCGTTCGCCGGCGAGCAGCGTAGCTCGCCCTACGGTATCGCGTAGACTTCTATTTGGATCAACTTTTCAGAGCACTATGGATTTTTTTTTTCGTCAAAGCTGTTTATCGTATGGGCAGCGCCTTTTTGTTCACTGACTTAAAACGGGTTCTTCAAAGTCGGTAAAAAACGTCTGATTGTAATGGACCGAGTCCATTTTCAGGTGTTCGTCTGATTCAAATTTTGTTGTTAAGCTTTGCTTTTGCATTTGAACATTACAAATGTGCTTCGTTTTTCAGTTATATGATTGACAAAAATAATTCAACTAACTTTTAACTTGTGAATTAGATTTCGAAATCCGTGGGTGGCGCCATGACACCAACGCTATCATTCGGTTACGATGCAACACTATTTTTCAATCGTACGTTTCGGACTAACTGATTTAACACACGATTCTGCTTTAGATCACAAGGTTGGAATATCACTTTTTATGCATAAAGTATATCTCAGAAAAATAGTACCATATGTGGAAACAAAAAAAAAACAAAACATTTTTAATAATTATCTCGACCTTTCCATCAATTCTGTCTGATATTAGACGCGAAATAAAGTAATACACATCAACAATGAAACTTTCAGACGCCTACGTCACTGGTATACAATATGTATCGATAGAAATAAATACTTGTAATTGAAGGGGAGTACAAAAAAGAGGGTATAAACGGGGGAACTTGGTAGATAGAAGTATAGTGATGGCACTCTGTTTTTTCTTATTAAAGAATAAAACTAAACATGAAGTTTAGATCCGGTTGATCTGGTTGGCCCGGTGTCAGTGGCATTATGCCACGTCCACGGCGTAATACTGCAGTGTGGCCTCAAGTAAACATAGTCTTCTTAAGACTGACATACTGTCGTCTGGACGTTTAACCCAGTAAATAAAAAAAAATAAAAAAATCACGTGACAGTGACACCAACCCCAGTCTAACTATTATATTCATACTTTAATAAGTTTGCATTTGCATTGGCGTTAGATACAGGGATATGGGTTTCCCTATTGGAGTTTCGATGACAAATATTATTGTGTGCTCTTGATATAAATGGATGTGTTATGCTGTATTCATATATACAAAAAGGTGAATCATTTCACTATTTTTTCTGACAAACTGTATACCCTGCACTGGGCCAGGGCACTGCCAAATTTGAAATAAATATACATACAAACAATTTTATTTATACAGACAAAATAGGATATAGAACCACATTGATGAATTTTGAGATATTCTAAGAGTAATTTTTTATATATAATTTCTGCTTGTTGTTGTCGTCGTCGTCAGTGTTTTTGTTTTAAAAGCATGTACGTATTGTAACTGGACTATGCATGCCTATATTTATGGACACCAACAAACGACACGGGATTGTTAGTTTACAATTGCTTGTTTTGAATTTATATATAATTATGATGAAATAAATAATTTGACTTTGTTACCCCAATATGTAGCGTTATTTTTTTATTTTATCCATTTGAATTTTTTTTTTCATTCGAAGCAAGTTGCTGGATATTTATAATGATCCTTAGAATTAATGAGTGTGTTCTTATCTACTTAGAACATACATATAGCAACTGAATAGATCAAGTACTCCTGAATAAGGCGATCATGCTTCGCCCGCTCTGAGGCTGTGCCTTAGTTCATATTATTTTAAAACGTGAATTTGCGAGAATTTGACATTATGCTGCGTTCTTCTGCAAGGTTTAGGTCTACTAGTCTTCAATCTTTGCTTAATAGGTCTTTGCCTACACATAGCACAGCTGTGTTTTACAAACAACATTTCAAGATGTAAGATTAACCTTAACACGCGCGCGTGACTTTTTTTTTTGTGTGTGTGTGAATATTGCTTCACTTTTTGATTTTTCAAGTTTAATTTTTATGTAAACACTGCATACCATTTTACTTTTGACCATTTTGAGCATTGGCAATCTCTCTCATTTTCCCCATTATCATAGATTAATGAATAATGAAGTCGATTTCGGTAATGTTTTTAATTATGAACATTCTTAGAGACACCATATGAACAAACGCAATGCATATACAATCAATCATAACTTCATACCATGATTCGATAATGTGTTGTGCAAGCATATACATATACTTGATCAAATAGAACACGCACAATTTCATGAAAAAGATCGCGGGTATATTTGCTAAAAATATTAAAAGAAAATAGAATAAAAAAATAAATAAATACGGTTATAATTACACATTTTCCCCATCATGTTAAAACGTTAAAACGTGTTATTACAAGATAACACATTGTCAATATGACAATATAAACACAAGGCTAATTTCTAATCATATTCATAGGAATGAAGCTATGGGGATTTGTAGTGATCTACAATGTATTTTCAATGGAATTCTTTCATTACCAGTATCTTTCTGGACTTTCCCAAATCTCTTGCATATTCTGATGTAACGTACTATGATATGTTAAATGACATTAAATTGAAAACAAACAGTCATAAATTATATGAATCACTCTTGCACGTTGTCAATATATCTGAAGAAATATGAAGTAGTTTCAGAAAACCAATACAAATCACTATTATTAAACTACTGAAAGTCATATTCATTGCTGCTATTGCAGCATGACGGCAAGTAAGTCAGCAGACGTTTCCGGTGTTGAGGCTCTTCCATTTCCGGTTCCTGCTCCTCCTCCTCAACATCGTACAACTGCTGCAGAAGAACCTCGAGGCGCGTCATACCTAGGACAAGAGAGATGAAGTTAATCTTTGTTTTCAAAGGTGGGCTGAATTTGATCTTTAATTTAGTTAAGACTGCCTGTGATGTTTATGAAATAATTGTAAGACCACGTACATGTATTTACTATGTCAGATCCAAATTGATTGCAATATCAAACATACCTCTTTTCTTTATATGGAACCTAATACCATCAAATCTGTTCAGTGAAGGTAGATAACTCTTCCTATTGCCCTTGATCAGCATGCTGATTGAGTGTCCTTTGGACTCTTGGATGGAAGACCGGTCATGTTGAAGCTCTTGTCGTGGCTTCAGGGTTCCGTCTTTCATCAGTTCCAGCAACTCATTGTCTGTCAGGGGCGCGGACACCTCGTTACCGCTGGGACACATGTAAAATATTATCTTTATGTAAGCCTATGTGCTGTGTAATCAATACCTCCAAGATAATTTCGCTTGTTTGCACAATTTTACACAAGAAAAAATGTATTTAAAAGGGCAATGGTTTAAGATAAAAAAAGCGACAAAAATGTATATAACAGGTTAATTGCATTTTAATCAGTAGATAAAAAAAAAACAAAAAAACAATAATAATGCAGATATCATTTCCTTCAAAATTTACTTTCTGATGGAAAACGTGACAGGGACATTCAGCATTTCATGCTGATAAAACACGCTATTTTCAAGTTCCTGCATATAACCTCCCCCATCTCTCTAACAAAAGCCTTCACTGTATAAAAGTGTTAGAGGTGTTGAAAAGATTCATTAGTTTTAGTGCGAATACCCACTAAATCCTACTTCTGGCCATCTGTTATGTAAACTAAATGTTAATACTTAACATTAAATTTTGACTGGATATATAAATAAAAACTTGTAAGAAGTCTAAAATATATGTCCGAAATAAACATATTCTCGTCTTTTGTATAGTATCCTCAGAACAACTTACGTGTCGTCATCGATACCAAGCCCAAGGTCCTTGATTTTCTTTTCAATCTGCGACTCCTGTTTACCCTGTTTCTGCACGGCGAACTCGTGCATGAACATGTCCACGATGAAGGCTGTCACCGTGCTGGGTGATAGAAATAAATGCTAATACATGAACATTGTATATTATAACTGCAATTTTTAATGACTTGATATTAGTAAAAGATGATTAAATGCAAAATTATATACGCAAAGGTACAGAAAAATAAAAATGTTGTTTGTCAAAAATCTCTCAAAATAGTATTTAGCATCTTCAATTACACATACAGATATAAGACCACCGCTAATGCGTTACCCAATTAATGTAAACAAGCGACATAAGGACAAACTTATGCTATATGTTCTGCTGTACTTGTAGTAAAGATCAATGTAAAAGTTTGAACACGAAGATAGATTGCTATATAAAGTACCCATGTTAGTAGTCTGTCGGAAAATTACCCCCTTTCCCTCACAAAAATATACTGATCAGTTGGTACTCTAGACTCACTTCATGATAGTGATGACAACACAGACGTAGAAGCTGACAAAGTAGAGCCGGGCCGCCTTATTGCTTGTTATCACAAACCCTTCTGCGACTACTGACAAAGTTAAGGTAATACAGAAAGACAAAATTTGAATCATGCGCATTATTGTAACTCAGATGCATAAGTAAACTAAAAATCATTTGACATTTGGATACATCTTGTTTGAAAACTGGGAAGAAAGATACCTTTAAAGCTTTATCAGCAGTAAAGTAAATTATTATAAAATATGAGCACCGACCAGGGTCTCGAGTTTTTTTTTTTTTTAGTTTTTTTTTTTTTTTAGATATATTTTCTTGTAAAGGCACTTTCAAATTTGTTACACTGGTAGATGGAAGTAGAAATGGAATGAAAGCACTTTGGAGCACCGGATCATGTAAAGTAAATCAATCTGGCTAGTCAGAAATCTTGCTTTATCTTCAGAAAAGATACCCGACGTCATTTAATGAAATATCAGATTTCTTGCTACCGGTATGTTTCATGTGTCAGATGAAAGGAGATCCATGGAGCAAGCATTAAGGTAAAGAGAGGTTGGAAATGGCTTTTAAGTCAAATGTAGAGCACACAGAAAGCAACCTCCGCTACCAGGATATTGTGAGGGCTACAAACAAGGGAAGGTTTAGGCCCCAGAAGAATGCAACCATGGAAAGATGCTAGCAAGACAGAATGAAGATCATTGGTGCAAAAGGAATCTGTTCGGCCAAAGCTGTCCAGTCGGGAGCAAAAGTGGCTGACCGGAAGTGTGGACCTAAGAACCTCGTCAACTATTATTCCTCCTCTGGTCTGTCCATGACCTGCTCTCCGGCTAACTTATCAGGTGATCCATTTTGCCCATATATGAGTGCACAGGAACACCGCGATACATTTTATCACCATGCACAACCTTTCTGACAACAGGAAGGTACAGATGGAGGCATGATCGAGTTCTTTTGGAATTGGCGCACATCCTGTAACTCGAGAGGAAGAGTCCCTCAACTTCGTAAGAAAAGGAGAGGAGAAGAACTCAATCCCCGTTATATACCAATATCATCCAAGAAGCAACACCGTGAACTTTTTGCAGATATAGGGAATAAGCTTTCCAGATGAAGTTATCCACACAACACTCAGACCAGACATTGGCCGAGTTAAGAGAGGGTCGAGGAGGCTCACTGACTGGTGAAGTTAAAATATCAGGACTAAGCCCAAGCACGCACAGACAACGGATGGAAGATATGGTTCTTCTAATGAAAGTGGGATGTCGTCGATTCCCGTCACAGTCGACATGGCGATTGCTAGGAGTGCTGAGCATTAGAGGACAAGTCCGAAAGCCTGCAGTCCGTGCTCTCAGTAAATCTGCTGAATAGCTCTTGTTACACCGTGGAATACCAAACATAAATATTGTGGAAATTGAATACATCCACCCGCCCTACCAACTCGAGTGAATTCTGGCCCCGTGTAGTCGAAAATATTTAAGTACGATCTCAGGCCCAAATTTGAGTAAGATACTCAAATCCCTATTGAAACAAATGAGCATTGTTTGAAATTAAGTTTGAAAATCATACTTAAGTACCACTTTTATTTTCGAGAACACGGGGCCTGAGCTAGGAGCGAAGCATCCGACGACAGATGGCGCTCAGCTGATGACGTCTATGCAGTATCATCACATAGTCCAAAACTTAACTGTAAAGACTTAACTCAATGATTGAAGTACACAGTGATGGCAATTTTCATATTCATCAAAGCCCATATGCATTATAACCTACAAGATAAAAGAACTGAAAAGCTTAGTTCAATTTATACTTGTCTGTCAAAACACACACACAGACACAAAGGATACCATGCCAGTTGTTTTCATAAAGCAATGTTGACAACACAAGGGTGGCGCTGAAAAAACTGTTGAAGTTCAGCACGCAATACCCGGAGTCTGCAAACGGTGTGCCGAACAGTTTTGGGGTGCCACACGCTGTTCCATTAAGATTCGAACTCTCATTTTCCTTCACTTGGTCTTTGAAGACTTCCATACCAACAATGGCGAAGGCATAGAAGAGGATCTGAAACAAAGCAGAAATTGTTTCCACATCTAAGTACAGAGTGTCAAACGAACTGAAATCTGACAGATCGATGTTTTTATCAGATACTTACTTTTCAACAAAATTTACACTTATAAGCAAAATATTACATGTACTGTAATAACATCTACGAATTTTGTTGGGGACCATGTTTTGTCGATTTCGTGGCTGATTTTTTAACCCATCATTTCGTAGACCTGCTGTCTTCTAAAACATAAATCCAAGAATATTTGTACCAAACCATTATGAAATTGTACCCACACTGTATTCACTCATTATTAAACTGTACCAACACTGTACCCGCACATTATGAAACTGTACCCCACATTATGAAAATGTACCCACGTATAAAACTGTACCCACACTGTACCCACACTGAACCCACACAAAATGAAAGTGTACCCACACTGTACCCACACATTATGAAACTGTACCCACACTGTACCCACACATTATGAAACTGTACCCACACTGTACCCACACATTATGAAACTGTACCCACACTGTACCCACACATAAAACTGTACCCACATTATGAAACTGTACCCATATTATGGAGCAGTACTCACACATTATTAAACTGTCCCCAAGCTGTTTCCACACATTATGAAACTGTACCCACATTATGAAACTGTACCTACACATTTTGGAACTGTATTGACAAATTATGAAACTGTACCCACACTGTACCCAACATTATGGATTACCCATATATGAAATTATGGAAGTGTACCAATATTATGTAACAGTACCCACACATTATGAAACTGTACCCACACACTATGAAACTAGCTGACTATCTGAAATTAAATGTTTTATTTCCCTGATAATAAAGCCAAAATTACCCCTCTTAAGATAAACACCATATTTTCCGTGAAAATGACTGTAAAGTGAATCCGCTGTTGATGTAAGAATGTATTTATCTCGCTGCGCTTACGTGAGCACACGTGTGCGTGTGTGTTGCATTATATTTTATACAATACGTGGCTGACTTACGAATATGATCCCAGCGTACATGACGATGGACTGGGCAATGTTCAATAATGTCGACGTCATTATCTTGAACCTGGTAAACAGAATACGACCGCATTTTATTTTCACTTTTGCAAGAAAAGAAATGATTAAAACAGCTCCTTCAGTACCGTTTCAAGAATGAAAAAAGAAGAAATCACACACACACACACACACACACACACAAGTTTTATACTTTATGACAGAATGCATTTGAAATGGATCACCCGGTGTCTAAGAGAAAATGCGTTTCTACAAAACTAATCTTACGAAAGGGTCCTCTTCCCTTTTTCTCTGTCACTGTACTTACAAAATAACGTACTAATACATTTAAGTCCTGTGTATGTTGCCTGATCGACCTATAATAAATAAATTTTCCTTTTAAAAAGAGCTGTGTGTTAATTGCTGCATCTGCTAAATTGCAACCGAACTGTGGAGGCCAAAATATAATTGGGCTATTAATAAGAACTGGTTTCCTATTAATATGTATTTTGTTAAGAATCAAAACAGAGTATCAAAACATGCAGTTAATTTCTGATTGGTTGTTTGTTCCTTCCCACATTCATGTTAGCTATGGGGAAACTCTCACAGACGGATAATTTCGGCTGTTTGCTAGACGCAACATGTTCAAAAAGTTACGAGCACAAATCTAAGTGAATATATGGATTGTATCCGCAAGCCAACAAGTTTAACAACGATCAAGAGTTGTCAGTAAGTACCTGGGTATGTGGTTGAGGAGCCTCAGTATCCGGAACGTCCTCAGTATGCTAAAGAGCTCGTCAACACCTCGTAATAAATTCCCTGTAACAACGTGAAAACACGTGATCAGCGCGCTTTTTTTCCTATTATAAACAGACTGACGTTTGTTTGAGTTGCATTACAATATATATCAAATTGAAAACTTTGACCGGATAGATTTCTTTGAAGCTGCAGATATTTGCGGAACAAACTTAGCTCTGAGGTTATAAAGAAAAAAACAACACATCTTTTCTTATTTGCTTATAAATTTAATATATACTGTAGGGGTTGTGAATTACTGGGTAATCTGTTGTGTCTGCTTCATGGAATGTATTAGACGGCATATAAATTATGTTGATAAAGATATGTAAAGTTTCAAGAAATGCTTTAAGAAGATTGACATTCTTACAATGAGATTGGAGTGGTCATACTTGGTTAAGTAGCTCGATTCCGGACACTGAGATTAGTATTACATGTCTGTTTTTCTGCCTTTCTTCCCCTATAATATAGACCTCAATTAGTTTTATAGCCAAGGTCATACTAGAAGTGGGGAGAAGAAAGACAACCCCATCTCCCTACCTGCCGGACTTTCCTCGACAAACTGCTGTATTATGATACCAGCCCAGGATCCTCCGGTTACAATGACATCAAACCTTAAAACAACAACAACCTTGTGAATAAATGGTGTCTACTTGTATCTGACATATATATACTCAACAACTTTTCTAATTGGTCACCCTTTGATTTTGATATTTTTCAATACTGGTGAATATATTGATGGTAAACCATCACAATTGAGTTACCATGAACATAACCTTGAGGTATACATGGATTTTGCCAACAAAAACATCGTTAATTAAACCTATGATTTCTATTTTGTAATAAACAGTTCTTTAATTTAAATACGTTAGATTTTCATACACTTATTTTCCTTGTGATATTTTGATGAAATTATCAGGTGACCAATTAGAAAAGTTGTTGAGTATATCTAAACAGACTGTCAACGGGCTAGTTTCAGACTGACTGTTCACTCTGTAACTATTCTTCTCGTGTTGTTCTAAGTATGGGTATAACATTCCATACCGTAAACACATGGTTGATTGTTGATTCATTTATATATATATATCAGTTTACTAGTATGGCATTTTTTTCGTTGGTTCAAAAAAGTAAGATACCATAACATTTGAACTGTCTGGAATAGAGGGGTGATAAAAAAATCTAGCACACCTAAAACAATAAATCCTATCCGGTGTGCAAGACAGGTCTTTGAAGTCATAAGAGCCTTTTCACTATTCTTGAAAATGTTAAGCGTTTGTTTATCACATATGTAAAACACAAGACTCTATACATTTTCTTCATTAAAAAAAAAATATAAAAAAATAGAGCAATGGAATACCGGTATGCCATGATTTACCGATTTATTATCGATCTATTTTACCTTGAAACTAAGTATAAGTAGAAATTATGCAGTATGTTCAAATGCATTCAATGGTTTCGATTCGTAAAAGTACTTGTCCGTTTGATGTAAGAACGTCTACTGATGTGAAATCTATAACACTGAAAACCAAGCTAAATTGTCGTCGGACAGCACTGAGAATGGCAGAACGTCACCTATTCTTCCTTTGTAAGTACATACCGTTACAGAAATCATCAATGAACCCATATATTTCCTCACAAATGTCATAGCTTATTTCTCATAGCTTATCTATACTTGTTTTTCCCCAACTTGCTTTTAAAGTACATGGATTATCAATATACTGACCATATGTTCTCAAAGTAATAACGATTTGATAGCGTAGAATATGACATTCCGTTAAAATACATTCTTTACCCTTTTAAGTCACAAATGAATACAGCTCACGAGAAGTAAAATCAAATAAAAATGATGGTGATGATAATGATGAAGATGAATAAATAAAACAAGGAAACGCAAATCAAATCTAAAGAATGATAGATATAAAACAAGACCTGTCACAGTCACCGTGACAAATGCACCTAAAGGAAATCACCGACACTAAAACTTGAGTCATGTGTTTGACAGGACCATCTTCTCGTTATGACTAATTGTGGCTTTCTCTTTTGTAAGGCTACAGACGAGGATATTGTATGAGCCAAATATCTGGAAGCCTATTTTTTCTAAGTTATATCAAAATCGTTATATGTAAAACAACATTTAGAACCCGGGCACTTGAAAAAGTGCCACTTTGCAACTAATCAGTGAACGGGAAAGGCATGCGCCATGCGCCAAAGTCACATTAAATTTTTTTTTTTTTTTTTTTTGCACTGGATGCGCCCCTGTCGCATTCCAATTTTTCGGTCTCGCCAAAATACTACAGCCATAGATACGATTATTGATCAACCAATCAGATTTCATCAAGGCATTGGTGTACCAACCAATCAGATTGAGTCTTTTTCGCGTAAAAATCTGAAAGGGATCCGTGATTCTGATTGACGTCGGCCATCATAATAAGTTTGTGTATAAAGTGTGAGAAGCGGCTGATTATCTTGAAATGAATGCTTGCACAAGTGTCACCACATACCTCCCCCTGTACCCCCTCCACTGATTCAGTTTCACCTTGTGTGACATCCACTCTACACACAGGAAGAAATAAACATTCTGCAGCAGTAAAGTCCAAAGGGTGTGAAACCGGCACATGCCATTGTCCGGCCTTCTTTTATCTCTAGCTAAATGCCAAAACTTTAAAGAGAGTTTCGTGTTTGGTGATTGTTAGAGTGTTAGTATTAGGAAATACACTTGGACATTACCTGTTGCGTCTAACAACTGCTGCATAATAACATCTGCGATCTTTTTTTTTTTTTTTTTCGGCCATTAGGCCGTTTATTTTCACGCTGACTTCCTGTGAAACACACAGCAATGAAGCGGAATAAAATTAGGCTTTTCATTGGTTATTATATACTTTGCTAAATTTCCATTGGTCATTGTAAAATTGGTCAAAAGAAAAGAAAGAAGTTGCGGAAACGAATTCTTTAGATCTATTTGTTTTTAAAGTTGATTTTTTCTTCCCCTGCGAACGATTTGTCCCGAATAGTACTTGACACTGCACCTTTTTAATGTAAACTGAAAGAGTAGAACGCTAAAAAATAGGAAACACATAGATTTCGGAATTGATTGTTCGACTCTGACAGATCCTATCTTCTACAAAAACGTAACATCCGGTTTCGTTTTGTAGTCCGCGAAACGAAGTCTAATGCGCAGATGTTTTAAGGCTGTAAGTGTCTACCAAGATTGTACAAATTATTTAGATCCGTGGTATTTCAAAGAGCTGCACTTACACAGGAATTACACAACTATTTTACCAACAACAAAATCTATTACATGTTAAACCATTCAGACACTAATAATCGAGCTGGTTACCACGGCCGAGTATCTTTTTTAAAGATATTTCTTGTTTTGTTGTGTGGAATAGAAATATGTGATCATCTAGTTTCACTCAACTTTTTATCTTGGGGAAAAAAAAACAATATGGCTAGAAGATGTTTAATTAACTAAGAATAGTTGAAAGAGATCAGTTGACAGTGACCAAAACCTTTATTTTTTTCTTGTTAAATGATGAAAGTCAAATTAAATTATTGAATTATTGCATTATGTTCAATTTTTTTTATATATTTTTGATCAATTGAATGGCCAAATGAACTTTTATTTTCAGAACAGAATGGCCTATAATATTTGGTTGGTGGCTAGACCATAATCTTTTTCTATTGTTTTTGTGACGGTCATTTTTGTGATTATACATGTTGTTCTGCTTTTTAATTAAAATATTAGTTTGTCATTCAAAGTCTTTTTTTTTTCATGGTATCATGGTGTGAGTTTGTTGTTAATATTATGCATTTTAGACTCGCTTTAAAAAAGCAAGTTGTAGTCGTTTCATAAAATGTCACATTTGATTTTGAAAATGTTACATTAGTTTTGAAATTGTTACATTGATTTTGCCTCAGAAAGGGTCATTGTCCCATTGATAAAAATTCTTTCCCGATCACTGTTGCAACCTTTGACCTGTGATTGTGACCTTGACCTTTGACTCAAGACTCTGACCTAGAACTTTGAGCTACAGTCCTGGCTCTTACGCATGACACATCGTCTTCTCTAGAAGAACATTCGTGCCAAGTTATTTCAAAATCCATCCAGATAGATAAATATAATAATCATGATAGATTTAGATCCCGGACACGACAAAATGTTCCCTTTTCGGACATTTGACCCCAGTTTGTGACCTTGACCTTTGAGATACGAACCCGGGTCTTAATCGCGATACATCGGCTTAATGTGGTGAACATTTTACCAGATTATTCCAAAATCCACACATTCAATTAGGAATTACAGTACAGACATGAAGTGGGACAGACGGACAGTGTGGTAATTATATGTTTCCGATTTGGGAACATGATATGGCTTTTAAAAGTCTTAACATGAAAAACAAGACAGATGCTTGAGATGTCGTCATAGCTACCAGCTGTGTGCCCTGTGGAAGTACTTCCTGAACCCAAACGTGTAAATCTTCACCAATATCTCTAGCGTGAAGAGGCTGCAGAACAGGGTGTTCACCGTGATATTCGTCTGTATGGCCAACAAGATCGTGTGTATGACGATCAACGTGTCGAACAGGACAATGAACAGACTGGAACAGAAATTTTAGATATGCCGTGTTTTACTTAAGGCCGCAATTAACACAAAAATGACTAAATATGTTTCAGTAAAACAATCTGAAAAAAATTAAGATACATGTATTTGAAATTTTGTGTAAGAATATGCCTGCAAGAACTATTTCTCTTTTCTAGGTCTATAATTGGGGTTCTACATCCTGAATTGTTGGAAAACCTCATATTGATATGAATCATTAAATTTAGATAGGCATGGACTAATCAGACTGGACTCGTATGACGAATAAAAATATTCGCTCAGCAGACAGGAACTGGGACAGACTGCATAAAAGTTAACCAGTGCTCGGGAGACGGATTATACCGATCAAACTGCGTACGCATGATCGCAAGACTAGTATTATTATCGAAAACGTGCTTGGATTATTAACGTGATGTCAAAGTGAATAGATAAATGGTGTCTGTCGTCATTATATTTGTAACGTTTTATTTAATACTCTGTCTGTCCGGAATTGGATGGCCTAATGCCCATGAAAGTATGGGAAGGAAGGAAGGTACTAAGATCCGTAAACGACAGGGACATCCTACCCGATATACAAGAAAAACATTGTGAACTTTGAATATACACTGGATTATTCCTTTTAGGCACTGCACATAAATTTTGTGAAATGGTATTTCAGAAAGTTTCAAAATGTACTAAATACGTGTGATATTATTAAATTTAAGGCGCCAAATATAACGCGAAATGCAGCTACGCGCATCCTAGAAAAAAGGAGGTGCATGCCCGAAGACCCGTGAGCCCGGGCCTGCACATCAATTTAGGCACTGCTACGCTCATAATGTATGCATAGGTTAACTTAGTCACTCGATATGTAAACAAATGGAGAGGCTTATTAGATCCTATAGATCATAACAATCATACAGGTCAAAGACAGAGATAATAAACGGTCCGAAATAACATTCTTTTCTCGAAACGAAATAGCAGATGAACGGGATTGGAACGAGATCTCGCTGAGACCCTTAAAATCTTGCCTTACAATATCATTCATAAAAGAGATCTGCGATCTAATAAGAGGCATACATATTTGGTTTAATCGCCAATTAACTGAAAAGAAAACTCAGTATATTTATAATTGATATGAGCTAATTTACTTATCTCACATTATTTTGCGAAAACATGATCGTACATGTAACTTAAAGAGAGCTTCTTTTTATTTGCTCTTTAACTTTATCAGGGTTGCGGGGCCACTGTTAATGGAACGAAGCTCTGTGTTTACGAAAAAAAAATCCTTAACTTAGCGAATATTTTTAACAGTAATTTACTAGGAGTTCCTTTGATTGGTCTAGAAATTTATGTTATTGCCTGCAATAGGGGCGACTGATTAACACTCGCTAACGTGAGCGTTTGAATCCCTATTAGTTTCCTGTTATATATCGCAGTGTATAGAATGCAAGCAGGGAAGCAACTCGCAACCGTTAGCTGACACGAGCGCCCGTTACTGATCGCACTGCAGGTGTTTGCGGTATGAACAGGAGCGTCCGTCACTAGGGCTCCTGCCTAGTGATGGGAACGAGGTTCTGTCAACCTTCCGCCAGTAACTTTAGCAGATATCTGGGGAACGTATGTAAACATATCAAATGCATATATAAAGGAACAACTAATACGTAGAGGTATTTCTTAAAAACAGGGTAGTAACTTTGAGTTTCTTTGATTCGTTTAGAAAGTTAGTAAACGGGTGACGCCTAAGTAAGAAAAATCCTGTGCGTTGTGCAAGAAATGCATCAAGTCTGTCTCGAATTCCACCAACCTTACTTAGAGTTAAATAATAATTAAATACTTACGTGCGAATTTCATATAAGTCTTGTTTTCCTAATAAAATAAATACCCAAATATTTCATTTCTGAACTAATAACATTTGTTATCAAGAACATTTATTTATGTCAACTTAAACATGTACTTGAATGTTCCGTAAAATAGGACTTGTGGAATGCGTTTCTACCCAATTTAAGGTATTCCATCTATCATCAAAATATATGGTCTTTCAAATGTTAAAGAAGATTTCAGTGCAGAAACAAGCATCCATTGACCTGGAGTTACATGCTCTTCAGCTATAAGTCTTGCATTTTCTATTAAATTCCCACGATCATTTGATGAACCATGATCTCAATTTAATGGATGGATGGATAACCTTAAAGTACAATAACTCAAAATTATTTCTGTTGATGGAATTGGAGCCTATTACTTCACTTGCATGGTCTCCTTCAAATACAATACGTTTACATAACGCTTACATAACGGTTAAAATAATATCTATCTAACAAGAATTGAAAAAAGGCACTTACAAGCTGTCGACAATTCTCCTGAGTAATTCACTGGGTGGGGAATTATAGAATGCTGGCCAATGGTCCTCCAACCATGTCTGTCTGTCCGCTACCTCGGACACCGGAACGTTCAGAAGGTCAGCCACGTTCAGGAACTCCTGTCGACCTAGTGGCGGTTATCAGGCAATATAAGGATGAATACAATATATACAGTCAAGGTAGAGAAATAATAACAAAGAAATGTCATGCTGACACAGTTATGCCCCACTGACCATTTGGATTCTGAGTTTCTTGGGTGAAAATTCAAACATTTCCAAACTTTAGCTACCGGCGTGGGGTGGATATTTGATTGTTATATAACAAGATGAACACGGCTTTGTCAGTATAGCAAGCAACGCTGTCAGGAGTCCCAACCTGTGAAAATAACCTTTTTAAGAATCTGTGCCAAGATAGAAACTAGAAAATATTAGAAATGAGTTATGATCTCCGAACTGCACTGACCTTTCAAGCATGCAAATTGTTGATGAGCGCGATACACCTTTGTGTTATGAAAAACACTTATGTAAAGTTTCATGAAAATCCAAAAATAGATACGGAGTTATAGAGCGGACATGAAAATGTAGTCTATACATACCAAAGACAATTTCTAAAAGCTCCTGTGACCTTGACCTTTCAAACACGCACATGGTTGATGCACATGACACATATTTGTGTTATAACAAACACTTCTGTAAAGTTTCATTAAAATCCAGAAATAGATACGGAAGTTATTTAGAGCGGGCGTGAAAATGAAGCCTATGAATACCAAAGATAATTTCGAACAACTCCTTTGACCTTGATCTTTTAAGTATGCACATAGTTGTTGCACCAACAGATTTTCATGTAATGACGAACACTTTTGTAAAGTTTATTGAAAAAAAAAACAATTATAGATGTGGAAATTACGTAGTGGACACGTAGATGTAGCCTATAAATACCAAAGAGAATTTCTAACAACTCTGGTGACCTTGACCTTTTAAATGTGCACATGGATGATGCGCATGACCCACCTTTGTGTTATGACAAACACTTCTGTAAAGTTTTATGAAAATCTATCCATAGATACGGAAGTTATAGAGTGGACATGAAGATATAGCCTATAAATACCAAAGGGGATTTCTAACAACTTAAGAGACATTGACCTTTCAAGGACGCATATGATTTATGCGCGCGACACAACTTTGTGTTATGACAAACATTTTTGTAAAGTTTATTGAAAATCAATCAATAGATGTGGAAGTTTCATAGCGGACACGAGGATATAGCCTATGAACACCAAAGCAATTTCTTACAACTCCTGTGACCTTGACCTTCAGGGGTGCATATGGTAGATGCGTACGACACTCCCTTTGGTTATAAGGAATACTTCTGTAAAATTTTACAGAAATACATCCATAAATTAATTTAGTTATGGAGCGGACATTA
Organism: Solen grandis; assembly: GCA_021229015.1. NCBI lineage: Eukaryota > Metazoa > Mollusca > Bivalvia > Adapedonta > Solenidae > Solen > Solen grandis. The sequence continues at coordinate 18,103,007 of CM037780.1, read as the reverse complement.
AAGCGGGACGGTCGGACGAGCGGACGGACGGCTGGGTCTGACGAACGGAAGGACGTGCAAACCTATAGTCCCTAACCGGTTTCACCGCGCCCCTCATTAAATCCTCCCATGATTTCACATTAGAACTGCTGAGTCTATCAAAATCAAACCATGTCTTCAATTAAGTGCAAAAATACAAATTTTATCCACCATTGCACATCTTGACATTAACTAATATGTTTTCATTAGTGTACATAACCAGAAACATTACTTATATATCCCGATCTGTTCATGTCCAAGATGAGCATCAACAGGTCGATCTGGTTTTTTGAAAGCTTGGGTATAACCAAGTTCATCAGATGCTTCCAGGTCTTGTAAGTGACCATGTCCTCGTTGTCCCGTCTAATCTTGACCACGTCAAACGCTTGTTGCAACTTCCGCTTCTTGCCTTTAGAACTGGATATGATTTCCCTCTACAAATATGTATTCAACAAAGATAATATAACCGAAATAACGGTTTTTCTCGTAACGTAAAAAAAGAACAGTTGACGGGATTTGAACGACATCTCACTGAGATAATTAAATCTTATAGACGCTTAACAGACCGACGCTTTACAGTAACGTCCATAAAAAAGAGATCTGCGATCTAATGAAAGACATACTTATTTTGTTAAATCAGCGATAAAGTGAAAAGAAAACTCAGTATACATATATTTATTTATTTAAAATTGATATCAGCAATTTTACACAATCACGTTATCTCGCGGTCACATGATGGTACACATAAATTTAAGGCAGCTTTTCTTGATTTTCTCTTTACCTATATCAGAGATGTTGAGTCTTTGCATACCGCGAAAAGAGCGTCATTAATTATCTCTACGTATTACACAAGACATGAAACAGATTATGTGATCAGACAACACTCAATAAATCTCATGGTATGGTAATTGGATCCTGCATTACCTCCAAATGAATCCATTAATGAGCTGTTGACTACAGCTGCTTCAAACTTGGGATTGTTGGTTTGATTCCCATTAATGTCATTTTTTTACTCTTTGACCATTATTTTTGCGGAACGCACTTGTTTAAAAACGTTCGCGGTGTGCCCCAGGATGCCATTTAAAAACGTGAAAATATAGTTACATGCTTTATGATGAAGCCTTTTTTTTCTTCCACTTGTTGTTAATTCTTTTATTCATTTAGTTGTCTGTTTGTTTTAGTTTTTTCCTACTTAAATAGGTATACAAGCACAGTTTGCATCTTACCTTCATGTTTTCGTTATAGCTATGATAGGCTATGGCAAGGAAGACGTTGAGGACAATGTAGTAGCTGACCACGATGTAGGCGAAAAAGAAAATGCAATAGAACCGGCTTTTGTTGAGGGCTGGCAACCTAAGTAAATAAATAACATCCTTTATTTTAAATCAATCACAACTTTAATAAAAGCTATCGTTTGTCGTAAATTTTGATTCAAATTTCACGAAAACTGTTAAGTGCGTGGTGGTGAGAATATGCCATATTACATAATGAACAAAATAACATTTTGTTAGATGAGTGTTTTGAAGTAAGTCGTTGCATGGTACTGATAGTGCGTCATAGAATAGTAAAAAAAATAAGCCAAAATCCCTTAGTCAAAGTAAAAAGGGGCCACAACTCAAAACATTTTAACAGAGAGTGTTTACTGTTGATTATCCTTTACTGTCCTTCGATGACCTCAAACTCAGGCGCAGTGATTGGCTATGCGTCAATCACTGCAGCATCATGGTGTGTTCTGAAAGGTACATGGTGTGTTCCAAAAGTCAAACTATTCAGTTGAAACTCAGCTTTTTATTGTGAAGTTCCTATGGTAAACAAGTGCAGGACATTTTGTGTTTATCCGAGCAGAACACGTTATCCTATGCAGACGACTAGCATGACTCAATGATGCTACTTACGTCACATCCGGGTTGTTGGAAGTGGTGACCAGCACCAGAAGTTCCCAGACACATTCCATATAAGTCTTGAAATACGGGTCGCCTTTGGGAAAAACGATGTCATTCCTGAAAACAGAGACGTAGAATTGGTTACAGAAACAACACTGCAGTCTTTGAAAGGATTTTTATAATGGTATGGTGGCATATTTCTACCAGCCACTTATCCACTTAGCTATGTTGAAACTTTTCTGAAAAATTGTCACATATTCAGTTAGTATCTGGCAAGTAGCAAATTTTCAAGTTATCTACTTAGGTATCTTAACAGGACTTAACTGTCTGTTAGTGCCCACTACTGCCAATCACATATTCACTTATTTTAACTGGATATCATGCCTTTTTCCAGATAATTATGTGAAAAAATGCTTGTTATCCACATAATTTAACTGACTAACTTGAAAAAAGGCGAGATAACCAGTTATCTTAAGTGAATATATGGCTGGCAGTAGTGGGCACTAACAGGCAGATTTGTTCTGTTAAGATACCTAAGAGGATAACACGAAAGTTTTCTACTTGCCAGATACTAACTGACTATAAGACATTTTTTCAGAAAAGTTTCGACATAGCTAAGTGGATAAGTGGCTGGCAGAAATATGCCACCATATAATGGCATATTTCTGCCAGCCACATATCCACTTAGTTATGTCGAAACTTCTCTTAAAAATTCTCACATATCCAGTTGTTATCTGGCAAGTAGAACATTTTCAAGTTATCCACTTAGGTATCTTTACAGGACAAAACTGTCTGTTAGTGCCCATACAATTGTACGTAAATATACATGAGCTGAAGGTCTATCTATCAGTCATAAGTTTGATCAGTCGGGTGAACTTTTATTTTTTCATTGATTTATTTAGTTTAAAATTTTTTATTGAGCAGTTTGTTAGAATATTGTCACTCCGAAAAATCGACCTGTCATATCATTCTTTGACACAAAACACACCTGAGAACGGAAGGGTAAAAAAAATCAGTAAAAATGCATCACATATATTTACAAGTCGACACATCGCTTGTCCACTACTTCTTCGATTCCATACAATTGATATACAAGAAACGCGGTGAAATAATTGGTAACTATTATTACATGTCAGTGCCAAAGAAGGAGGCAATGGTGAATGATTACAAGAGGGCCATGATGGCCCTAAATCGCTCACCTGAGATAAATAAGTTGACCCAAGGAACATCTGTATCAATTTATTTTAAAATCTGGCCAGTAGTTTTGAAGCAGATGGTTTTTAAAGTTTTCATATTTTTTTTCTTTTTGTTGCCATGGCAACCAGAGTTCTATATTGATCAAGTTTATTTTAGGAACTTTTGTGAAGGTTGACCCAAGGATCATTCCTGCCAAGTTTAATCAAATTATGTCCAGTGGTTTCAGAGGAAATGTTGATTAAAGTTTTCCCTATATACATATAAGGCAAATAAGCCCCGCCCCTGGCGGTCATGTTTTTTACGGATCGGAATTTTTTTAGCAACTTTGGTAGAGGTTGACCAAGGAATATCTGTACCAATTTATTTTAAAATCTGGCCAGTAGTTTTGAAGGAGATGATTTTTAAAGTTTTCATTTTCTTTTCTTTTTGTTGCCATGGCAACCAGAGTTCTACATGGATCAAGTTTATTTTAGCAACTTTTGTGAAGGTTGACCCAAGGATCATCCCTGCCAAGTTTAATCAAATTCTGTCCAGTGGTTTCAGAGGAGATGTTGTTTAAAGGTTTCTCTATATACATATAAGGCAAATAAGCCCCGCCCCTTTAAACAACATGCTGCTAGAGTGCAAACAATGTGAAATCTGGCTTTTTTGAATTTTAAAAGGGGCATAACTCCTGACCTAATGGTACGATACCAGCCATAATCGAACTTGGCCGTGATTTTATGGTTATAAACATTGATATAAAGTTTGAAGATAATTGCTCATGAAATGAAGACGCTAGAGTGCAAACAATGTGAAATCTGGCTTTTTTGAATTTTAAAAGGGGCATAACTCCTGACCTAATGTTCCGATATCAGCCATAATCGAACTTGGCCGAGATTTTATGGTTATAAACATAGTTTTAAAGTTTGAAGATAATTGCTCATAAAATGAAGATGCTAGAGTGCAAACGAACAAATTGTGGACGACGGACGGACGGACGACGGACATTCATCGATCCTAAAAGCTCATCCTGAGCACACGTGCTCAGGTGAGCTAATAAAGGAAGACAGGAGGGGGTTATATGACCTGACATACTTATTTCTGAACAGCTGGAGTCCAATCAATGCAAACACGAAGATGAAGAAGAAGAAGAGAAAAATCACGTGGTAGACATCGTATACTGTCCGCCGGATGTTTCGCCACGCTCTCCGTACCTGCAACCAAACAACCGCGTGTTCACATATAGACTATTTTGGCACCACGTGATTTATCACATGTTCATTTTGAGTATGTTTTGTGATGAAGTACTTATTTTCTACCACGTGTCTGCGTGTAGTACCACGAGTCAGTCCCCATTATTGTATCTCCATTTATTATTCCTGGGGAATACTAAAAAGGAATACAATAGGTTGTAAAGGTGTGTCGTAATATAAGCACAAAAAATGATACACTTCAAACAACTAATTTTTACATAAAACAGAAATTAAAAAACTTTATCCAGCCATCATTAAATTGTGATCATGGTCCATCAAGTGATCGTCTGAATTTTATAATGAATGCAAGCCTTTATAGACTTACAATAAGAGCATATAACTGCAAGTCATTCGATGCTTGCATCTGCACTGAAGTCTTTTTCAGCATTTGAATGACCATGATTATAATTTAATGATGGATGGATTACCTTAAAAATTAGTTGTCTGTAAAACGTTTTACAACTTTAACCCTTTCCCTCATATAGACTCATTTTTGACGCACTCAATAGGTATCACATAAAGCCTGATCTGCAGAAAACCACAGTTAAACCTTACCAAATTTAATTACAAAATCCTCATTTCCAGACCACTGAGGAGCAGCGAACAGCATAAAACCTGATCAGCCTGCGAGTTACTCGCAGGCTGATCTGGTTTTATGCTGTTCGCATAGGTCTTTTCATGGTTACCTCTATGAGGGAAAGGGTTAAAGAGCAACTTAAATCCTTGCCTTCTTTACAGTTTGGATGCGTTTAAAACATGTTCACTTAACATATTGTACTCTTTTGACCAGCTTCGTATTTTCAACCTTATTTTGACCAGTGAAACTGGCCGTGGTCCAGTGATATTGTACACGACTGCGGATCCGAAGGTTGTGGGTTCGAACCCCGTTGTAGATAAGGATTTTTATGACCTTCCCATGCGCTAGGTAAGGTCCAACCCAGGAAATGAGTTTAAACTAAAAGTGAAATGTTGATTTGCATTAAAATAAACAACTGTTGTACAGTAAGGGTGGTTAGTTTAACAGTATATTATTTTCAACTTAACATGATCCAGTTAATTACAAACCGAGTATATATTTCAATCATGTACACTATGACAAACAGTATATTCAAGGCGGAATTGATTCAAGTTTCAACAATTGTCCTCTTCAAACTTTGCAATGTATATCCGATTTGTAATTGGATACTTAAACTACTTCATTTCTGTTGCCGGCTGCCACACAACATCAAATTTTATTTTCTGTCTATTTGATTCAAGCACTCTTGTTTGTGTCCCACTTAAATCGGTTTCTTAAGGATACCTGTCTGTTTTCAGAGAAGTTGACGATGTAAAATGGCCTGAGTACACGTGACCAACGAACAGAGTGCGTCCCCGTCGTTAGGAGAAAGATCACGTGAATAATCATGTCTATAAGCGTCAGCTGAAACAAAGTTATATAAGTCTTTTATTATATTATTTATAATATGGTGGTATATTTCTTCCAGCCTCTTATCTACTTAGCTATGTCGAAATTTTTCTGAAAAAAAAAAGTCACATATTCAGTTATTATCTTTTCCAGAAACGTTTCAACATAGCTTAGTGGATAAGAGGCTGGCAGAAATATGCCACCATATGTTATTAATTTTATGATGCAGTTACATTCACTAGATTATTTTTGATAAATTTTATGTGAGTATCTAATATATATAAGATTCTAAATATATCCCATAAAAGATAATAGAAAACATGCACACTGGGTGTGAATAAGGCTCTGCATTGTATACAGCAAACAGTGCTGGTAGTTAAGAATACTGTTACACTTACATATATCTATCTATTTTATAAATTTCACCGTCAAAATAAAATCTTATGTGCCTGTCTATATGGCTGATCCACCCGTAACTAGAGCTTGTGGGTTCGATATGAGAGCCAAATAGTGTCATATTGAGGTAAAATAAACACAATATTAACTCGAAATAACGAGACAATTACGTAATACCGAGATACTTATGTCGTTGTTACGAGAAAGATGTCGTTATAACGAGATAATTTCTCGTAAAATTGGAATAAATATCTCTTTAATATCGAGATACGTATGTCGTTGTTACGGAAAGATGTCGTTATAACGAGATATTTCTCGTATAACGTGATAAATATCTCTATTGTTTGGGTTTTGAAGGGTTTTAAAGGCCACGTATCATATCATTCATACTGAACGTATGTCTTCTACAAGGGGGGGGGGGGGGGGGGTAAATCGTCATTATCTGAACCGCCTTCCTACATCTTACACTTTTAGAGATACTTGGTCGAGGTTACGAGTATCATACTTATTCCAAATTCTGACAATTACATCGCTCTTTGACACAGCTTTTCTAAAGAAAAAAAAAATGTTTATAGTGGAAAAATGATAAATGGAGAAAAAACAATATCAATCATTCACAGCAGCTTGATAGAAGTACTAGATTTATAAACTTACAGTAAGGATGGATATGATGAAGATGTTCTTAAGGTCCCGGATGAAGCGCATCTTCAGACGCCAATGTGCGTGATGCACGGTTCTGAAGGTGAAGTAGCCCAGGCATATTAATTCCGTGGTTAACGTCGCCTGAAATCCGTCACCATCATGGAGGGTCAGTGTAAATATCGTTAGATAGATAATCTTCAGAAAATTCCTGCTTTTTCTTTTCTTGCTTACACCCATGATACAGAACCGTTTCTTGTAATCCTTCTATTTTGTTTTGTTTTACAGTAAGATGTTAATGGGGAGACTCCTCCTAGAGGATTGGTTTATCGGAGAATCTAATGTATTTAGATATATTTTTAATTGTGGTGTGTGATATTGTATTCAATGCATAGTGTACCTACCCATGGAGGAAACAGGAATTCTTTGCGAGCCGGATCTTCCACCAAAACCAGGGCGAGGTTGAGAATAATGGCTATATATAGTAACAATGTCAGCGGCTTGGATTTGTAGAGTTTGTAGGACCTGAACAAAACATCAATGTAGCTTTAAAATCATGTATATTCTAGCCACTTAAACTGTTTTCTTTCATTAGGACGAGACACTAGATTAATTCAATATTAACTTATGATTTAGATTCTTTATTTTTACCGATGAATATAATATAGACCTAAATGTATTTCTTGGTCGGTATAATTGTTTCCTGAAAACATTTGAACATTATTTAGATTAGTTCCTTGTTCCTTGAATAAATCGCTTATTGTTGATTTCAATCGCTCGTGTTACTGTATTGGCTGGCTCTTTCAATAGGGGTGACACTATAATAAACAAACACTTTAACCTTTCCTTAACCTTATAAAGAAATTGCCATTGACAAGGCGATCTGTAATAATATGGAGGCTGGGTCACTGAAGTAATGAAATGGAAGTTTTTTTTATTATTTTGCACACAAATATCAAATGAATAGCAATATAAAGAAATTACTGCAACCAGCTAACCAGCTAAGCCCCCCCCCCACCCCCCACCTTCAAACCATAACACGGGCTCACATTGACCCAATCATATCAATTCGGCGATGCCCGTTATAACTATTCCAAGAAAGCGTTTATATGATCCTGGGTAGGGCTCAATAAAAACGTTTTGAGAGCCCCATTTGCCCTTATTTTCAAAATGTCCTTTCCAAAGTTTAAAGAAACAAGAGGGCCAAGATGGCCCTTGGTCGCTCACCTGAGAAAGATGATTGCTTAAGAAATAAAGATGCTTGAGTGTAAAAGTGAAATCTGTTTTTTTTTTAAGGTAAAAATGGGCATAACTCCTAAATTTACAAGTCAATATCAGTTATAATTGAACCTGATTGTGAGATTATGGGCATTAACATTGTCTTAAAGTTTAAAAATGATTGTTAAAAAAATGAAGTTGGTAGAGAATAAACAAAGTGAAATCTTACATTTTTTGTATTAAAAGGGGCATAACTCCTGACCTAAATGACCCATCTCAGCCACAATTGAACTCAATCGAGACATTATGGTCATTAACAATGTCATAAAGTTTGAAGATGATTGCTAAAAAAAGGAAGATGCTAGAGTGTAAACAAGGTGAAATTGGCTTTTTTTATATTAAAAGGGGCATAACTCCTGACCTAATTGACGGATCTCAGCCATAATCGAACTCAATCGAGACATTATGGTTATAAACATTGTAATAAAGTTTGAAGATGATTGCTCAAAGGATGAAGATGCTAGAGTGTAAACAATTGAAATATGGCATTTTTTGAATATTAAAAGGGGCATAACTCCTGACCTAATTGTACGATATCAGCCATAATCGAACTTGACCGTGATTTTATGGTTATAAACATTGATATAAAGTTTGAAGATAATTGCTCATGAAATGAAGATGCTAGAGTGCAAACAATGTGAAATCTGGCTTTTTTGAATTTTAAAAGGGGCATAACTCCTGACCTAATGTTCCGATATCAGAAATAATCGAACTTGGCCGAGATTTTATGGTTATAAACATTGTTTTAAAGTTTGAAGATAATTGCTCATGAAATGAAGATGCTAGATTGCAAACAATGTGAAATCTGGCTTTTTTGAATTTTAAAAGGGGCATAACTCCTGACCTAATGTTCCGATATCAGCCATAATCGAACTTGGCCGAGATTTTATGGTTATAAACATTGTTTTATAGTTTGAAGATAATTGCTCATAAAATGAAGATGCTAGAGTGCAAACGAACAAATTGTGGACGACGGACGACGGACGGACGGACGGACCACCTGAATGTCATATGTGGGGTTCTGTGCATGTGGGGTGTGCAGTACAAACAACAGTTCTGGGTTGCAGTTTTGTCCGTGCATAAGGGTTCGAACTAGCCAAGTACCTGTATGGGGTTAAGTGCTTATAAACTGGAATTTCGGGCAAAAAGTAGCCAAATAGCCTTATGGGTTTTAGCGAAGTACTTATAAACTAGAATTTTTGAAGAAATAAATATGCCTACAGATTAATATCAGCTAGTGTGTTAAGCAGGTGGGCAGTATATCAATGTTTTGACATTAAGGTTCTGGTACTGTAATGGGCAATGTTGATATCTGTTTTATTAATAGCAGTATCAAGATAAAACTTCTCCTCTATGTACTTCTTAAATACATAAGATCATTCACCGAGAGTTTTTTTTGGAAAAAGTGTTTCAAAGGAGAGATAACTAAGTATTTATTTAACATTGAGGTCTATGGAAAATAAATAAAATCTTCAATAATTTTAAATACAGAATATTTTGTACAAAAGCTCGCGGTAGAATCCTGTTAAAATGTTCCCTTGTTAAATCCCGCAATAAAAAGGGATGGTCACCATACAAAATCTCTAGATATTTAAGTTTTATTGTTTTCAAGGGAGGTAATCCGTCGCAAGGGCAGATAATCAAAGAAAGTTTCAAAATATGTTGAAGACATTTGGCAACTGTCTTATATGTCTAGGGATCTAAACAGGCTCTAAATTACTTAAATTACTATTCAATTTTGTGCATCCAGATAGCTATTATAGGTCCAGAACCTTAA
>CM037780.1:18060382-18093079 GCA_021229015.1 Solen grandis | reverse complement strand
ATATGAAACTACAAAATTAAGTTAAAAGGGGCAAATTTGTACATATTCTATAAGAGTTATCTACCATGAAAGATGATACCCCTAAACATATTAAAGATGTTTCAAATCAATCCCATGCCTGGATACTGAGATATTAGCATGAAAGTACCTTGCATGCAAAACTTTAACTAAAATTTTTAAGTTAAAAAGGGGCCAGAATTTGTAACATATTCTATCAAGAGTTATCTACCATGAAAGTATGATACCCCTAAACATATTAAAGATGTTTTCAAATCAATCCCATGACCAGATACTGAGATATTAGCATGAAAGTACCTTGCATGCAAAACTTTAACCAAATTTTTTAAGTTAAAAAGGGGCAATAATTTGTAACAATTCTATCAAGAGTTATCTACCATGAAAGTATAATACCCCTAAACATATTAAAGATGTTTCAAATCAATGCATGCTTGATACTGAGATATAACATGAGAGTATCTTGCATGCAAAACTTTAACCAAAATTTCTAAGTTAAAAAGGGGCAATAATTTGTAACATATTCTATCAAGAGTTATCTACCATGAAAGTATGATACCCCTAAGCATATTAAAGATGTTTCAAATCAATTGCATGCTTGATACTGAGATATAAGCATGAGAGTATCTTGCATGCAAAACTTCAACCAAAATTTCTAAGTTAAAAAGGGGCCATAATTTGTAATATATTCCATCAAGAGCTATCTACCTTGGTTGTATGATGCCCCTAAACATATTCATAAACTTTCAAGTCAATACCATGAATGGTTATTGAGTTACAAACTAGATAGTAGCTTGCACGCAAAACTTTTACCAAATTTTCTATTTTATGCAAAACTTTAACCAAAATTTCTAAGTTAAAAAGGGGCCAAAATTCAATTAAATTCAGTCAAGAGTTATCTACCTTGGTTGTCTGATGCCCCTGAACATATTTATAAACGTTCAAGTCAATACCATCAATGGTTATTGAGATATAAGGTTGATAGTAACTTGCACGCAAAACTTTAACTAAAAGCTGCAACGCCAACGCCAGGGTGACTACAATAGCTCTCATATTCTTCGAATAGTCGAGCTAAAAAGGAGAAAATCTCAAGCTTTTAGCTTTCAATTTAATCCTATTCTGTATTTAATGTATATGAATCATACTGTTACGATATTTGATTAAAATATGTTTAAACTTCTAACTTACTAAAAACAAAAGGGTCACAAAGGCACTGATCATGGCATAAAAGGACTATTGCTTTCACCTTTCTTTCACCAATGTGACCATGGATACTTTTTTACTTCCTTTTTTCTTTTCATCATTAACAACTCATGGACACTTTTTTATATTTAAAAAATTCATGGACACTTTGTTACAATTAACAACTTTGGACACCAGGTGGGAAAGCAGTTTTAAATATATTCTAGATTATGAAATCATGATCTTATTAAGATCATACACATATAGTACAACAGGACACAACTAGAAATTGCTTACCTTTACACATTTAAGTAATATTCATATATAATATGGGTGATTGTTTCATTCTGCAAAACCTTTATTTCAACAGTTTTGGTTGCAAGCCTAAGCTCTTAGAAAATATAAAATTTCAATTTTTCATTTATACAACTAATTACATAGAAATAATTAATATATTTAAACAATTAATTGAATACTCAAGAAGTACAATATTATTTGGGAAACCTACCACAAAGGTGTCAGGGTCAAAATTAGCAAACTTCTCTCTAGTATAGATGTTGATATTTCCTAAAGCTATTTGTAGAGCTTCTTTACTAGGCAGCTGGGCACCAGCATATGGAAGATCTACTTGTTTCAAGCCGTCTGGATATGGATTCAGGGGAACCAGTTTTCTACGCAAAGGGTCAAACACTAACTGGTACAGGAATGTGTTGTCTGCCGCGATGAAACCATCAATGTATTCCTGAGTCACTGTTATGTTTGACTTTAGATATGTGGAGAGTTTTTTAAGGAGCTGAAAAGAGATGCATCAGAAGAGTGACAAAAGCTCTAAGTCTTAGTGATCAACAGTCCTGATGAAGTTTTCATTTCTTTGTTGTTTACTTGACTTTCGTTAAGACTGTTATTAATCACACACATCATTTACAGGGCTATACCTAGTCATTTCTTCAGACAAAGGAGAAATTTTCTGAAGATGCTAAATAAAGATGATGAAAAGAGCAGCAGTTGTGACGATAGAAATGATTAATACATTTTTGGTCCAAATAGTATTTGATGAGGTGTAACATAATATTGAAACAGAAACACATGTAAGTAAGGGCGTTGCAGTACAGAGGTAGCATGCCTGACTGTGGATCTGTTGGATGTTGGTTCGAATCTTATTGGGGCAATAAATCTCTCATGACCTTTCCAGGTGCAAGGTACTGGTCAAACCCAAGAACTATTGAAAAGGCTAAGTACTTGTTTGCCAAAATACATTAAAAGAAATAAGTGTATACTAACAAATGCAAGTAAATACAATGATATGTCAGAGGTAGAGTCAAACTCCATGCAGAAGTTACCTCCCCTTACAGTTGAAGATAACCACTGCCACCTCAAGTAAAAATTAACAGAATTTAGCTAATTTTTCTTTTCTTCAAAACAATTTATTTTACTGTGTGTGTCATATCCCTAAGTATGTTTTCTTAAATAAACATCAAATATCGCCTCGTGGTAAAAAACTAAATCATTTTAAAAAAATATTTTTGTTGTTGTGACAGCAGACAGAGACGCCATTTTGTTAGTTTACCATCATCACGTGACCTTTGAGACAGCAGTGATTATTTTTTGCTTGCAAGGGAGATCACTGTGAGGAGTTTGAGTTAGAGTACCTGTTCCACATCAGCTTGACGGGCAATTTTGAAAACTTTGTTAGCCCTGGCGAGTCCTATCCCAGGCAGTGAAGAGAGATAATCACAGCCCGACAAGATACACATATAGCGGAACTTGTCAAATGTGAAGTGTGACGTTTGGATGTCCATCACCTCATTCAAACGTCTCTTTTCAATCAGGATTCCATTACCTGCATGGTCCATCTTGAATATGACCTGATAAAAAAAACGTTTTATAGCCTTCATTATTGTATTCTGTAGATACTTGATAAATTTTGAACTTGGTGAAGACCTTGGTGAAAAGTGAAAACCTTTTGTGAAATAAAGAAGATCAACCTACTAGGTAACCCAATGTATTGTGTAGATCACTTTCCTCTCCTTAACCCTTTACTTCTTATAGACACATTGGCAAACAGAACAGACCCTATCAGACAGCTCCTATATAGCTATATATGGATCTCTTCTGTTTGCTCAAACAAAAGTGTAGCTCAGACTCTACACAGTCTGCATAGCATTAGAAAAATCTATTATTTCATATACCATTTAAAGTTCAGTCTCAATTAATACTCATAAAGTCATTAATTCATATATGAATTTATACATAAATATTCATGAGGTAAAAGGTTAACTATTTCAATCTCAGATTATGCTTGTTTTTAGACTACCATGATAGTAAGGAACCATAAATATCAGGGTCGCACTCTATAAATATTACAGCTTATGAGGGTACCTTTTCACAGCCAAACAGGAGCAAGTCCGAGTCCTCCGTGATGATCACCTGTGCCACGCCTATCTTGTTCAAGTACGCTAACTGTGAATCAGCCTCGTATGGCGCCACAACACAGTCCACACCACGATCACGACAGGCCTATCAGAGATATACACAACCATGTTATCACTGATGATTATTATGTAAAGTGATAAATTTTGGATGACATTTGTTTATAGGTATGTTATATTTATGGATTAAGTTTCTAGAATAAATAAACGAGTTTTGTGTGATTAATATAACAAACAAACAAAAATACCAAAATGAACATTAATGACAATAGTTATATAATCTTATCGCTTGCTTTGACCTCAAAACATCTGAAAAGCTCATTTAAACCAAAGCTATTACTGAAGGTGATAAATATCCCAGAGACACTACCTTGACTTGACAATATATATATATATATATATATATAAAAAAAAAAATCTAAATAAATGTATAGATCTTTTTGTACAAGACCTCATGGTATTATGGACAGTTTTTGTTGTTGTTTATTAATTTTTTCATCAAAAGTAGGTCAAATGTCAAGGTTATGGTCAACTGCATAATGAAGAGGTTCATCCACTCCACTTAAGCAACTGTCCAAATATTGAAGCAATCCAATTAAGCACTTAGAAGTTATAGCAGATTAACCAAAAGATAAACCTGTCCAGATACTGTTGTTGTTTTTTTTCATAAAAACTATGTCAAAGATCTAGGCAAAGACCACAAGGTAACTGTATAATGTAAAGGTCCACCCACTTTAGCAACTGTCCAAATGTTGAAGCAATCCAATGAAGAGCATAGAAGTTAAAGGAGATTAAAAAAAAAAGAAAAGTTAACCTGAGAAGACATCTGTGGACAGGACTTCATTAATTTGTGATGAGGAATTTTTCATTAAAAAAACAAAAACAAGAGCTACAAGAAAAGCATGCTCAACTATTCAAAATGCTTGTTGGTAAATCAAATGAAATCTATTTCAATTCTTGCCCTTCACATACCCTGTATATAATAATAGTTGAAAATGATATACCTTGATAGTCTGATACCCCTTAATATTTTTATGAAGTCTAAAATCAATCCCATGCCTAGTTACTGAGACATAAGCATAATAACACTGCGCATGCAAAACTTTAACCAAAGATCCAAGTTAGAAAAGGGCCATAATTTGCATAAAATTCAGTCCAAAGCTATCCTCCTTGGTTTTCTGATGCCCCTGAATACACTCCTTAACTTTTTAGTCAATACCATAAACAATTTCTGAGATATAACCTGGATAGTAGCTTAAATGAAAAAAATTAACCAAAATTCTAAGTTAAAAGGGGGCATAATTTTTAATATATTCCATCAAGTGTTATCTTCCTTTATAGTATGATACCCCTAAACATATGAAAGACGTTTCAAAACAATTCCATACCTGAATACTGAGATATTAGCATGAAAGTACCTTGCATGCAAAACTTTAACCAAAATGTCTAAGCTAAAAAGGGGCCATAATTTATATTCCATAATTTTAACCCCTAAACATATAAAAGATGTTTCAAAGAGTATCTTGCATGCAAAACTTTCACCAAATTTCTAACTTAACAAGGGGCCATGATTTGTAATATATTCCATCAAAAGTTATCTACCTTGGTTGTCTGATGCCCCTAAACATATTCATGAACTTTCAAGTCAATACCATGAATGGTTATTGAAATACAAGCAAGATAGTAGCTTGCATGCACAACTTTGACCAAATTTACTATTGCATTTAAAACTTAACCAAAATTTCTAAGTTAAAAAGGGGTCATAATTCATACTAAAGTCCCTGAACATATTTATAAACTTCAAGTCAATACCATAAATGGTTATTGAGATATAAGGTTGATATTAACTTGCATGCGACACTTTAACCAAAAGCTGCAACGATGCAAGGGGACTACAATAGCTCATATATTCTTAGAATAGTTGAGCTAAAAACATCTAAACAAGAGCCCGGGGGCTCTAATCCGCTCACCTGAGTAAAGATAAAATGTCCCACCATAAAGTTACAAAAGATAGGTTAAAGATCAAGGTAACAAGGTGTTTTTTTTAATGGTTGAAAAATTATCTAAATGTACAAGCAATTCCTTTTTGTTGATATGTGATGTACATGTTAAGATGAGTAATTGTGCACAGTATCATTATCTGATAAGCAGTTGCTAATGGGGGGGTTTTGGGAAAGGAAAATCAAAAAATTTTTCTAGATATATTCCTAGCCTATGTTAAAGAAAGTGACCCCCAGGGCGGGGCCAATTTTGACCCCAGGGCCATAATTTGAACAAACTTGGTAGAGATCCACTAGACAATGCTACATGCCAAATATCTAAGCTCTAGGCCATATGGTTTCAGAGAAGAAGATTTTTCTTGATTTGTTCCAATATTAGCCTATGTTAAAGAAAGTGACCCCCAGGGCGGGGCCAATTTTGACCCCAGGGCCATGATTTGAACAATCTTGGTAGAGATCCACTAGACAATGCTTCATGCCAAATATCTTAGCTCTAGGCCAAACGGTTTCGGAGAAGAAGATTTTTCTAAGTTTTCCCTATATAAGCCTATGTAAATAAAGTGACCCCCGGGGCGGGGCCAATTTTGACCCCAGGGCCATGATTTGAACAATCTTGGTAGAGATCCACTAGACAATGCTACATGCCAAATATCTTAGCTCTAGGCCATACGGTTTCGGAGAAGAAGATTTTTCTAAGTTTTCCCTATAAAGGCCTATGTAAATAAAGTGACCCCCGGGGCGGGGCCAATTTTGACCCCAGGGCCATGATTTGAACAATCTTGGTAGAGATCCACTAGACAATGCTTCATGCCAAATATCTTAGCTCTAGGCCATACGGTTTCGGAGAAGAAGATTTTTCTAAGTTTTCCCTATACAAGCCTATGTAAATAAAGGGACCCCCAGGGCCGGGCCAATTTTGACCCCAGGGCCATAATTTGAACAAACTTGGTAGAGGACCATAGGATGATGCTACATACCAAATATCAAAGCTCTGTGCCTTTTGGTTTCAGAGAAGAAGATTTTTAAAGATTGCATTTTTTTTGTCTATTTTTAGCTCCTGTGACCTAGTTATTCAACAGACTGGAACCATTTGAACAAACTTGAAAGAGGGTCACCCAAGGGTCATTTGTGTAAAGTTTTATTGAAATCTGCCCAGTAGTTTAGGAGGAGAAGTCGTTTGAATTAAAAAGTTGACGACGCACGACGGACGACGGACCATCACAAAAGCTCACCATGAGCACGTTGTGCTCAGGTGAGCTAAAAATGGGATGCAACAGGACCAGATAGGATGCAATGTGACAATGTGCATGACTCATATAAAAAAGCCCTCCACATTGTGCAACAGACATATAAAAATATCAGTATATTCAATATGTTGGGTCAAACCTATGACCTCCTCTTTCATTGGGGTAGATACCATTACGCATCGAACATCAAGTGCTAATATTTTCCACATTATACTTTTTTTTTTTGTATTTTAAAATGAATTTACTATTAAATACATTATAGATATATTGTTCAGCAACATATCCCTAATTCCATTCATAACCAAACTTCACATTTATTGGTTACTGACATTCATAAGTTCCAGTGCCATTTCCGGTGAGATGTCAATACAGCGCTGAAGACATTCCCGGGCTTCGCTGCGTCGTCCCTCCCTCAACAACTGGGCAGCCTTCTTCTTGTTCAGCTCACGTTTCCTATTAACACATAATTTATATATCTGCCATATACAGGTAGTAAGTTCAGATCAATTTATGGATATATTTCAATGTTTTTGATAAAAATATGATGATTATCATCTTATAAGCTCGAGCTAACATACATAGCAGTAGATGATATGAATTTATTATTGACCTTTTTTTCTTAATAAGGAATGTGAACCATAATTTATTGTTCTATTCAGTGTTACATTATGCTTCAGTGGGGATCCATACTTAGTAGTAAACCAAAATTATTGACAGCACCAAATATACAACTCAAAGTTTGCTAAGCACCACATATCATGTCACTGTGAAATTGAAACGGCCATAACTTGTTACATTTGTCAATATTTCTTGATATTTCACAACCATCCTTTACAAACCTTAATGCAAATTTCTCAAAACATAGAATCTTAACAATGAGCTTTTAAAAAACAACAACAGCAAAAATGTTTTCTATTCTAAAAAAATAACATTATAAATTATTAATTTAATCTAAAAATGTTATGTGGATTGAATTGTCATTTGTAATTAATTTGAATTTTATCAATTAAAAGAACCCATTACAAAAACAATGCTGTAACAAATGTTCAAAAGATTCATTACCTTTAAATAATAAAATTTGTCCCATTTTAGTACAAAAATAATACTTCCAAGTAAAGAATTGGAAAGTTTCTTTTTGCTGAGACAGAGTATAATACTGGTGCTTCGCAAACTTTGAGTGGTATATATCTTATTTAACAAGCTTCTCAATAACATCTGATTCTGAAAACTTGGTTCCTAGAGCAAGATTTCCAAAAGTTGGGAGTTGTTCAATAGAGCAAAAAAGCAAACAAACTGGAATCTAGGATTCCAAATCAAATTCTAGTGAGATACTTATTTAAGAACACTTTATAAAGGACATCTCACAATAATATCCAAATATTACTTATATTAATTCCAGAACATAAACCTACCCCTCTGTGGATAAATATCTAAGATCTGAATAGAGTATTCTTACTCAAATCTGAGGCATTTACCAATTACATGTACATGTAGTTTGTTTATGAATACAGAAATCTGTTACCCAAAATGTACAATAAACGGAGGTTTTTGATTTATGCACAGCAGTGTTTCATTGACTCTAGGTATGGGACAACTCTAACTTTTAGAGAATCTTTGAAAAGGGCTCCAGTTTTCAGGATCCTTGTTAGAACCGGAGTTTCTTCACAAGTGATGAGATCCAAGTAGTGACCTTTGAGAATTTACCTGCAAACTCTGCCATGGGGACTGTTGCTATATCCTTGATTGTTGTGAAAACTAAACTGTAATCCTTTGTCAGATGAAGCAATTTCAAAACCTCAAGAATCTCTTCATTGAAAATAAGACCTCTTAGGTGTATAAAATCATAAATGATAAAAAGCCTGTCAGACTTACTCTCTTCGTGTCTTCTCTACATTTTTCTTTGATGGTAAGTGGCAGCCATCAAATACCATGATAGGTTTGATGTTCTTAGAAAGCAGGTAGTTGATAAACTTCATGCAGTAGTACACATACCTGTGAATATACATTGCTCAAAGTGTTGAATTTTTACCAGTAACATATATATATGTCTAAATACATGAGAAAAGGTGATCTTATTCAAGGCTATAAAGACTCAATTTTAACAAAACAAAGCTACAGAGCCATGTGGTGAAAGTTTCTATCTCCTGATAGATCTCAAAACATAAAGATTAAAGCTGTTCATAGAAACTGATGCATGCCTTTTTTTCTGATGTTGGGGATGTGGTTATATAGCTATTATTTGGAGGATAAAACTGCCATTTTCTTAAGTTTGGAAAAAAAAAGTTATTGATTAATAGCAGTTTTGGGGAAAACTGCATGAATATAAAGACTCTTTTGCAGGGGAAGATACCTATTAATGAAACTATAATTTTGTCTTCGTAGATTCTGAACTACAATATTGTATGAGCAGGGTAGGCCTTGATCAGACAGCCCTGGGGGAGTTGTCTGACCTCAGTCTGTTCTATTTGCCAAGGAGCCAAAATTATTAAGAGTTAAATTTACAATATCCTCAAATACAAAATATTGAACAAAATGTCTTCAAATGACTGAAAAATCCCAATTTCATGAAAAGGAAGAATTTTAGCCCTTACTGGTACTACCCCCATTTAGTAGTGGCATTAAAAGAAAACAAATAAAATGTCATATTCTTTTAACCCTCTACTTCATACTGGCAAACAGAGCAGATCCAGATTAGACAGCTCCTGATCAGGGTCTCCTCTGTGTGCTTATACAATATTGTACCTCAGATTCTACACAGTCTGCAGAGCAAAGAAAAACTCAGCTATTTCATATACCATTTAAAGTTCAGTTGATTAATAATCAAGTAGTCATAAATTTGTCAATGAATATTCATGAAGTAAAGGGTTAAATTTCATCATATCCCTGTACCTCAAAATTACACACTTATTTGATGCATTGGCAAACAACGCAGGAGCTGTCTGACCGGGGTCTCCACTGTTTGCTTATACAATATTCATTTTTGTAGTTCAGCTTCTACACAATCTGCACAAAAGAAATCAATTATTTCATATACAACTTAAAAGTTCAGTAAATTTACATTCATCAAGTCATAATTGTACATGAATAAGTTTTATATTTATACTAGACAGGTTCTATTACGATAAAGGGTTTTTAAGGTGTAAGGTTTTGCACCATTCTATTCCTGGCTGGACTGAGTTGCTTAGGAGGCCTCTTATCTCTTTTCTAATCCACATGCATGGTCATCGTATGGAAGAAGAAGAATCATAAAGTAAATAGTTACTTACTGATCTGTTTTCTCTCCCAGGGCCAGTTTCTCTGCACAAGAGAAAGCCCCTTTATGGAGCCAACAGTAAGAATCTATTGCCACAGTGCACCCAGAAAACTTGGAAACATTCACTGGCTCATGGATTTTCTTCAAAAATGGAAGCAATCCCTGGATACCCATCTTTCACTGAAACAAAACATCCATGATCATAATTCATAACAAAGTGGGAAAATAAATCCATTTGCCTGCTCATCCTAACATGGAATACGCAATTGGGTTTAAATAACTTTTTAACCTAGATTCTTTTGTTTCCAGCCAAAGGTGATTTTACATTGTCAATAAACATTGTGCAGTATTACAAATCACTAAAACCAACCCATATCTACATAATACAATGTATATCTAAAGCAAAACCTCACCACTGCCCCTCACCCAACCTTTTGATAATCATTTGAATAAAACATTTACAAAATAACAAGTTATAACTTATATTGTTGCATATTTCAGTCATTGGGAGACTATGTCTAACTGAGACATATATAGTGCTGCCGCACTTCAGTATCATTCCGTAGACATGTGGCATGATACATGTAATCTCTTGTGTATGCAAAAGCAACAGAACTCTGATACTCTGATACCACACCCAGCTTATTATCTTGACACTGGGCCAACAACTACCTGTAACTACCCTTATATGACAAGCGCTAGTCAAGTGAGACATACCAGTACCACTTTATGACTTTAGCTTGTTGAGTCCAGGGATCAAACCTACAACCTCCCGAGTCTAGATCCAGAGGCGGATGTTCTATCCCCTAAGCCACGGGGGCGATCAAATTGTGTACATGTATGATGTAATAAATGTTCAAATAATCTCTACTGAGATCCGCTCAGGTTATTTTTTTCATATTGACCTCCGCTAGATCTCTACCCAGGCCTTATAATAAAAGTTTTGGGAAATTTACACCGATACCCCTTCCTCGTTTCAGCCGTTCAAATCGATTGTTTTAGGATGCGCATGTAAAAATCCACGCAGATATAGGAAGAAGACATATTTTTCTTTCCATTTCATTCAACATCATTGTCTTAGCTTACTGATTTCATGAAATATGGCGACAGAAAACACCAAACCACTCACCCCATAGTTTTAAACAGACATTTTGTAAATATTGATCACATGACTAGTGGCAAAGCAGTTTAAACTACTATTCGGTTCAGCTACGACTGTTCAACAACAAAAGGTAAGTGTTCTTTGCCAATAAATCAGCCCTGGCAAAATCAAAGAAATTTTGCTGTATAAAATCATTTTTCAAACTAAAGTTTATGTGAAATATGTTCAATTTACCTATAGTATAGATAGAGAAAACTGCACACTGTTCTGTACTGCATCACTTAAAAGGTGAACCTAACTGTAGTTATCCAATCACGGATAAGTCATGTGATTACCCTCGCATGTAATCAATATGGTGGTTTAAACGGCGAGTTTGGAGGTTTTGTGAGTCCGTAGCTGTTAACTGGTAAAATCGACAGGCAAAGACAATGATGTTGAAAGAAATGGAAAGAAAAATATATCTACCTATTTTGTCTGCAAGTATTTTTATGTGTGCATCCTAAAACAATCTACTTGAATGGCCGAAACCAGGTAGGGGTATCGATGTAAATTTCCTGAAGCTTTTATGGTGGACTCACCATTTCTCGAACCCCTTAATATATTACACAGTATCATTTCAACTGGAATTAGTGATAATATAAATGCAAACTGATACACAAATTGAATAAAAGATAATAATAATGTTTCAATTTGTTATATTTTTGTCAAACGATTATAAAATAATTGGTTAACTGGTAAAAAAGCACTTTTTTCGGCGGGGTTCGAGAATGGGTACTTTGACGATATATACGGCCTGGGGAGAGATCCAACGGAGGCTAATACGAAAAAAAAAATAACCGGAGCGGATCTCAATAGAGATTGATGTTCAAAGTCCATATAATAACAAGTGAATCTTATTCATCATAAACTTTTCTTATTTATCTTTTATTTTTTCTAAAGAATCCCAAACCACCTCCATGTATTATTTTCCACCGGTTTGGTTTTTGAGCGTCCAAGTTGAATGTTGGTTTAGGTATCCTATTTTAAATTACAATGAATTATTTCAATCAAATCGAATTCTGAGTTCAACGACAATATATCTTATTTACAATGGGATCAACTCCGTATTAATTGCACCTCATTGCGATGCATTAATTAATTGTCAAATTACTGATACAAACATATAATGCTCCGATGTTTACGTTTGCAATTCCCGCCAGTTCTTGGATCTTTAGCCGACATTTCGTATTTGTAAATCATAAGTTTCAGATAAGAATAAATATCATGAAATATATTCTAGGGAAATTTATTTGAAATGCATATTTTGAACGTAAACTGCAAAAAAGATAATAAATGATCAGTATATTCGAATATTCGGCCAAAGACAGACACATACCAAAATGGCTGACTACGGACAAAAATCCACATCACCAAGCAGCTACTCTCTGGATATGGGCGGTGTTGAAGGGAACCCGCCTCCGTATTCGCAGGCGCCATCATACCCTACAAACTATTCTTCAAATCAAGATGAATTTCAGTTTGTTCAAGACTCTGTACCAAATGGTTTGTATTTATCACAGGATCAAACTTGACATCTCCCTTTCTCTCTTCTTCTTTGGGTTTTTTTTTACAAGAAATAGCCTAAGTGTCACAGTATCGATAACTGACAATAGGGTAGAACCATTTGTAAGCGGTCGGGTAGCTCAGTCGGTAGAGCATTCACCCTGTAAGCGAAAGGCCCCGGGTTCGAGTCCCGGTCGGGCTGCATATTTTTCTCACCCTGTGATATTTGGCGCCCAACGTGGGGCTGTGACATCGGTGATAGGTATGTCTAAGACACTTGCACATGGTTTTATTTACCCTGTAACTCCTAGAATTCAGGGACGAATTCAAAAATGGGGATAATGTCACAGTACCAATAACTCACAATAGGGTAGAATCATATGTAAGCGCAGTCAATGCGAATGTCCGTCGGTCAGTCAGACATGTCTGGTATATTTCCATTTTGACTGACGAAAGCGTCTGTTATTGTCGGACACAATGTCCGATGAAAAATCCATACAGCACCATTTCATTTTTGGAAAATTACTTTAACTTTCTTCGAAAAACAGTTTCATTTGCAATTTTTAGTGATTATGTAATGATTATCAGCTGTCTGAGATGGCCAAGCAGTAACGATTGTGAATTGGTTTCCCCGCAGTTCATAAACTAATATCTTTAGTAATGGAAACCATGCGAAAATCTCTGTCTTTATCGGTCAACAATCAACAACATGGCAGACAATTCATTCACGAAAGATTCTTTTTTTTTCTTCTTTTTTATTTGCATTCCATAAACAAATAACAAAGTCATACTCGTTTTAATTTATTATCAGGTTCAATTTTTATCATTTCAATATTCATTATCGTAAATAATTAAATCTAGATTTTGTTGTCAATGAAATTAGATATTCTGATGGTGCTATGCCGGGTCGAAAAGTGCCTGCTAGTTCAAGCAACGAACCAAAGAAGAGAGCTCCTGACAATAACAGACGTTTTTAGGGATAGTATTTTTGCTGATTTCCTCATTATGGTCAAACAACTTACAGAACCTTAGTTTTTGCATAGCATTTTATGATCTAATCTGTGCAAAAATAATTTCTTCTTGTAATGGGGTAGGGTTTATTCCTCTATATGTACTTATTTTGCAGGTCTTACATTTTTACATATTTTTGAGTTTTGAATAGCTGATAAGGACAGTGTATATGTAAAACAGAGACAATCTAAAAATAGCAAAAAATGAATGAATATTCATTATATTAACAGGGGTTTACTCAAGGACTTGACTTTCACTTGTCCAAGGGTCAAGTTTCTTTGCACATCTGCTAGCCCCCAGTAAAAACAGGATGCCCGATTTTGTAGTTAGATGGTGTTTGTAAATGTTTAAAACTAAATATGTGTAATATTATAGTGAATTTTAGTTAATATGTATCAAACACAATTTGCAAATATTTTACCCCTGATATACTATAGAAAATAAAAAAAGAAATGAAAGATTTCATTTATTTAAATAAACTTGCCCGCTGGGCTATCTTCTTTGAAAAATCACTTGCCCGCAGTGATTTTAACCCAGCGCGGGCAAGTGGGCATCCACTTAAGGAAACCCCTGTATTAAGAGATAAATTAATGTAAAATACTTGCAATAAAGAGACTGAAATCAAGATATCAAAAAGTTCTCACTAAATACTGTTTAAAACATTGCAACAGGTAAAAATATGTCGCAACAAGTAAAAGTTACTGCGACAGGTAAACATTTGTTGCGACAGGTAAAAATTTTGTGTTTACCCAGTGTTGTGCCTAGCTCAGATTTTCCAGGGGACACCAGTGTCCCCCAGACTAATTTTTGGGGGGACATTTGATAATTTTGGGGGACATAAACTAAAGTTAACCAAAACATGCATAACTTACCCCAGAACTGTCAATCCTCATACAGTGCAACGCCGCTATATAGCTTTTCTTGTGGACCAAGCCCAAATACTGCATTCTATTGGTCTGCGTAGTAGGTTTGTGAATGCTATATACAAGTGTCTTTGTGATAGTCGTAAATTCTTGAAAACCCCTAATATAAAGCAATAAACATTATTTTATTTATAGAGTAATTTAGTTGTTTTAAATAATTCCATAATCATTGATTCTGGGTTTTCTTCCTCTTTTTTGTACTGTAATTAGCGAGGATTCAGAGAGTATTGTGTACGGTATGGTGATGAGAAGTGGTTACAGTATATCTCATTATAATAAATTATACGTCGTCCATAGTTTATCAAAACAATATAGGTGTGAAAATTGACATTCCATTACAATTTATCGCTATTTGAAATTAAGCTGGGGATCTAATTATCATTTATTGTTTACTTACGGTGAAAAAGATTGGCTATTTTCCGGGACTTTTTATTCCATGGTAAGATTATGCACGCTAGCATAATAAACAAAAATACTATTATTTAGGTGTATGCAGTGGATTTTAGACAATGTTTGTGTATTTGATCGAGTATCTGCTTGGATGTCCATACCAATTAAATGCTGATTACTGTGGTTGGATTATTATACCGACATTATTGTTGATCATTAAAACTCGATTGCGTAATCATCAACTGTCCCCAAACACAATAGCTTACCACCTGGGGTTTAATTGTTATCACTTCCGTGTGTCGATGCACTAGCAGGTTAAATACTGACCGCAAAACTCTTTTAAATACATATAGATATAGAAGGAGATAGATTAGTTTCGTGGTAAGCATATGCAAATGACTCAATACATTTTTGGGGTCCATAGATAAACCGCGATAAACTGGTCAACGCGATAAAGCGGCGTTGTACTGTAAAGCGAAATGATAGGAAAATTAACGGCAAGAATGTGAAAATTGGCCGGATCATTGGAGCGCGCCCATCGGCCCGCGATTGTTTCAGTTTTAAGGGGCCATTGTTAAAAAAATTGTGGGAATCCCACGATCCCGTGGCCTAGGCACAACACTGTTTACCTGTCGCAATGTCCTGTGAAGAAGGAAAAGTTTTCGCATAGTCTGTAAGCGGCCGGGTAGCTCAGTCGTTAGAGCATTTGCCCTTTAAGCAAAAGGCTCTGGGTTCGAGTCCTGGTCAGGTTACATATTTTTCTCACCCTGTGACATAAGTATGAATTAAAAAAAAAACTTTTTAAACTCTTCAGAACTATGCACCTATCAGTGTTTTGCACAAGGTTTGGAAGCCCTTTGTGACAGGCAGGAATTTGACAGAAAAATTGAACCAGGTTTTGTAAAGTAGACTTTGGCAAGCATGTCATGTGGGGATTTTGACAAATTGCCAATGATCTAGGGTAGAGATTTAGATTATAAAGTGATATGTGTTGAATTCCCCTGAAATACATTTCATCCAAAGAAATCAAAACAATCCTAAACTGTATACAACACTGCACATTACATAGCAGTATAACTGCTGATACATTGCAGTTGGTTGTGTAGGACTGTAGCGAATGAAATTATGATGATTAAAAGGCAATTATGTTTAAATTTTTAGACTAGGTTTAGGGTTACCTACAGTACATGGGCATGAGCGGAAAACAATGCACACTGGTTATGAGAAATTGCCCCAGACTTAAATACTATCACAGTGATTGGGGTTTTAAGAGAAGTATGTACTATGCAGGATAAAGAAATATATATTCATGTCATAGATGGTGTTTATAGATAGAAATAAAAGTGTTATTTTCCACCTTTAGCAAACCTGGAAGGATCTATACCTGAAGCACAAAAGTCTGTGTCAGGATCTGGCTATGGTGTGAAAAACAGAGGCAAAGCATCACAGTTTCTGGATAGCAAAGGTTTCGGATGGCTGTTAGAGGAAGAAGATGTTGATGAACAAGATATGGAACCATTATTGTATGCATATTTTGTTAACTATAAACTAATTGTGATCTGTATGATTGATAGTTATTAAAATCATATCTGAGAAGGCTTTACATTTTAACAAATCTGAATAATTTGTTATTATCTCTATGGGATTTTTTGTCAAAATATGTATGGTACATGTGGTAAAGAGCTAACTTGTTTTTGGGTTGTTGTTTTTTTCAGGGAAGAGCTAGACATAGATCTGAAGGACATTTACTACAAATTACGCTGTGTTCTGTTTCCTCTTCCTCAACTTGGATTCAACAGGCATGTTGTCAGAGAAAACCCAGACTTTTGGGGGCCCCTTGTTGTCATCTTGTTGTATTCTCTTGTCTCATTATACGGACAGTTCAGGGTAAGTATGTCTTGTAATTAAATCATTAGCATTCTGTTTAAGTTAATTTGCTATTTAACCTTTTACTGTATGAATATCCATGAACAAAATGAACTTTAAATGGCATATGACAAAATAGATTTTTTTTTTGCCATGCATACTGTACAGAATCAGAGCTACAATTCTGTTTGACAATGTGTCAAAATTAGTCTATGAAGTAAAGGATTAAAAAAAGCTGACATCTATTGTTGTTGTGTAACTTCGTAATAACACATTTTTGTTTTTTTGTACTTTAATTGGCTTTGTATAAGCATTTTCCAACATTCTTAATGCTTTTTGAGAAATAAGCCAAAGGCTTGTTTCTGTTTGTATGCACACTAGAGTCTTCAGTTATTAAACCGAGTATCAAATATTAAACTATTCATTGTTTACTATGTTTGAGCAATTTGATGTAAGATCTAGAGTCAGCTCCTTCTTTTCTCGACATGCAAATCTTAAAAGAGGTGTATTTTAGTAGTGAACAGTACCTGTGAACAGAGGGGTATGTGTGGACTCATGTTTTTCTGTTATTATGACAAAAAGTTTGGAATACTCTCAAATTTCACTAATCATTTCATTCTTGATTTAATGCGATAAAACATGTTTTTCAGGTTGTGTCATGGATCATCACAATTTGGGTATTTGGGTCCCTGATCATATTTATGTTGGCCAGAGCTCTAGGAGGAGAGGTATGTTCTATGGAATAAAACTGGAAATTCCAGATCAAACACGAAACAGTTCTCTGTCTTAAAAGATTTTACAGTGATACCATTTCAGATTTGTTAACTACAATGTGCTGTTTATCACACACTGCATATGGCCATTGTCAATACATGTGTTGCTGTCAAAATTAAATAAAAGTCACTCATAGAATTCTCAAAAAGAAGATGTAACTACTGCCATACTGGTATTTAAAATTGAAGATATTTAAAAAAAAAAAGGAAGGGGGGGACATTTTCATTGCATTATTCTGTTTTATATTATTGTTGGATTTTTTCAGTACCAAAAATTTGTATTTGATTTTGTCTAGTTAAATATTTAACCTGCAATCAGCATTTCAGAAAAAATGTTATATGTTCCTTATTAGTACCCTAGAGGTTCACTGGAGGGGACTGAAGGTTTGCCCTCCATCCATCTGCCTGTCTGTCCGTCATCAAAAACTGGATCCTGCGATAATTCAAAATGTACATGAAATATTTTCATGAAACTTGAAACATGGATAGATGGCAATATGGAGATTATGCACCTCTTTTTATTATTTTGTTCCTATGTTGAGAAATATGGTTGGACAACAAACAGACTTTGAAATATTGCAAATATTGGATCCTGTGACAATTCAGTAAGTAGTTGATATATTTTCATGAAACTTGAACATAGATAGATTGCTATATGGATATTATGCACCCCATTTTTTCTTTTTCCTATTTGAGAATGTGGTTGCTATGGCAACAAATAGAAATGAAATATTGCAAAAATAGTGGTATTACGTTTGAAGCCCTATAGATATCCATTTTAAACATGCTATATGTTTTGAGATTTAAAAGAACAGTTCACATGTCCTGTCTCATAACTCTGACTCTTGATTTCACAAAGTTATACCTCTTTTTCACATTTCCAAAAATTACACTTCCTTAAATATTTCTAGATTTTGATGCAATTAATTGAGACTTTATACAACCTTATGGTTTTATTGTTAGTTTACACAATGCACTCCATAACTCTTGCCCTTAAATTAACAAAATTGTATCCATTTTACTTAGAAAATCAGGGCAAATTGTTTATTCTCTTGAATGTTTTTCTTTCAATGACATTTTAGCTCATACAGAACTTTACCTATGCAACTTTAGTCAAGTCTTACAGATCACACAGGAAGGTGCATTTATAAGTTTGTCTTTTGTATTGATAATTTTATGCCCATTTTTTGCACAATTGTTTTTCCCCTTCGAAAAGGAAGCTTCAAACAGTGGTTTCATATAGTTGGTTGAGCAGCCTACCAATGAACTTGGATCTGTCCTCGATATTGCCTGTACTAATTACCTGGCTGGAAACTGTTGCATAGCCAATATGCCTGTTTACTTTACTATTCCAACCACCACCTGATCTCTGTCCACATAAAAATCTGTAGTATAAAATACACCTTTATGTGTTTATTGATTTCAGCTAACTTATAGTCAACATTTGAATTTTGGTTCTATTTAGTGTGACAAGGTCCTTTCTGGTAGGGGACTGATATTGGTCAAAGGTGTCTGGTACGTTGATCTGACCGAAAAACTGCCGATTAAAAAAAATAAAATCTTATATATAATAAGAAGGTAGGTAACTTTTTCCATTGAAATCGTACATAATGTTGTTTCAGTTGCTGTAACTCCTGTGATTATTGATATATTTTCATAAAATTGGTCTTATTTGTGTGGAAGGATAAATAAAGACATACAGGAACAAAAAATACCCCTTGTCTGAGGATGTTCACGAATTCAAACACACGTTTGGTCAGAAGAGACCTGATGACAGAATTTCGTCAATTTTCTCCCGTGATAACTATAGAAAAACTAAAGCCACAATATCAGTGTTGATTGTATGAACAGATACTGATGAAAGAAACAAATACACCTGAAATGAACACTTGTGCTGACTTGAAATCCATTGTTTTGAGAAGATTTTGTAACTGATTCGAAAACAAAACTTCATCAGCAATGTCACCGAGACGCTCGATAGAAACTGTAGAGAATCTGCCATTTAAATGTAGCTGATCATCGTCAAGGTCGAGTCGGATGAATTTTTAAAAAGGCAGAAAAAAGGCTGCATAAGATGAAAAGTGAAATAACAATATTTATTTTTGGTTTATTTGTTTCTTTTATCAGTATTTGTCCATACAATTCAATGCTGATATTGTAGCTTTAGTTTTTCTTTAGTTTTACAACGGGAGAGATTGGCGAGATTCCATCGGTCAGATCTCTTCCGACCAAACCCGTTTTCGACTTTGAGAACTGTTGTAGCGTAATTTCTTCGGCAAGGGGGTATCCAATTGTCTTTATTCATCCCTTCTACGCAAAATAAGACCAATTTTATGAAAATCCACCAAATTTCAAAGGGGTTACGGCAATTGAAACGACAATGAAACGACATGATGTACTCTTTGTTTTTTTTAAGTATTAGTATTTTGAAGATTACATACTGCTGTTTTCTTTCCTTTGCAGGTCTCATACTCGCAATGCCTTGGTGTGATTGGTTATTCAGTATTACCATTGGTTTTGACAGCATTGTTGTTACCAGTGTTTAGAGCTTTCCATTATGTGAGCTTATTATTTAAGGTAAGTATATTTTGTAAACTTAGTTCTTAAGCATTTGTAAACAGTCATTTGCTGTTAGTTCATATGAGTGAGTATTTTTTACACTATAAAAGTAACAGACTGTTAATTAATTATGTTTAATAATCAATTTCAGATTGCATGATTATTTGCATACAGAACACAGTAATACATGTATATAAACATAACTGTCAGGGTTCCCATAGTCAAGGAAATACTTATCATGGTCAAAGATAATTTAGGAAGTTTTGAAAATGGTCATGAAATTAGGAAATATTGAAAATGGTCAGTGAAATTAGGAAATAGAAAAAAAGTCAGGGCATTTTGTATCTACAGGTTGAAGGCTTAGTAATGAATTAAAAAAAAAAAAAGAAAAGAAACAAACAAAAGAAAGAATGAAATTACATGTCCAATGCAGTTTCTTTATAGTTGGTTAATTTCCCCCCCCCCCCCAAATATATTACCATTTTAATTTGCACCAGAAGGCTGAAATTTATTAGACAAGAGTGTTCTTTAGAGCACATGTGTCACCTGCTGAAGCATGATGGAAAAGGTGTGATGGACAGACAATGGAAAACTGATCCCTATGTGTCACCTCGCTTACAGCAGGAAACACAATAATCATATTCAAGATTCATCAAATATGATGTTTTGGTCAGGGAAAAATGGATGTTTTCCCAGAAGTTCACTCTGAGATAGCCATGTAAGTTTGTTCTGTTGCAGTTGCTGGGAGTCCTGTGGGCAGCGTTCAGTGCTGGCTCCCTGTTTGGTGTGCAGGAGTTACAACAGAAGAGGCCGCTTCTCCTCTACCCCATATTCCTCCTCTACATATACTTTTTCTCTCTCTATACGGGGCTTGAGCTGTGTCCACTCAGATTTTGTCATTGAAAGTAGATTTCTCTGCTTTCTCCATTTATGGTATCATGTGAACACACCATTGTAAAAATAAAAATAGTAACCTAAACAACTTGCTGATTGATCTGACCCTGTATTCACAAAAATATGAAGTGCTATTTCCCCTCAGACATAGTATTTTCTTCAAGTTACATTAGTAATATATAAAAAATATTTTGAGTTATACGAAAAATAATTTTGAAGGGTGAGGAGGGATATTTAGTCTGGTGTATTGTGTTATATATTCCAGTTTACATGTACATGTATTAATCATAAATGTAATTTTGACCACAAGATTACAAGTAAAGCTTGATCAAACCAAAAATGTATGCTGTGACGATTTGGGTTTGACACCATCTGACATAGTGTAAAGTACACTTTAAATCATGTGGTTATCCTATCTCATGCTTTCTCATTGGAAATATGCCATATACATGCTGTACATATATAAATGGTTCATCTTGCAAAAATATTGAGAAATATCAAGTGGTCTTTGTAAATGGCTCTGACCAAAGTAAGATAATGATATGGGGATATGTATATAGTTAACATTTTTTTTCTTTTTCAATTTTATTTACTAGCTTTTGTAATCAGGATGCTAGTATATTATTAAAACATCCATATCTTTATGCAATCATTCTACCATTTAATTCATCTTAAAATTTTATGCACAAAGAATATTTTGCGGTCATTAAATCAGTCATGTTTAATTTGTATTATGAAATGAAGAAAATAAAATACTCTGTCTATGAATACTTTCATATACAATGTAGTTGAAAGTTCAAGATTTGACTGTACAATATGTGGTCTGTTAAAATTGTACATATAGCATATAAGGGATTGTAATTCATTTTTGGCTGATTCTGGCTTTATTGTAATGTAACATGCATTTCATACAACACTGTTACAGTGTTCATTCTAACAAAACATAACACAATTATAAACTTTTAATTTCTTCATGCATAAATGAGAACCATACAGTAATCAATTGTATATAAGAGATTGTATTTACATTTCAAATTTTGGTTTATATGTTGAATTTCCACTGATATACATGTATTCTGTATGTACTGCTGAATAACATCTTATACCCTCAATATATAAAGTGAAGTGGGGCTATATATAGGATCCTCCAGTCACACTCGGCAAAAAATATTATTTTGCATTGTCAATCAAGGTGTTGTCGTGGGGGTATTCATCACCTTTAGTGATCGCTCTAGATTCACCATATATTGACATATATTGACATTGACAGTGATCTTGTTTAAATTTTTAGCTCACCTGAGCATAGCTCAGGGTGAGCTTTTGGGATACTTGATTGTCCGTCGTCCGTCAACAATTTTGATGTTGGCCCTCTTGTTGAAGTTTATTGACATACATGTATTACCATTGTAAAATATTTTTGGCTATATATATGAAGAAAAAATATGAACATTGTATTCAGTCACTGGTTCAATTCAGTAACTAGTGAATCAGGGTTATATCCCAAGCAAATAGACAAAACAATTTTAATTATTTGTAGAGCATCATCAGAATATGTTTGTACAAGTTTAAATATATAAAAAATACTTTGAAATATGACAACCTGAATAAAGAAAAACTGAATGATATGAATTTATACCTGATGTGTTGTTCTAGTCCTAACACAATATAATTTTGAATTATTTTGTAATTCAAATTAGCTGTTTATGGAATTAGAGCAGCCTAGTTTTGACACATTCATTTCCATTACTTTGAAACCATGGAAAATTAAACTTTTCCAGGAAGTTATATAACTGGTGGATGTACATCCTAAAACAAGAATGGTGAAAAGACAATATACCACATTTTTAAACACATGTTTTAGATTGAAAATGAAAGTTATAAGGTTTTTCATGAAACAGTCCATTCTCTTCAATTCTTTGTGTATTTTAAAGCTTGTTTATCATTATATAGACACTCTTACTACTATGTATTTGCTATAGGGCTGTGTGTTACACTGTTTGAGGGACCAGTTGGTAGAGAATTTCAAAAATGTCAGTATGTGTTATGAGGTCTTCTTATATTGTCAATCTAAGAACTGTTTACCAGCGTGTATTCCAAATTACACTTAGAATAGAACGGATCAGATTAAGTGTAATACCGGTAAATGTTCTGAAATGATTTTAATTTGCTAATGCAATGTTAGGAAACTATAACTGTTACTGAACGCAGGGATGATTTCATAGTACATGTAATTGCATTTATTCTCCTAATAGTTTCCAAGTGGTAAGGACAGTTCTTATGTTGAAATGTTACTGTAGAAGCCGTGCTAGATCATTGCCAGCTAACAGATAGGGGCTTGTATCTGTTTGCCATCCTTCAGCACTAGTGGTTAGATCAAAGTGATGACATTTTAATCTTGTTAAAAGAAAATTAACCTCAGTCATTGCCATGAAAAACTATTTCTGTATCCAAATTCAAAAAGTCAGAGATCTATCCATCATTTGAATAGTTCACAATAAAAAAATATGATAAACACTTTAAGCTGTCTAATATGGACTTTTACTGGCCTTATATTTAAAGGCATATTTTTGTGGTAAATTGTTACACTGTATTGACTTGTAACAATATGAGAGTTATTTAAACCCCCCACAAACGTAGTTTGGGGGGGTATATAGGAGTCACCATGTCGGTCGTTGTCGGTCAGTCCGTCCAACTGTAGTTTTTTTGTCCACGCTATTTCTCAATAACTACTGGATGGATTTCAATCAAACTTCATAGAAGCTTCACTGGTGAGCATAGATGTGCATATTATGAAATTGTTAAGGTTGATTGACTTTCTTTTGAGTTATGGTCCTTTACTGATTTTCTGGAGTTTTCTTTGTCCACGCTATTTCTCAATAACTACAGGATAGATTTTTAAACAAACGTCATAGAAGCTTCAATATCAAGCACAGATGTGCATATTATGAAATGGTTACGGTTGACTGATTTTCTTTTGAGTTATGGCCCTTTGCGATTTTCTGGAGTTTTCTTTGTCCACGCTATTTCTCAATAACTACTGGATAGATTTCAATCAAACTTCATAGGAAGCTTCAATATCAAGCACAGATGTGCATATTATGAAATGGTAACGGTTGACTGATTTTCTTTTGAGTTATGGCCCTTTGCTGATTTTCTGGAGTTTTCTTTGTCCACGCTATTTCTCAATAACTACTGGATAGATTTCAAACAAACTCATAGAAGCTTCACTGGTGAGCATAGATGTGCATATTATGAAATTGTTACGTTGACTGACTTTTTTTTTAGTTATGGCCCTTTGCTGATTTTCTGGGGTTTTCTTTGTCCACGCTATTTCTCAATAACTACTGGATAGATTTCAAACAAACGTCATAGGAAGCTTCAATATCAAGCACAGATTTGCATAATATGAAATTGTTACGGTTGACTGACTTTTTTTTTAGTTATGGCCCTTTGCTGATTTTCTGGGGTTTTCTTTGTCCACGCTATTTCTCAATAACTACTGGATAGATTTCAAACAAACATAGGAAGCTTCAATATCAAGCACAGATGTGCATATTATGAAATTGTTACGGTTGACTGACTTTTTTTTTAGTTATGGCCCTTTGCTGATTTTCTGGGGTTTTCTTTGTCCACGCTATTTCTCAATAACTACTGGATAGATTTCAAACAAACGTCATAGGAAGCTTCAATACAAGCACAGATGTGCATAATATGAAATGTTACGGTTGACTGATTTTCTTTTGAGTTATAGCCCTTTGCTGATTTTCTGGGGTTTTCTTTGTCCACACTATTTTCTCAATAACTACTGGATGGATTTCAATTGTCATAGGAAGCTTCAATATCAAGCACAGATGTGCATATTATGAAATGGTTACGGTTGACTAATTTTCTTTTGAGTTATGGCACTTTGTTGATTTAATTCAATGTTGCAGATTTGGTATGATTTGGGCTTCATTAAAATAAGAACAATTTTGATTTGGTAAAAAAAATTATTATTGTGAAATAGTTTTTGTGTAAATGTCAATTGAAAACATCAATTCATTGTGACTTACCTCCTATAGCTTGGCACTTGAAAGTAAACAAAGGCTGTGTGGGTATTCATCTCCTTTAGTGATAGCTCTAGTTCTTATTGAATTTTCATCATGTAATTTATTGTAGGAATAGATTTACATTTGGAAATACATGTATATGAATATTTTGATAAATGATTTTTTTTTATAGATTCAATTTTTCTTGTGTATAGCTTTACCACATTATATGTTCATATATTATTTTGGAATATCAACTTTTTAGCATATGGGGAAACATGTTGAAATCACATATCCATCAGTTTTTAGGATCACACATTTATTAAACCTCATTGATATGTACATACAAGCTATCATACAAGTAATATATAAACTGAAAAAGACATGTAAATATGATAAATATGATAACAAACTGCAGGTGGGTCAACAAGTCAGTATTGAGATTACTATCATGTTACATCAAATTATACTTAAACACCATCACAAAAAATTTAGGAGGCTTTCCCTGGTCAAATGGTGATTGTCACTGACTTTCTATCACTTAGCCTCAAAGCAGTTGGCTTGAGCCCTGCTTTGGTCACTTGGATTTTTAGCTCACCTGAGCACAAAGTGCTCATGGGGAGCTATTGTGATCGCCTTTTGTCCGTCGTCCTGCGTCCGTCGTCCGTCCGTGCGTGCGTGCGTGCGGCGTGCGTCCGTCGTCAACAATTGCTTTAAACAACATCTCCTCATGAACCGCTGAAGGGATTTTGACCAAACTTTACAGGAATCATCCTTATGATGCCCTCTATCAAAGTTGTACAAATTATTCAGATTGGTTAAAAAGTAGGTCACAGGAGCTAAAAATAGATTTTAAAAATGCAAACTTTGAAAATCTTCTTCTGCAAAACTGCAAGGCCTAGAGCTTAGATATTTGGTATGTAGCATCATCTTATGGGCCATTACCAAGATTGTACAAATCATAGCCCTACGGCGATAAATGACCCCGCACCAGGGGTCACTTGTTTTACATAGAGTTAATAGGAAAATCTTTAAAAATCTTCTTCTATGAATCCATTAGGCCTAGAGCTTAGATATTTGGTATGTAGCATCATCTAATGGTTCATTACCAAGATTGTTCAAATCATAGCCCTACGGTGATAAATGCCCCCGCACCAGGGGTCACTTGTTTTTACATAGGTTAAATAGGAAAATGTTTTAAAAATCTTCTTCTCATAATCCATAAGGCCTAGAGATTAGATATTTGGTATGAAGCATCATCTTATGGTTCATTACCAAGATTGTACAAATCATGACCCTATGGTGATAAATGACCCCGCACCATGGGTCACTTGTTTTACATAGAGTTATATAGGAAAAACTTTAAAATCTTCTTCTATGAATCCATTAGGCCTAGAGCTTAGATATTTGGTATGTAGCATCACTTATGGTTTCATTACCAAGATTGTTCAAATCATAGCCAAACGGTGATAAATGCCCCCGCAATAGGGGTCACTGTTTTACATAGAGTTATATAGGAAAAGCTTTAAAAATCTTCTTCTATGAATCCATAAGGCCTAAGATTAGATATTTGGTATGTAGCATCATCGTATGGTTCATTACCAAGATTGTACAAATCATAGCCCTATGGTGATAAATGCCCCGGCACCAGGGTCACTTGTTTTACATAGAGTTATATAGGAAAAAACTTTAAAAATCTTCTATGAATCCATAAGGCCTAGAGATTAATATTTGGTATGAAGCATCATCTTATGGTTCATTACCAAGATTGTACGAATCATGACCCTATGGTGATAAATGACCCCGCACCATGGGTCACTTGTTTTACATAGAGTTATATAGAAAATCTTTAAAAATCGTCTTCTATGAATCCATTAGGCCTAGAGCTTTGATATTTGGTATGTAGCATCATCTTATGGTTCATTACCAAGATTGTACAAATCATAGCCCTATGGTGATAAATGACCCCGCACCAGGGGTCACTTGTTTTACATAGAGTTATATAGGAAAATCTTTAAAAAATCTTCTTCTATGAATCCATAAGGCCTAGAGATTAGATATTTGGTATGAAGCATCATCTTATGGTTCATTACCAAGATTGTACAAATCATAGCCCTATGGTGATAAATGACCCCGCACCAGGGGTCACTTGTTTTACATAGAGTTATATAGGAAAATCTT
This sequence comes from Solen grandis, assembly GCA_021229015.1. Lineage (NCBI taxonomy): Eukaryota > Metazoa > Mollusca > Bivalvia > Adapedonta > Solenidae > Solen > Solen grandis. Next base: position 18,065,684 of record CM037780.1, on the reverse strand, counting down.
TAAAAATCTTCTTCTATGAATCCATAGGCCTAGAGTAGATATTTGGTATGTAGCATCATCTTATGGTTCATTACCAAGATTGTACAAATCATAGCCCTATGGTGATAAATGACCCCGCACCAGGGGTCACTTGTTTTACATAGAGTTATATAGGAAAATCTTTAAAAATCTTCTTCTATGAATCCATAAGGCCTAGAGATTAGATATTTGGTATGAAGCATCATCTTATGGTTTATTTTATTACCAAGATTGTACAAATCATGACCTTATGGTGATAAATGCCCCCGCACCAGGGGTCACTTGTTTAACATAGAGTTATATAGGAAAATCTTTAAAAATCTTCTTCTATGAATCCATTAGGCCTAGAGCTTAGATATTTGGTATGTAGCATCATCTAATGGTTCATTATCAAGATTTTCAAAATGGTGGCCCTTTGGAGATAAATGACCCCGCACTAAGTCTTCTCCTCTGAAACCATAAGGCCCAGTGCTTATATAATTTGGTGTGTAGTATTGTCAGGGCTAAAATGTTAAGATTGAGTTATATCAGAATTCTTGTCTGTTTAAAAACCTTGTAATCAGTTGTAGCAATGGTACTCAGGTGAGCGATCCAGGGCCATCATGGCCCTCTTGTTTTTTTTTGTCAGGAAGACTTTCAGTTGGCTAACTGTAGGTTGGTGTTTCTACATGTGTAACTCTGTGCACTATGAGTCTTCCTCCCACCTGTAGGTAACTGGACGTCACTTTATTATTGAAAAAACTGTCACAGTAAAAAGTAAACTCTGAAATAACAACACATTAAAAAGCATTTATTACTTGTCTCACATAAAAATTTAAAAAAGCATTTTGCATTTATTTCCATAGTATTACTTTATCTCAAAAATTTTCCCTTTTAGATATACTTATATGTTTAACCACCTACAACTTATTGTGAATGTATACAATTATTTTTGAATGTACAAGTAGTTCTTTCCTATAGATGTGTTTTGAAAATTGTGTTTATTTTTAAAGGAAAAAAATTAGATACAATCATTGCATGTCCAAACTAAAGGCTTGATTTCCAAATCGTATTAAGTGTGTGTATGTGAGAGAGAGATTGGGGGGGAGGGGAGAGAGAGAGAGAACTATTGAAAAAGGTGATGTTAACTTTTCACATCAGGGGAAATTTATTCATATTCTTCCTATGTACATGTATTAGATGTGAAAGAAAACTTCTCCGCAAAATAAACCTGTGTAAATTTGTCATGTTTTTTGCTGTGATATACTTTGAAATAAATGTTTTTGATTATGTTTGGGGAATATTTTCGATGATGTAAAAAATAAAAGGAATTACTAAAAGACCTGCATCTTGTTTTCTATTCAATACAATATACTACTTACTTTAAAGTGGACAAGAAGACGAAGTTAAGGTGATCCTATCATCATTAAATTGTGAACATGGTCCATGAAACGATTGTGGAAATTTTATAGTAAATTGTTATATTAATTCTTCCATGGATTAAAATAAGAATACAATACTAATGTTCTAGTATATACTGTTTAATATGCTCTCTCTACTACTAAAGTAAAGCAGACACACAATGTTTACACTGCTAGCTCCAGTTAGTGAATCCCCTCTCTAGCCAGGTTATAAAATAATGGACAGTGAATCTAGAAAAAACTGGCATCATATTACATAAATGCAAGCCTTTATAGACTTATATAGCAAAGGAGCCAATAAATCCAAGTCAATATGTGCTTGCATCTGCACTGAGGTCTTTTAAACATTTGAAGGACCATGATTATAATTTAATAATGGTAGGATTAGTCATTACCATAAGAATAATGGAAGACATTTCTAACAGTACTTAGCTTTTTTGAAATTGGACATCATATAAGCAGGCCCGGATTCACCGGGGGGGCCGAGGGGGCCTTGGCCCCCCCCCCCCCCCCCCCCCCCAGCTGCCCTGGTTATACTTTTTTTTCTAGACTATAAAATCCATTGATTACATAATGTCTGAGCTGTCTAGAGGAAATCCCCATCGTGGCCCCCATACTGAACCAACGCGAATAACCACCTGACCAAGCCAGACTCATATTGATTTATGGGCCCCCTGCTGTTAATGTGTAGATAATCCGAATCGGCAGTCATCCATGACTTAGTGAAACATGTGTTTAAGGTACTGTGTATGCAAATTGATTGACACCTCACTGATTCACAGGCTATTGTCGAGTGAACGCAAAGACATCTCGTCTGCCGAGCGATCTAATGATGAAGAAAAATAGGCAATCACAAAAACTTTATATCAGTAAAACTATTCTAGTCAGGTGATGTTTAGGAAATAGCATAAAAAACGATTAGTATAAAATTAGCCACTAAAAACAACAACTAAGTTGGACATTAAAATGTAAATGCTAACGAAAAATATTCACTAGAGTAAAAAGAAATTATTGATTTAACAAATAACTATGACTAAATCTAATCAACGAAATTTTAAATTCACTTTTCTCTACATCTATAAAATTTTAAATCTTGAATTAAAAGCGGGCAATTTAACGCCAGGTTGATGAACTTTCAGGTATGTAAAATTGCCAATTTTGTTTTGGAAAAAAAAAATATTCTGCGGGGAAGAAAGCATACCTATCGCTAGCCATGTAAATTAAACTTTATCAGAAATGGTTTGTGTTTCTAAATGTCATCAGCTATACTATTTTTACATAACTTGTAAGTATTATTTTAACGAAGCAGTTAAATTCTTCTTAACTAACTCTCTCAATATATAAATACAAAAAGTAGGTCTATACATCATCAGTTCACTTTTCTTATTATTTACGAATAAAATAATAATAATTATTATAAAATATGTGTATTTAGATTTATGAATAAATGAAAAATTTGAAAATTGTTAACTGCCATATTTTGGGACAATGTATGTGTAGATTATGATTACTAATTCAAATCAAATCCAGGTAATCAGTTATTGTTCAATGTTACTGATAAGTCAATGAATACTAATGCACAGAATACACAATTTATGTGGGAAAATAAAAGGGATATTTAAGATTTATATTAAATATCAAAATCTATTGTTTGTTTTGTCACTGATTTAAACACTTAGAAAAACCAAAATGTTTCAACTAAAACTAAAAATGTACAAAAAAAAAGACACACAAAAGGGCCCACACCTACCCTATAACGTGCGCCTGATTTTTTTTTCTGAGAATTTCTGTGTGAAGACTGCTTCCAGATCAACAATTTGACAGCCAATATCATTAAGGTCGAACCTATTCCCTTTCCCCAATTTTGACAAAATGATTATGTTTAACGTGAAAATTGATTTTTTTTTTTCTCAGTCTTTGACAAAAACTGTCTTTTACACTGTTGAGTCAAAAATTAATGATCACAAGTTACTTTTGTGGGGGTTCAGGAAAACTTTATTAAATATTTCATGCCAGTTTGTGAATGAACATACAAATAAGCCCGTATTTCTTTCCCGGAAGAAGTAATGCCCTTTCAGTAATATCATGTTCTTCCCCCCCCCCCCCCCCCCCCCCCCCACGCTTCCATCTCCCACACCATTATTTTTATTTTATTTATTTTGATCGGGGGCCCGTAAATGCAATTGTAATCAAATTTTTTACGATTGCACAGCAAATTATTCAATAACATGACTTTTTCGCCGGATAAAGATAACATTATATCGCTCAGTGCTTAAGGCTCGGTCCCACTGGCATTTTTTTTTGGGCCCCGGGGATGGGATGCATACCACTCCCGATGGAATATGTCGCGAGCCAGTGGAGTCATCGGGAGGCCTCGGTGAATGCAAAAAGAATTCATTGAAATTTTCCCGATGTGTTTCTCGATGTTTTATCGGGAAAACAAGCCGGAAAAATCCGCAGAGAAGCTCCGGTCAGCATTCACGGAGCTTCCGCGATTTTTTTCTTCCGATGAACCCCCGATGCGTCTGTGATTCTCGCTGAAGTATCAGGGGGGCATTCGGGGATATTAGGCGGCCTTTCTGTGACACATTCCCGAAAAAAAAATGGCAAGGGTTGAAAAGCGCACCCAGAAATTAGTTTCTGTTTTGGCCAGTCTTAACTGAGACGGTCAAAAAGGGCCATTGGACATTGCTTAGGGGGCATCCCCTTAAACCCCCCAAAAGTCTTCTCTTGACTTTGTCGCTTAATTCCCACCATCAAATTTTCATCCTCTCAATAATCTTCCCCGAGACACGTAGGATGTTCGCAAATCCCCTAATCTACGGGGATATTCCCCCGATGATGTTTACAAACTCAGTGAAACTCCGGGCACCTTCCGCTGATCATCGGAGGAGGTCCCCCGGTGCTTTTCCGAACATCTGGACTCAAGGGATTGTGTCATAGCCGAAACAACAGTAAAAGTTCAACGGACCAGTCCCGAAGCCTAATAATTGTCATTTTCAACGGACTGCTCAGTCTTTTTTGGCTCAAACATCGGGGGCCATCGGGAGAAAAAAATGTTTATTTCCACATTACCGATTATTTTTTTTTCCCAGTGGGACCTAGGGCCCTTTAAGTTTCAAATAAAATCGGATTTAAAAAACAAAAACAACAAAAACCTTCACTATTATCCCCAGATACCCCTCAGAATGCATCTCCATCACACTAAAAACTTTTTTTTCCGGGGGAGCATGCCCCCGAACCCCCCACCACTCCTATCACATTCGGATTTTGGCCCCCCCCCCCCCCCCCAGCAGAAATTTCTGGATCCGGGCCTGATAAGGAATTACATGAAAAAAAAAAAAGAATTCATTAAAACCGGGCCTTCATGCACTTCAGCAGTTAGTCCCAATAATTTGATTGTTTTTTTTTTTTTTCAAGAAACCTTGATTTTCAAAATAACATAAGGACAATATTTTAGCGTGATTTCATTGCGGTTCTAAAGATCAGACCATTAATTATGAAGTTATTTGTCGAAGGTAGTAACTGACATGAACGTCTTGTTGCCGATTATTGCCGTTTTCCCCGAGGTATAACATTCTACATCTCAATATCCGTAACAGATAAGTCAAAACATGTGAAATGTTGGAAATTTGAAGACCTTTGAGTTTCTAATGGTACCAAGCTTTTTAAAATTGGACATCCTCTACGGAAGTTACATGAGTTGAATTAAACCGTTCTTTCATGCCTTCTGTAGTTAGTACCAAACACTTGATTGCTTTTTTTTGCAGTGCAGAAACAAATTCCTTTTGTTCAGAACAAAAGAAGTCTAGTTTTAACAGGAATTTCCAACGCCAATGGAAATACACACATAATATAGGTTAAAAGGATTCCGGAGTAGGCGG
>CM037780.1:18010282-18060282 GCA_021229015.1 Solen grandis | reverse complement strand
TAGCAAATAGATCGACAGACGGAGACCCGAAAATCGCAAACAGAGTTGTCGCGATCCGAGGAAGTAACTTCCATTCCGAGGGGAGAAGAGAATGCCTGCGGGACAGTTGGTCCGCTAAGACATTTAGACGACCCGGAAGATGTCTGACTTGAATGAGTACCGAAGACACCTGACACCAATGAAGAAGGTGCCATGCTTCCATGCACAGAGAAGGCGGATGTAAGAGACAACAGTCGTGTTGTCTGTAGATACTAGAACAGATTTGTCTCGAATGAGAGGAGAAAACTGTCGTAAGGCTAGTAGAACCGCTTTGAGTTCCAGGTTGTTGATATGAAGAGAACTGTCCCGAGGGGACCAAAGACCCGAGGTTGTGAGACCCAGAGGTTCCAGATGAGCACCCCAGCCTGACAGACTGGCATCCGAGAAGAGGAACAGTTCCGGTTGAGGAGGAGAAAGAGGAACACCCTCTCGGAGAAACGAGGGGGAATTCCACCAACTGAGATGATGAACCAATTCCGGGGAAACCGGAAGAATGGTCTGCAAATGGTCTCGACTGGGACGCCAGATCGAGAGTAGGATAAATTGAAGAGGTCGCATGTGAAGGCGGCCCAGCGGAACAAGATCCGCTGCTGCATTGAGTACACCGAGAAGCGATAGGAATTCGCAGGCTGAGATCGATTGCCGACGCGAAAACCCCCGAACCAGAGTTAGAAGAGATATAATTCTGGGTTCCGGAATTCTGATCCTGTTTAGGTCGGTCAGAAACTGCATCCCGACAAACGTGAAGTTCTGGGATGGGATCAACTCCGATTTCTCGGAGTTGAGGATGAAGCCTAGCCGGAGAGCTAGGTCTGTCACCCATCGAAGTTCGTCGAGAAGAGCGACTGGGTCCATGTGAATAAGAAGCCAGTCGTCGAAATACGCCAGGAGGCGTGAGCCGCGAAAAAGAACCCTGGCGACCAGAACCGAGACTATTTTGGTGAAGGTTCTGGGGGCCGAAGACAGGCCGAACGGAAGGGCCTTGAACTGGTAGACAGTTTGACCATCCGTAAAACGAAGGTATTTCCTGGAATGAGGATGGATAGATACATGGAAGTAGGCATCCGATAAATCCAGGGAAACAGCCCAGTGACCGGGGAGGACGGCTGCCCTGATCGACGAAGTTGTTTCCATTTTGAAGTGTTCCTTCGGAATGAAGGAGTTTAGATGAGATAGGTCTATGACCGGTCGAAACCAGCCGTCCTTCTTGGGAACCAGAAAGAGACGGCTGTAAAACCCCGGAGAGGTTGGAATCGAGACCCTTTCTACCGCTCCTTTTTTCAGAAGATCTGAAATGGCGAGTCCCAGACGAGGATGATTGGAGGAGAGATGAATGGGAGAGCGTGACAGTGGAGGGGGACGACTGAACGGAACCCGATACCCGTGTCTCACGATAGACAGGACCCATTGGTCGTCGGTGATGTCTCCCATTGTTGAATGAAATGAGTGAGTCTGCCGCCTACTGGAAGGGGCAGAAACACTCTTCCTCCTAATCGAACGTCTGGAAGAGGAAGCGGAAGAAAGGACGTACCCCTAGGGCTTACTCCTACCCCTTTGACTGGTAGAGGTAGAAGAAGGGGTGGGGGGCGACGAAGGAGGAAATCGTGGTCGCTGAGGACCAGATTGGCGAGCGCCCCTGGAAGAGGGATTACCTCTGAAAGGAGATTGAGGTTTACCCTTTTCCGAGTCCTTCGGGGATTTACCGGTAGAAGCCGAAGGCTTCTTCGGTATCCGGAATTTAGGGGGAGCCGAAGTAGGAGTGCGGGGTTGGAAGGCCACCGCCAAAGAGGGGCCGACCTAAGCTTTTCTCGAGAAGAGGAGAGAAGTAGCTTGTTGGGGCCGTCCAGGATGGCATCCCGCCTGCAGCGAGTCATCTCTGAAGAGAGAGAGAGAGATAGCAAAATAGAATGTTTTGCAGTCGCTGCTAAGGCCTCTAAAAGAAGCCTGACGGAAGAAGATAAGGCATCTTTTTGCTGTAGTTTGACCGAAAGTGCGGCCACGAAGGAGTCAGTATGAGACGAGATGCCGGAAAGAAAGCGGGAGCGTTGCTCCCAGCGATCCAGGACCTTCTGCTGAAGCGGTAAAGAGGAGGGGACCTTGAGCCGGAGCCGACTCGCATCTAGGTCCAGTTTAGGAGGGTGGATAGAAAAATCACCCTCCGGAAACTTGTAGGTCTTGGGGTTAAAACCCAAAGGCCAAAGGTCTGAAGTGGGAATAAACCAGCCCGGTCCTGGCTTGGAGGAGGAGGAAGATTCGAAATCCTCCAGAGCTGAACGGACGACCGGAGAGAAAGGGAGCAACTCCGGTTCGACTGATTTGGATTCCTTAGGCTTACCGACAAGGTCGAGGTAACCTTCGCACCTCTTCCGGGAGGGAGGAGGGGCCGGTTTGCATACTGATGCAGGTAAGGTAGCAAAGACCTCCTGAACAGCCCTGTCCATGGAAAAACGACTGTCGTCTGACTCCTCGTCCTCGTCAGAGAGAGGATTGTCAGTACGAGGTTCGGAATGAGCGCTGGATCGGCGCGAGGTGGACGAAAGAGGCACGTCCTCGGCAAATAAGGAGTCCTCCTCCGGAGCATGAAGGGAGATTTCATCCTCCAAGTGTCCGCTCAGAGCAGTCCCGCTAGTAGGGGGATTGCGAGTAGAGGGAGGAGACCCAGCCTCAGGGGGAGATGGGGGAGCATCCTGAGGGGGAAAGCCCATAAAGGGAAATGGAGGGAAAAAGGGCCACATAGGGGGCTGTGCAGAAGAAGCACCCTGTGGACCCGAGGGGGGAGGAGACTGAAGGAACAGTCTGTGATCTAAGGTCTCTGGTGGAAGAGAAACCCGATCCCTCCTAGAAGATGAAGGCTCGCCCGGTATGACAGGGGGGGAGGCAGAACTGAAATGCCTGGGGTATTCCCCCATCATGTGGGACCACCACGTGGAAGGATCGAAGGTCTGAGGTTGCGCTGAAAAATCCGCACCTTGAACCTTCGAAGACGTGGTGGAGCGTAAAGGGGACCGGTCCCTAGGAGCAGAGCTAGGGGACCGGTGACCGGAAATGCCTGGGGAACGGTTGTGGGGCCGTTTCTTGGGCACCCTTGAACACGAGGGAGCAGGTGGCCGAAGCGGAGAAACCGCAGGGCTGCCTGAGGAAAAACTCGAGTCCGAACTTTTTTCAGTTAGAATCGGCGAAGACCGGTGACCCACACGCCTAGAGTGGTGAGCCGACCTGGCCGTTGATCGGTGACGATCTCTTGCCGATGACCGGTGATGACCGGTCTTGGGTCTCTGAGACCGATCGCGAACAATAGATGTTCGACAATGACCGGTGACCGGTCGTGAGCTTTGCTATGACTAATATCAAGCAAATGACCGGCCCGGGGCCAGTTTCTGCTCCCCTGGGGCTAACACAAGGAGAGCCGGGCAGGGAGCCAGGAGATGAAGGCGGCCTCTCCGGAGAGGGGCGGGAAGCCTTCTTCCTGGGAGGGGGGAGAGGGACTCCGACCCCCAGCAGCACTGAACCCAGAGAAGGAGGAGGAAGATGAGGCCTTCCTTTTCCGGGATGAGTAGGATCGAAGTGAAGAGGCTTTCTTCCAGATCTCGTCTGACCACGAAACACAAACAGTGCAGGTGTCGACCCTGGAGCACCCCGAGCATGAAAGGCAGGACTGATGGGAGTCCCAGGACGCCTTGACATGTCCGCAGGAGCCCCGAGACTGCGACATTGTAAAAATCAATACAAGAAAGAACAATGTAAGCAAAATAAAACGGGAAGACCGAAGAAAACCCGTACAAGAAAGTTCTCGAAACGAGACAACAGTATATATATACAAAATCAAAATAATAATACCAGTGCCACGGGAGCCGAAGTACGGAAACCCGTGACACAAGGCAAAAAGTCCCGATACGGGACGGGGATTGGAAATTCTACACGATATAGAATAAAAACCAATAAAGAACAATATAAACAACACAGCCGAGGCTATGAAAAGATAAGAAAAGGAGAGCTGTAGCGCACAGAAGCTATCAAGAAAGGGACACGCTAGGTTACCCACTGAAACTCGATGGCTTCCAAAACACAATTGGAGAACGGGGGTTACACTTCCGGTAACTAGGGGGTTTAGGGAATGGTTTATTTTGCGGACTCTGTTTTGGAAGCTGTGCACAAATAGACACATACCTGAAGTAATAACAGGTAACGTATTTATGCTATTAAAATTAAAATCCTAAGTGACCAATAAGAAAAGTTTTTCAAAGTATTTACCTCTACTTTCGGATCTACATTGCATTTGGAAACTTCAGCACCTAGATCACTGTATTTTGTGGTGTTGGTGGTGCCTGAAAAACAACAAATTTGTACAAGATTAGATCAATTATCTGATACAAAGTCAATCTGATACACAAGTTTACCCTCAGGAGGGGAAGGTCTTGGATGTTCTTGTTACAACATAGTCGATAGATAAAAAGTACTTGCACAACATCGTTATAGAATAGTTCCAGGACTAGCTGGACACACTATGCCCGTCCGCCTGCCAGCCGCAGGTGAATCCATAATACGTCCCGTCTTCGACGGGTGTATAAAAATGAAATTCATAATCAGAAGAAATGCAGTCCTCTGTTGTTTGAGAAGTTACAATGTTGTTTGGTTTGTTTTAATCTGGATGATACTGAAGAGTAGCAAACAGAATAAGACTTGTTCATGCTGCACCATTACTTGCCAGGGGTCTGGTTTCCTACTGGTTGCATAGGTCAATTCCATAATAGCTCTGAATGTTGAGTTTACCATCACTGCTACAATATTTCAGTCATATAGGGACTTCCAGCTAACACAGGTGGAGGAAGACCTGAGTGTGCAGATGCACCCGGGTAGTACAACTGACCTACCACAAGCCAGCTGAATGGCTTCCTCACATGAGTGACCCAGCCAGAAGTGGGGATGAAATGAGTCACTTTACTTGCTTATAAGCCAGAGGCTCCTTTAGTATTTCTAATTGCAAAAAAGTAAATTCTAGCAACACTCAGTCACTCAGACTTACAGTTTGTAATATTTGTAAGTCAATCTGATATATCCCAATAATCCATTGTGTGTCCCCTGGCATAAGAACTGCATACACTGTCCCTTCTTTTCAAAATAGCTCACCTTGAGCATGTTAAGCTCTGGTGAACTAAAAAATGAGTGATTTCTCCATCACAGGTAATAGCATTAAGAACAATATTGAACATATATTTAGAATTATAAAACCTATATTTAGAAATTCTATTTTTATGTGCCATCACGTAACTAATCGTAATCAGTCTTTGTGCATGCATTCACTCCAAAGGCTGAACTTAGAATTTGCTACCCAGAACTGGTGAAGACACCAACTTGTGGAACATGATACAAGCATCTGCTTCAAGGACAACATATTCTATATTAAACTGATTTTCCCTAAGTGAGCATTTATGAAAATAGCTTTTTCCTGTGCAATGTGACCTACACTTGGTACACTTGCTGAGTTTATTTGTCAGTAAAGAAAGACTTCACCAACATTAAGAAGGGAGAGTAGAAAAATACTTTTTTTTAATCTTATTTCTACCGATCATCTGTGAATGAGCTGCTTTAAGAAATTCAGATAAAACTGTCTGAAATTTTACATTCATGGTATGCCAGAAATACTATTAACAAGAGGGCCATAAAGGCCTTTGAATCGCTCACCTGTGAACCACGTATTAGTGGGAGGAAAAGAAACAGCAAATACCTTGTGATCTTATGGAAAATGGGCTCTGCCCCCTGCCAACCATATATTTAGATGTATTGTTTAAAGTCATGATAGAGAGTGACCCAAGGAACATCTGTGCAAAAAATCTTTGAAATCCAGCCAGTACTTTTGGAAAAGAAGATTTTTTTTTCAAATTTGTTCTATATACATGAAAGGAAAATAGACTCTGCCTTAGAGACCATGTTTTTTTATGGATCCAATTAATTTTTACAATCTTGGTAGAGAATGGCCCAAATAACATCTGTGTAAAAAAAACTTTGAAATCCAGCCTGTTCTTTCAGACAAGAAGTTTTTAAATGTGTACTTTATACATATAAAGTAAACAGACTCTGCCCCTGGCGGCCATGTTTTTCAATGGATCCAAATAATTTGAACAGTCTTGGTAGAGAGTGACCAAAGGAACATCTTTGCAAAAGTATTTTAAAATCCAGTGCTTTTGGGGGAAAAGTTTTTTGAAGTTTTCACATTTTTTCCCCTTTTAGTTGCCATGGCAACCAGATTTTGGTAATGAATTTAATTCTTTGAACAACTTTGAATGAGGACCACCTAAGGAACATTCCTGTTAAGTTTTATGAAATCTGGCCCAGTAGTTTAGGAGGAGAAGTCGTGAAATGTTGTCAACAGAAAACTGACGCTGGATGTGGGACATTCATTGGGCACTAATAAACAAATGCTGAGGCTTACCACCATAAGTAAGAGGGATACATGCCGACACAGAACTTATTTTTTTGTCCATTTCAAAATCTTCCACTCTCCATTCAGATTCTAAAGGACTGCCATTTATTGGGTCAATCTTAGAAGTTTTTGTAAGCTCGTCAATGATTGGTGCAGAAAATGTGTGTCGAGGGTCACTCTTCCTCACTGTGATTGGCTGATACAGGGTGCTCAGAGAGATAGGACATTCATACTGAAGGGCTACATCCGGATCCTGTATGCGTACATGGCGTGGGATTTGCTTCTTTGTCACAACCAATTTGTATTTCTGAAATGAATAGTTACTACAAAAAAGTTTCTTTAATATAGTGCATATATAATGCTATATATTTTACATTGTAACTATATACAAGCAATAAACAAATAAAATATTTTGTGTACTGCTTTGAGTATAATAATAATAATAATTGTCACTGTATATGATTGATACTTTACTGATATATATCTTTGTAAATAAATACATTTGTCAAATACCACTACTTAAAGTTTTTTTAAAAATCTCTTAAGATTGGAAAAATTGGGCAAATTCAGGGTTATATTTTATTATCAAACAACATCACATAAAACAATTAGTAGGAATATTTTGAACATGTTTACATATCAAATGGTTCTTTAAATACTAAACTTCTCTTTACAGGGAAAAACAAGGAATATAGTATCTCTGCGACACTGATGCCCCACTGCATACATTAATTAACATTAATATTAGCTTTAATTGTTAAAAGTTTATATCTATATGTACATTTTAACATTTATATCAAATTTCATGATGATGTTAAGTAATCTTCGTAGAAAAAAAGTTTAAATACAAAGATAAACCGGTGGGAGAACAACTAATTTCATGATGTTCATTCAACTGTGAAATAAAGGTCACAGCCATAAAATTGCATTTATATTTTAAATACATGTAATTGATATCATGATGTACATGTGTACCAAGTTTCATGAAAATGTGAAGTCATCTTCATACAAAAAAAGCTTAAACACAAAGGTAAATCTGAGGTGGACCAACCAATTTCACTATGTTTATTCAACCATGAAATATAGGTCATAGGCATTAAACTGCATAAGTATAAATAGTTCATATCATGATGTACATGTGAACCAAGTTTCATAAGGATGTGAAGTAATCTTTATAGAAACAAGACCTGTCACAGTCACCATGACAAATGTCCCCAAAGGATATCACCAACATTTAAACCTGGGTCATGTTTATGACAGGACCATCTTCTCTTTTTGACTGATTGTTGCCTTGACTTTTTAAAGCTACAGACATGGACCTTGCATGTGCCACATACCTGGAAAAATATTTGTGCGAAAGCCCAGACACAACAAAATGTTCCCCCTTTCAACATTTGACCACAGATTGTGACTTTGACCTTTGATATACGAAACTGAGTCTTAATCATGACACATCATCTTAATGTGGTGAACATTTCTACTAGGTTACTTTAATATCCATTCATGTATGTATGAGTTACAGAGCACACACAAAGTGGACAGATGGACTGAAAGAGACGGATAGTGGCATAACTAAATGTCTTCCTTTTGGGGGCATGAATAAGCTTAAATACAAAGGTAACCTGAGGCATTACAATCAATTTTACCATGTTCATCCTACCATGAAATATAGGTCACAGCCAAAAAGTTGTATAACAAGACCTCATGGACAGGTTTTTAGGGTTTTTTCCATAAAAAGAAATATCAAATATTGAAGCAATCCAATGAAAGACAAAGAAGTTACAGCAGATTAAACAAGAGCATAATTTATGTTATCGCAAAATACACCCATCCTGCAATTTTATCAATTCAAGGGTTGTAACTCTAGATAGTCTAGGATATTTAGTCTTGTTTTCAAACTCAATCAAGATATTGTGCAAATACACATTGTGACAAAGTTTGGTAAAGATCAGTTCATGTTTGTCAGTGTAAGAGAACATACATTGTTAATTTTGCAGTTTTTTTATCAACTGAAGGGCCATAACTCTGGAGTGTTAAAGATATTTTGGCGGGTTATCAAACCAGGTTGAGATATTGTACCCATTCACATTTTGAGCAACTTTGGTAAAGACTGGTTCATGTTTGTTAAAGAGATGATAGTGTAAATTAAGCATTTTTATCAATTAAAGGGCCATAACTCTGGAGTGTCTGGAACATTCTGACTGGTTATCAATCTTGGACAAGATATTGTGTCCATATACACTATGACCAAGTTTGGACAAGTTTATGTTTGTTAGAGTAAAAAAGCGGACACTGTTCATTTAGCAATTTTTCATCATTTAAAGGGCCATAACTCTGGAGTGTCTTGGGGCAATCTGGCTGGTTATTGAAAAGAATCAAAATATTGTGCCCATATACATTGTGACCAAGTTTGGTAAAGATTGGTTTACATTTGTTCTAGTTAGAGAGTGGACACTGTTAATTTGACCATTTTTCATCAAATTCAAGGGTCATAACTCTTGAGTGTCTGGGACAATTTGGCTATTTATCCAAAGAAACCAAGATATTGTGTCCGTATACATTGTGACCAGGTTTGGTAAAGATTAGTTCACGTTTGTTTGATTTAGAGAGTGGACAACGTCACTGAACGCTGCTCACTCACAGCAGGTAAATCCATATTACATCCCGTTTTTGACAGGTGTATAAAAAGCATAAACACAAAGGTAAACCCGAGGTGTGATGGTCAGACAGACAGATGGACGAATGCACAAATAAAAGTACAGATGGATGCACAGACAGGAAAATCTATATGCCCAGAATGCAGTTTGTGGGCCATAAAAATAAATATACAGTAAAACCTCATTAATAAGACCAACATAATGGAACTAAATCATTTTAAATCTTAATAGTAAAATTGTCTCTTTATTTAGGTTTTCCATTTGTACCAGACCATCCTGAAGTTACAGCTGACCAAGATTTTGGTAAAAATTATCAATAGAGAGTTGGTCTTATCAAGGTTGGTGACCATGAACTAAATAGAAACACAATTAGGACCGAAAAATATTGTTTGTAATAATCAACTGCTCGTATTAATGAGTTAGTAAATATGAGGTTTTACTGTAATGTATTAAAGAATCCATGCAGTATCCAATATTTGGAGGGTTATGTTGATAGATTTTTAAATGTTCTATCCTAATTATAATTAGATAAAGCAAAATTAATGTTGTAGAGAGCAACCTGTTTATTTGAGCCATCCTCAGAAGTCACTTCTACTTCAATACAGGTGCTGCCAACATTTAGTGTGGTAGGAGACCCTGGCTTTTCCCCATTCACAGTTACTGCATTCTTAGGGTCTGGTGGAGTTGGGGTCACAGTAACCTGTGTAATGTTACAGCCTAACAGGCCTGTTGGGGAAAAAAAATGATATTTTACAATTATGCCTCATTTTCAGAAAATACGAGGGATGATCCAGAATTACCTGGAATTTGTTTACAGTTTTCACGACAGTTATCCAACTGTTTTGATACTGATATCAATATGAACAGGACAGGAATGGTGACTGGTTGGGGCCTTTCAGAAATGTTTGATGTCAGCTATGGACCAAGAACTGCAAACAGCAAAAGTGATTCTGTGGGTTATGATTAGGGTTATCTACAGTGTATGCGATTGGATGGAAAATAATGCATACCTGTAAAGTGTAATTCGCCCAATATCCACCTTATCTATTTAGTCTTAAGTATTCGTATATGAAAACAATAAATATTACAAAATTACTGAATATGAAACTATTAAGTTTTACATCTAATTATGGATATAAAAACATTAATGGAACATTTTTTTATTTTACAAGCTAAATTTTAATTACTAACAAGTGCATGCTTTCTGGGTACCTTGTCTTCGAAAAAGAAAGTGAGATAGGGAGACGAGCGCATGACACAGGAACGTTATTTAATGGGCGCTGAGTCAGAGAGCTATTAATTTCTCAAGTGTGTCATAACAGATAAGACATGTCCCAAAACTGAAAAATAGTCAGTATAGTGCACCAGTCACTATGCTCAGTTTTCATGGTAATGTGTGTTTGTTATTTCTTATATTTTGGTTATATTGTATTGTTACTTCTTATACTTTGGTAATATAATATCATATTTTCATGTGAGTAATACTGTTGAATCATGTACATACTCTGTTTTGATGATGAAGTTTTATTTATGTGAGATAAATAATGTTCAAACTATGGTTTAATTCCGGGTAATTCTGGATCATCCCTCATACATGCACTTTGGTTAAAAAAGACTATACTAGACGAAACTTATAAGTACTCCAACAAAATATTTGTCTATAGCATTTGTTGTATTCAAAATAACAGATTTTTGGTTTTCTATAATTTTCCACGAAAATTGGTTTCATAGAGTCGATTATGCATCAAAATTATTCAAGCAGACAACAGATTGAGCCAATGCAATTATAAGTTTTACTGGGCATATGTTTTGGAAATATATTTTCTCTACAAATTTGAAATCGGAGTACTTACAAGTTTTGTTAAGTGTATATTTATAGCCTTAGAATATTTTTATATTTATCACGATATGCTTAGAGAATATTGTGATATATCGTGATATGAAGAATCTTGTGTTACCCATCCCTTATAACATAATTATATATCTTAATCAACAAAAATTAATAAATGTAGAATTGTTTTCAGAATTTAATCACAAACTGATAAAATGCACATTGTTAATATAATGATTATTGTCTCTTTTCCAGTCAAGTTTATTGAAACATTTAAACACCCTTACATGAATATTCAAATACGATTGAGCTAAATTCTGGAGATAAAGTTCCTGTGTTGAGTTGAAGGTTGGTGAGTGTTGCATCTTTAGTTGAAAGTCTTTTAACATGGATGATATACACTTTAGTTGTCTTTCCATCTTCTGCACAAACTTCTATCTTTATGTCAGTCACAGCACCTTCCTTTACTGGTACTTTTTTAGATCCACCACTTCCCTTAAACAGATTAAAAAAGATAAATTTGAATTAAAATATATTTATTCTTAAAATTACAGGTCAAACGAACATTTTTTTCTCACTGAAAATACCCATTTTAATTCACTTAATACTCGTTGCATTTCTGACAAAATAACACCCAAAGCAACCGATTCATCACAAATACAGTTTCTTGGAAATGGAGTTTATTGTATACTGAAACCTCTTTTTTTTTTTAAAAAGTCAAAAAAGGAGTGTTTTACTTTTCTAAAAACCTTCCTTTTTCATCAAAAGATGAATTTTTTTGTTTTTGCCAAGATAATCACACCATGTAAAATAAATGCTGGTTTTATAAACTTTTTGGTACTTAATACATTTTTGGGTCATGTGACCACTATGGCAGCATTGTTAGAACTAATTGCATACCTTATTCTTCTTAATTTCATATGGATGTGTTAGTAGTAATCCTCACAAAAAGTGGTGATTAAACACATTATGTATATATATAAATTTTTTAGTCTAATTTAATGTTTTATCCATTTGTCTCTGTGAATCTTATTAGAGATCTTCTCTTTTGGAGCTTGTTCACAGTTGACTTGTAGAAATTTAAAAAAAATTATACTCTCTCTTGTTAATGTTGGTGATGTCTTTATTTCCTGATAAATAAACTCGGCAAGTGTAAGTCACAGTACTCGAGAAAACCCCATTCTCGTAAATGCTACTTCTGTGAAATTTTGACCCCAGGGCCATGACTTGAACAAACTTTGTTAAAAACCAATAGACAATAACACACAACAAATATCAAATATCTAAGCTCCAGGCTTTGTTGCATCAAGATGAAGATTTTTTAACTTTTATTCCTATATAAGTAAAAATAAAATCAAGTGACCTCTGGGGCAGGCCAATTTTATGTAAGTCTATATCAAACCAAGAACTTACCCCTGTGGCAGGGTCAGTTTTGACCCCATGGCTAAGATTTGAACAAACTTGGTAGAGCTCCACTAGAAAATGCCACATATCAAATATCTAAACTCTAGGCCTTGCGGTTTCTGACAAGAAGATATTTTTTTCAAGGTTCTCCTACGAAAGTCTATATGAAACCAAGTAACCCCTGGGGCAGAGCCAATTTTCACCCAAGGGCCGTGATTTGAACAAACTTGGTAGAGTGCATTAGGCCATGTTACACATCAAATATCTAAATGTCAGGCCTTGTCATTTCTGACAGAAAGATTTTTTAAGTTTTTCCTATATAACTCAATGTAAAATCAAGTGACCCCTGGGGCAGGGTCATTTTTGACCCCAAGGTTTAGATTTGGGCCATAATTTGAACAAACTTAGTACAGATCCACTAGACAGTGCCACACACCAAATATCTTAGCTCTAGGCCTTGCGGTTTCTGATAAGAAGATTTTTTTTTTTTAAGTTTCTCCTATAAAAGTCTATATAAAACACAGTATGGGAAAAATTTAGACCAAAATGCCATGACATGAACAGACTTGGTAGAGGTGCACTAGGCCATCAAAAAATCTAAACCCAGAGCCTTGTAGTTTCAAACAAAAAGATTTTTGAAGTTTTCCCAATATAAATCTATGTAACATCAAATGAACCCTGGGGCAGGGTCAATTTTGACCCCAGGGCTATGATTCAAATAAACTTGGTACAGATCCATTAGACAATACCACGCAACAAATATCTAATCTCTTGGCCCTGGGATTTCTCACAAGAAGATTTTTCTAGTTTTTCCTTTATAAGTCTATGTAAAACAAAATGACCCATGGGTCAGTGCCAATTTTGATTCTAGGGTACTGATTTGAACAAACATGGTAGAGGTTGACTAGACAATGCTACACACCAAAAATCTAAGCTCTAAGCCCAGCAGTTCTGCAGAAGAAGATTTTTTAAAATCTATTTTTAGCTCACATTTTTCAACTAATCAAAATAATTTTAAGAATTTCGATAGATGGCCTCATAAGGACCAATCCTAATAAGTGTGGTCAAAATCCATTCAGCAGTTAAAGAGGAGATATTTTTAATTAAAATGAAATTATTGACGATGAACGCATAGAGGACAGACAAAGGCCCACCCTGATAGGTCACCATGTGCATGTTGTTCTGGGTGAGCTAGAAATAAATATAGGGAAATAATTATTAAACTGGAAGCGTTTTGGTTGTTGATCACTGTACTTCTCCTATGTGTTATCAATTTATATTTTAAATTTCAAATCAATACTTTGTAAAGTTCAGATTTTATGTCAAATAAAAGGAGATGGTCAAAAATTTGGACAAGGAAATATTATGGATCTTGGTAATTGCTCTGTTCCTACATGCCATCATTTTATGTTTCAAGTCCTAACCTAGTACTGTTTATGTTTTTTGCTCACAAAATTGTTTTTATAAAATTAAGGGAGATAATTTAAATTTGAACATGTTATAGTTATGGTTCTTTGTCACTGCATTTCTCCTAGTTGTCATCTATTTATATACATGTATAAAGTTTCAAGTCAATTCCTTCATACCTTGTATAGTTTTCTTCTAGTATAAAGTGAATAAGTAAATATCTTTCAGAAATTTATTATAAAATTAAATTAAGGGAGATAATTCAAAAATTGGTCCAGGTAGAGTTACTGCTCTTGGTCACTACACTTTTCAATCTCACCATCTATTTTTTTTTTAAAGTTTAAAGTCCTTACCCTGTATAGTTTATGAGTTATGCTCCCAACAAAAATTGAAGAAAAACAAATACAAGAGGGCCTAGACGACCCTGAAGCAGTTTACCTGAGAAACATGGCCCTTTTTGCCTATACAAGTTTATATTATTGCATTGTCCTTCCATACGGAAATATAGCAAGGCTATTTCCATTCCACGCTCCAAACAGTCCAAATTTGAAGGGTTGTAGCTTAAATATTCAAAAGAAGGTCAATGGGTCATGGTCAAGGTAATCCAAGTTCAAAGTTTAATGCCACACATAAAACTGTAATGTTGGCCCAAATTTTAAGGATGTAGCTTTACATATATCACAAAGCAGGTCACTGGACAAACTTGATAGATGTCAACTAGGCAATATCAAAGCTCTATCCCTTTTGATTCCTGAGTAGAAGATTTTTTAAAGATTTCACCTTTAAAATCTATTTTTAGCTACTGTGACCAAGATAGGAAATGGACTGGAACCATTTGAACTATTCTGGTAGAATTTCATGCAAGGATCATTCTAGGCAAGTTTCATTTATTTTGGCCCAGTGGTTTCAGAGGAGTTGTCGTTTGAAACAACTGTGGACGATAGATGGACAGCCATTGATTCTAAAAGGCAAACTGTTTAATTTTCCACCCCCCCCCCCCCCTTTTTTTTTTAACAAGAAATGTTTGTGAAACATAATATGCCTCCCTCATATGCCATAATATGTATATAGCTATATTACATGCAAGGAGTTTGCCTTCATAATGTTGGCTAGTCACAAAAAATTCTCAAACTTCAAAAATTTGAGTGAAAATATAACGTGCTAAAATGTGGAACTAAACATTTACTGAAATAAATGGGCTGGAGAAATATTTACACAAGTCCACAAAGGTTTAAGTGAAAGAACATTGTCAGTTTTAAACAAACAAAACATTAAGACTTAGTGCTCTAGGTTTATTATAAAAATTAACAAATCAGCCTTGCTAGCCATAAGCACAAACATCCACAATAATGAAAGAAAATGACATCATCCTTCAAATATCTCAAACTTTAAAACAAAACAACATTACAACATAAATTATGTTATCTTGATCTAAATAATAACAAGGCCAAGTCATCAAACATATATACAAATGCAACCTTGTGACCTTGACCTTTGAGGTAATGACACCAAAATCGATAGGGGTCATCTACTAATCGTGAGCAACAACCACAAGAAGTTTGAGACTTAAAGGTCAAATAGAACTTAAGTTATCACTCGGACAAGGTCTGGTATTATACATACACAACATGTGACCTTGTGACCTTGACCTTTGAGGTAATGACACCAAAATCGATAGGGGTCATCTACTAATCGTGAGCAACAACCACAAGAAGTTTGAGACTTAAAGGTCAAATAGAACTTAAGTAATCACTTGGACAAGGTCTGGTCTACCGACGGACGGATGGACCGACCGACCGACATGAGCCAAGCAATATACACTCTATTCTTCGAAGGGGGGCATAAAAAGAACTTTATACATAAAAAATTTGTTCAGATAATGAGTATAACATAACTGAAAAACACAGATTCAGAAATCGTAAAGAAATATCTTTACAATGATATTTGATTTTTTTTTAAGTCAGATGAAAATCAATGATCAATTACTTTGAAACTATTTTTTTTTTATTTTTTTTTTTTTATTTTAAATTTCCTGAATTTACAAGAACATTCTTTGAAAAAATGTATTAAAATATTTTTAAAAAATAATCATTATTGGAAATAAAATTTTACATATTTAAAAACATTGGATCAAATGCTTTAACTTTATAATTATAATTATGATTTATTTAAATCATCAGAAATAAGGATGTCATGGTAACTCGTTTTACCTTTTCACAAAATAATTATATATTTTAGCCAAATTGGCTTGATCTACTCACTAACTGACAAATAATAATATTAGAAAGAATTTAGTCTTGATTATAGACATAAAGAAGTATAATGTCTTACATTTAATAAGAATAAAAAAATATTTGGTCTGAACAAGAATAATGCATTTTTGAAGCATTTTACAAAATCCATAAATTACAGAAATCTTAAATTTCTAGAAAATAGATACTTTTTAGTTTCACATATTTGTAAAATGACAAATAAAATTAGGAATGATTATAGACATAGAGAAAGAATGTCTCACATTTAATAAGAATAAACAAGAAAGTCAGTAGAACTGACAGATGCTCCCCGAAGAATGTCATTGTTACAAATAAGGCCTTGGTCAATTGGTGGGAGGATATGTTAAGGACTGGAATGGGATCAGCACATGCTTATCATGTATAGACTCCAGGTAATGCGCATCTCCTCTTGGTAATAAAGCTTCACATAAAAAGTTTTGTTGAAATCAAGCCGTTAGTTCCTGAGAAATAGTCCAGACAAGGAAAGTGTGACGGACGAACGAACGAACAGACGGACAAAGTGGCGACTATATGCGTCACCTTCAGTGAGCATAAAAAAAAGGTAAAAAAAGCTCTTAACTCTCTAAACAGTAAACCATATTATATATTCTTGTTCCTTTTGATGAGACAGAAGATAAAATGGTAAATACTTTGGTGTCCCCCAAGATCACACGGGGGTCAGGCCCCACCCCCAAAATTTTACTTAGGACCTTGCAGCTCAAAGCTGTTGAAATCCCCATTCCTAAATCATATCTATTCTCCTCATCAGATGAGATGTTTTACCAACTCTTAATTTGGAGACTTAGTAACAGTTTACTATTTAATATGATAATACGTGTTACTCATCAGATCTTTCATTGATTTTTTTTAAGTTTTTATACTACTGAAAATTAAGTCATACATTTCAATGTGTGCTCATATCAAAGAGGTTAACCAACACTCTTGACATATGACTGGATATTTGAAAAAGTGTATAATGGCCTAAACAACAATTAGCTGACATGATTATGATTGACATTACTAGCATATTAAATTTTGTGGGGTTTTGTTTAAATGATATCTCCTGTTAAATTAGGCAAATGACATGAATATCAGTCAACAACATGGTAGTAGGGGCCATAACTCTGAGAAAAATTGAGGAACCAGGTCACGTCAACGATATGCGTATCTACTCTTGGTAATAAAGCTTCCCAAAAGTTTCATTGAATTCAAGCCATTAGTTCCTGAGAAAATAGCCCGGACAAGAATCATGTAACATGAACTATAGGCCAAAAAGTCAAGGGGCCATAACTCTGTGAAAAATTGAGGAACCAGGTCATGCCGACGATATGCGCATCTCCTCTTGGTGATAAAGCTTCCCATAAAGTTTTGTTGAATTCAAGCCATTAGTTCCTGAGAAATAGCCCGGACAAGAATCATGCAATATGTACTATAGGCCAAAAAGTCAAGGGGCCATAACTCTGAAAAATTGAGGAACCAGGTCATGCCGAAGATATGCATATCTACTCTTGGTGATAAAGCTTCCCATAAAGTTTTGTTGAATTCAAGCCTTTATTTCCTGAGAAATAGCCCGGACAAGAATCATGCAATATGTACTATAGGCCAAAAAGTCAAGGGGCTTAACTCCTTGAAAAATTTAGGAATCGGGTCATGCTGACGATATGCGCATCTCCTCTTGGTAATAAAGCTTCCCATAAAGTTTTGTTGAATTCAAGCCATTAGTTCCTGAGAAATAGCCCGGACAAGAATCATGCAATATGTACTATAGGCCAAAAAGTCAAGGGGCCTTAACTCTGTGAAAAATTGAGGAACCAGGTCATGCCGACGATATGCGCATCTCCTCTTGGTAATAAAGCTTCCCATAAAGTTTTGTTGAATTCAAGCCATTAGTTCCTGAGAAATAGCCCGGACAAGAATCATGCAATATGTACTATAGGCCAAAAAGTCAAGGGGCCATAACTCTGTGAAAAATTGAGGAACCAGGTCATGCCGAAGATATGCATATCTACTCTTGGTGATAAAGCTTCCCATAAAGTTTTGTTGAATTCAAGCCTTTATTTCCTGAGAAATAGCCCGGACAAGAATCATGCAATATGTACTATAGGCCAAAAAGTCAAGGGGTCTTAACTCTTGAAAAATTTAGGAATCGGGTCATGCTGCCCTCTTGGTATAAAGCTTCCCATAAAGTTTTGTTGAATTCAAGCCATTAGTTCCTGAGAAATAGCCCGGACAAGAATCATGCAATATGTACTATAGGCCAAAAAGTCAAGGGGCCTTAACTCCTTGAAAAATTTAGGAATCGGGTCATGCTGACGATATGCGCATCTCCTCTTGGTAATAAAGCTTCCCATAAAGTTTTGTTGAATTCAAGCCATTAGTTCCTGAGAAATAGTCCGGACAAGGAAAGTGAGACGGACGAACGGACGGACGGATGGATGGACGGACGGACGAAGCGGCGACTATATGCGTCACCTTCGGTGAGCATAAAAAAAATATTTGGTCTGATTAAGAATAATGCACTTGTGAAGCATTTTACAAACTTTGGAAATTACGGAATTACACTTGGCCGTACTTAAGGGGGGAGTGAGTCAAAACGTACCCACACCAAAATGTATCCACTTTCTTTGGTCAAAATGTATCCAATTTTGGGGTCAAAATGTACTTTTATTTGTCTTTTTTTTTTTTTTTGTCTTTTTTTTTCATTTCACTGTTGATTTTTTCATATATAATATTTTTAATGAGGTTATAATTTACGATATTGTTTGAAAATCTGTTATTTTTTAATAATTTATGTATTAAACTAAATGTGCATTTAATTTGTTCTGTTTTGGTAAAATACACCCACATATATTTATAGTACTGAAGTAATAACATGCATTTTTAATGTTATGGATGTTAACTAATCATAAATGATAACAAATTTTTACTTCATATGAATGTGTAATTAATATTCCAAGGATGTATATCCTGTATGTTCATGAACCAACTTGAGAGTGACCAAATCATTTTTAATCAAAACTGAAATTATAAATTTACATGATTACCTTTGATCTCTACAATTGTGTGTTTCGGCTCCTTGTCTTAAATGAATCATAAACACCTTTAATTGAATCAGATTACACCAATCAAGTAAAACATGTTCACCTGTGGCATTGAATTAATTGCTGATTGCAAAAATAATTTAAAGGTGTAAAAGATGGTACCTGCAAGGTGGATTGCAAGGTGATTATGCTGCTGCAGTTCACTTACATTGAATTATTATTGTTCTGGTAATGATAGTTTGAATGAATGAAATTGATTAAAATATATGTTACGGAATACTTTTGATGACATTCATGAAATAATATAAAAATGTGCGCTTTGAAATATTATAACAGACATGCATATTTCAGACACAGCAGTCTGCGATTTCTATAGTGTGCAGACTGATGTATGTTGTCAGGTGAAAAACGTGGTATATGCTATAAGTTGTGCATGATGTGATGTCACAGTCTATGTGAGAGGTACGGAACACCAGATAAAGGAGAGAATGCAGAAGCACCTAAGGAATGTTAGGCTGACAAGGGATCGATCAATAAATGCACATTTTGCATTAGGAAACCACACTTATGAAGACATGCCATTTTCAGTCTTGTGTCTAGTATATACAGTGGGTAGAACTGAAAGACAATTACATGAGACAATTTGGATAAAGAGACTGCATATACTATCAAGCCGCTTTGCTGCAATATGCAAGAATTGCCTTCTTTGCCATTTAACGACAATTGATGTCTTAGAGAAAAGGTGCCAACGTAACGTCATCTTTTGACGTTGTTTTGTATAACGTTGACATAGTTCATAGCAATAACAATATGGCGACTATTCAAACGTCTATAATGTAGAACTTGCTAAGAATTCATGTTTTTTTCTTAAGAAAGGCAACTTTTGCCGAAATACTGAATAAGAGTGAATTTAATTGTTTATTATAATATAAAAACATTTAACTTTAAAGGACATTTAGTATCAATTCATATAGTAACAAATCATTGCATAGTCTTTTCATAGCATAGTTTGGGTTTGTACTGTTTTTTTTTATTCTTCTTATTATTCTTTTTTTCCTCCTTTTCTATGCATTAATTTCTATATGTTTCAATGGTCCAAGGATGATGAAAATTTTATGGCATATACTTCAGATGCTGAAATTTTGATTTAAATGATTTTCATATGCCTATGATGTCATATGACGTCACAGTTCACGTTGTCTACAAAAGTTTGTACGAGGTCTACAGCCATTACTTCTTGACCTAATTTCATTAAAATTTCACAAAATGTGTATATTAGGCTCTAGTTATACATCCTGATGTCTGTTTTTCAAAATTTGAAAAGGCAATGGTTCTATGGCGAATCCAAGATTCGAACCATTGACGTCAAATTTCAAATGCGTATAAAATTGCTTGAAAACTGATATTGTCTCTAGGTCTCCTTTACATTCTGAGAAAATGAACGTCATATGACATCATAAGGTAAAAAATAATTTCTAATTTCTACGTGTTAACTTCTATATGTTGCAAACGTCCGAGCACCTTGAAAATTAAATAGCGTATGCTTCACATTGAACTTTTTGCATTTCAATAATTTTCATTTGCCTATGATGTGTTTTGACGTTAAACTTGACGTCGTCTAAAAATGTTTGTACGTGGTCTAAGCCAATATTTCTGGACTGATTTTCATCAAAATTTCACAGAATGTGTATGTAACGCTCTAGTTGTACATCCTGATGTCTGTTTTTCAAAATTCGAAAAGGCAAAGGTTTTATGTTGAGTCCATGATTCAAACCATTGACGACAAATTTCAAATACGTATATTAAAATAGCATCCAGATAAGCTAGAAAGCTACTATTTGGACAGATTATAAGTCTCCACGTGTCTTTTACATTCTTGTGAAGATGAACGTCATTTGAAGTCATATGACATCAAAAGGTCATAAAGAATTTCTGAACGTTAATTTAAATATGTTGTAAAGTTCCCAGGACCATGAAAATTTCATGGCATATATTTTAAACCATGAGATTTTGAATGCAAAGTATTTCATATTCATGTGACATCATATAACCTCAGATTTGATGTCAGGACAAAAAGGTTTTACATGGTCTACAGTTGTTATTTCTGGACTAATTTTCATCAAAATTTCACAGAATGTATATGTATCACTCTAGTGTGTATCATGGTGTCCAGTTTTCCAAAATCGAAAAGGCAATGGTTCTATGATGAATCCAAGACGTCAAATTTCAAATACGTATTAAATCGCTTTCAGAAGAGTTAGAAAGCTGATATTTAGACTGAATATTAGTCACTAAGACTTCTTTCTATTCTGTGAGGACGAATGTCATTTGACGTCACATGACATAGTAAGGTCAAAAAGAATTTCTCATACCTATGCATTAATTTCTATATGTTGCAAAGGTCCCAGGGACATGAAAAACTTATTGCATATATGTAAGATACTAAATATTTCATTTCATTGATTTTCTTATGCCTATGATGTCATGAAGTGAAAAGTATTTTCTAATTTTTATGTGTTAACTTCTAAATGTTGCAAACGTACGAGCACCTTGAAAATTTAATAGCATATGCTTCACATAGTTAATTTTGTATTTCAATGATTTTCATTGGCTTATGATGTGTTTTGATGTCAAACTTAACATTGTCTAAAAATGTATGTGGGCTACAGCCATTATTTCTATACCGATTTTCATCAAAATTTCACAGAATGTGTATGTTACGTTCTAGATATGCATCCCGGTGTCTGTTTTTCCAAATTCTAAAAGGCCAAGGTAATATGGTGAATCCAAAATTCAAACCATTGACGTCAAATTTCAAATATGTATAAAATCGCTTCCAGATGAGTCAGAAAGCTGATATTTGGACAGATTCTAAGTCTCCAAGTGTGGTCTGAGAAGATGAATGTCATTTGATGTCATAAGAAGTCATAAGGTCATAAAAATTTCTGATATCTGCGCGTTAATTTATATATGTTGTAAAGTTCCAAAGACCATGGAAATGTATTAGCATATACATCAAACCATGAGCTTTTGAATGCAATGAATTACATATTCATGTGACGTCATATAATGTCAGATTTGACGTCAGGACGAAAAGGTTTTACACGGTCTACAGCTATTAATTTGGAGCGATTTTCATCAAAATTTCGAAGAATGTATAAGTAACGCTCTAATTGTGTATCCAGGTGTCCGGTTTTCCAAATTCGAAAAGGCAATGGTTTTATGGCGAATCCTAGATTCAAAGCATTGATGTCAAATTTCAAACGTATTAAATCGCTTCCAGAAAAGTTAGAAAGCTGATATATGGACTGAATATTAGTCTATAAGACTTCTTTCAATTCTGTGAGGACAAACATCATTTGACGGCATATGATGTCATAAGGTCAAAAAGAATTTCTTATATCTACTAATTAATTTCTATATATTGCAAAGGTCCCAGGGGCATGAAAAATATATATTAAGATACTAAATATTTCGTTTCATCGATTTTCTTATACCTATGACATCATATTACATTAAACTTGGCGTTGTCTACAAAATTTTGTACGTGATCTACAGCCATCATTTCTAGACTGATTTTTATCAAAATTTCACAGAATATTTATGTTACGCTCTAGTTGTGCCTACAGGTGTTTCGTTTTTCCAAATTTGAAAAGGTAAAGGTTTTATGGCAAATCCATGATTCGAACCATTGATATCAAATTTCAGTTCAGATACGTATAAAATCATTTCCAGATAAAATAAAAAGCTATTTGGACTGAATATAAGTCTCTTAGTCTTCATTACATTCTGAGAAGATGAACGTCATATGACGTCATGTGACCTCATAAGGCCAAATTTTTTTTTTATTGAAATTAAACGTTTTTTAAGGCCTGTAGGCCTTATTTTTTGTTTGATTTACATAAATATTTACTGAAGGTGCAGCATTTGATCCTATGGAACAATGTCACTTCCATTTCCAGAAAAATGTTAAGTTCAAGGTCATCATTGCTTATATCTTGAAAACCTATAAAGGTAGACCAAATTATGTGATAATCAAATTGTAGGCATTTTCAATAAATTTGTTTAGGTACATAGGTTATAGAGTTTATGGAAGTTATGGTCATACAAAAGCAAGTTAAAGGCAGGAATTTGATATCCTTTTACTTTTTTCACTTTTAGTGTTTGAGAAATGTAGTAGAAAGTCCTATCATTCGTATCAACGAATAAAATCTAGTTTATATATTATTCATTATTTTATATATATTTGCTTCATCATTTGACAATTTAAGCATGCAATAGATAGTTCCCGATTTTTTGGCAGGTGCACGCTCTACGCTCCAAGCCACCATCTGTGGGGTCAAGCGAAATTCTTTTGCATATATGTAAACATGGAGTGTTCAAACAGTTCTGCAAAGTTTGATATAATAATTGAATTGCTAGATTAACATCTATTTGGGGAATAATTTGTCAAACAAGTATGAGAGAAATAAAACAGTGGCTTAGCAACTGTTAATATACTTAAAAAAGCAAATTCCTATCCATATATTGGGTATTGTTTGACCTTCAATTTATTTTCTCCCAAGAAGATAAGATAATTAATTTGCACACAACTTCTAAATTGGCCCTATGCCCTATCAAATAACTGTTGTTAAGTTCTATCCACCGTTTTAATAAATTAATTTTTACTTGCTTTACTAGAAAATAACAATATAATTTAACTTTTTTTCTCTTAAATATAATATTTCTATGTTAAATTTTTAATTCTAATGTAATATTTTTAGTTATAATGTACATAAATTAGAAAGGATATAAATTATATTAATGGCAGAAATTTGTAATCATGATAGTTATTTCACTTGTGTTGTGTACATGTCGATTGCTCCCTCCCTCCCCTAATTAGGAAAGTGGGGAAGGGGAAAGGATGGTGTATAACGTGGCTGGTGATACATAAAGGTGCCATCAATATCAGGTTAAAGTAAAACACATGCTGCGCCAACTGATAAGAAGGTATGGCATGCGTCTGGGGTTATGTCATGACATTACAATGTTTATTGACCTTGTACTAGATATACATAAACGTACAGATCAAGACGTAAAAGAAAACAACCAATCAAAATATATATTAAAAGAGCTACAATTAACCAATCAAAAGATAGTTTAAAAGAGCCGCAAATACATTTATATAGAATTTAGAGAAAAAATCCATTTAGCTTTTATTTCATTGTGTACGTTGTGATCTCACAAATAAGGAAAGATCGGTAATTTGACTTAAAACAATTACCCAGTTAGCAATATATAAGGGACCCATATGGGTCCCATATGGTTTTCCATATGGGCCCCATATTGGCTACCTACATGGGACCAATTTTGAAAGTGCAACCTGCTTTGGCCTGGGTCCAATATGGGTAGCCCGCCAAGATCCAATATAGGCCCCTCAAGGGTCCCATATGGGCATAGGCCCTTCAGAGGTTATTACCCATATAGCGAGCCCATTTTGATTCAATATGGGCCCCTTTAGGGTCCAATATTTGCGCTCCATTTGCATGTAAATATGGACCCCCAATGGCTAACATTGATTGGATAAGCCTAGGCTCCATACCACTGCACTGTCTGAATGTGCAGTCAAATGTGCAAAACTGGTACCAACAGCCTCTGAAAATTTCTCTCTCTAAAATAATATTACTGAAAATTAGAAAATAGGTCCCTCAAATACAACATACAGTTTTATTTTTTCTTCTTAATTTTATTAAAACTTCAATTTAAGCATATGCTGAGAAAATACAAAACAAAAAGTCATAATTCAATCAAATACAATCAGAATACAAATGGATATTTTTTATTTTCAATGTGCTATTCCAAGGATTCAAGTGATATTTCTTAACCATAAGACAATTTCTTATGCATCAAAAACAAACACTTAAAGATTGCATATCTGTAACTTTGCACAGGAACTCAATCACTCATTATACAAAAAAACAACAAAAACAAACAAGCATAACAAGACTAGAATAATAACTGCACCACAATCACACATAAAAACTAATATCTCATCTTAACCTTAAAGTACTTGAAATATGTAGTGACATTGAAATTCAAAGTAAAAAGCCATCTATAATGATGGGCTACTTCAGCAGTGATGACAAACACAATTTAAAATACTTAAATCAACCATATCAAACTGAGTAGTGAAAATATAAACTATGCAAACGATTTGTTCAGCCAAGTGATACATGGATGTGTGAATATGTAATTTATATAGGAAAAGATAGGAGTTTAAAGTGTCTGAAAAATAATGGACTGGTACATAATCTAACATGTATCTAAATCCTAAACTATGAATATGTTCCTCCTTTAATTTAGAATGTATCCTGTTGGAATTCCTAGATTGGAGACTTGTCTGACTTATGTTGCACTTGCACTATTTTCTCCCCCCTTTCCTGTCCAGTACCACCTGCCAGCCATTTCTAGACCTCTTACTCAGTTTCTTCAGTGCTGTGGTTCTGAAAGTTCAAAAGTTATAAAAGATGTAATTTCTTAAGAAAGAAAACCAAACAAGTTTGGGACTGTTAAACCTGACCTTGAAACTAAAAATGTTTAACTGATGAGAATAAATAAGACATCATATTTTTTTTTTTAATATGTGTTCCACAGAACAATGCATTTTATATTAAAACATAATGTAACAGCTGTGTATTATCAGCTCAAGCCTCTGGGCTCCATTTAGTCTTAATGTATCTTGCTTGTAAATGATGTCAAAATTGAATAATTCCAAGGCATTGACTAGAACTTCTGAACATTTAAGACTTAGCTAGAATTTATCGCAGCAAAACTTAATGTATAATTAAGGAAATTATGGAATTAATGGAAATGATATGCAGTTTGCTGAATGGCAGAATCCCCTTCAGTCCATGGAAGTTGTAGTTTACAGCCAGCTCATTTCCATTCAGAAAACTCCTCACAATATCCTGGAGATTTGAACCACAACTGGTCGACAGGTATTCTATCTACAATTACACAAAGTTAGTGTATACATTATTAATCATCCTGTTTAATATGTGTACACAGTTTAAATAGCAAGGCATTCCTCTGCATTATAACTTTGACCAGAACAGAAATAAAAGAAATAAATGATAATAATAAACACAGATTTGTTGCGAGGATTTGTTAACTTGTAGGAATACCATATGGATACCAGAAAATTACCTATTACCATACATTATCATTATTATTTAACAAAACAGTAAATAATGCAAAAAGTAACAATAAATCTAATTTTTGATTGAAATCATTGATCCTTTGATCCTCAAACTAAAATTTATAGCAGATAAAAGTTAATTCTAGACTTAGACACCTTAAATTTGAACTACCGGTACCTACAATATGATAAACAAGTCAAACTCAACTCACGAAAATATGTGAAAAAAGAATTCCTCATTCATAATCATCATCAGAATAATTTTCAATAAAATGCAAGACATAATTAATAGAAATGCATCTTAATCAATGTTATACATACCCATTTCACGTTTTGAATAGACTAATAATGTTCGTCTGGTCATCACTCTGAAGAAAAGCTGATTAAGCTAACATCGCATTATGTTGTTGACCGTTGACTAGTTTGAATTTTGTGGTTATCCGGAAATGTAGAGTGTGCATGTGCAAGTGTGCACTATTACTTATTTTTTTATGTTTTCATTATTTAAACCATTTGCTTGATTCTTATGTGAGAAAATGTCACATCATGTTAAAGAATGAATTTAAAAAAATCACACACACACAAGCAGATGCAAACAACAAGTGCACCTGTCAGCCTTCAACGAACAAAATGTAAACATCAATATGGAACCCATATCAGACTTGTCACCTTTATATATAATGTAATGACTATGATTTTCTTCCACGGCTCACATATTCATATAATTAACCTTTAAACTATTTTGACGCTTGTTCTTTTTTATCATTCCTATCTCAGTTCATGTTGATCTATATAATATGCATTCATAGTGAAAATCGATATATCTACATGGGACCCGTATGGATCCAACATGAAAGCACTTCTTAAATGAGTATATGGGACCCACATAGTTGAGCCAATAAGCAATCCCAGATACAGCCCATATGGGTCCCATATACTCTTGCTATCTGGGTACGTCAATATTGGACCCATATGGGTCCCATGTCAGACTGGTCACATTTCCTACTTGATTATACAATGGATATATGATGAAAATTTACTTTTGCAGTGTATAATATACAGATATAATTTACTAAAACACTGTGAAATTTTGACATACTTTTACCGAGTCAGTACATATTGAAGATTCATACATGGGACCTGTATGGGTCCCGTAAGGGAAACAATCTCTATATATGGGACCCACAGAGTTAAACCCATATGGGCATATCCAGATACAACCCATATGGGTCCCATATGGGAAACAATTTCTATATAAGGGACCCACATAGTTAAACCAATATGGGCATACCCAGATACAGCCCATATGGGTCCCATATACCCTTGCTATCTGGGTACATTACTTTGTTTTCTATTTTCAAAGGCACTATGTTTGATAATTAATCATAACATCTTCATGAAACTTCGTCATTAATTTTTTAATTATGTTGCTGATATACATATATATATTTGAAATTGTATATATCTTACAAAGATGTCATATTCTTTTTATATTTACATTTAAATTATAAAAAATATTCAAATGATGGCCAGTGTAAACCTAACTTCATGTTGTGTATACGGGTTTAGTCAAAGATCTACACTATATGATATAGCAAAAATCTTGGGTTTTGTGAAATACCTCTTTTGTTTAGAATACCATGTTCTTTAAAACTCAGAAATATAAATGAATTTTTATGTTATATTGAGTTCCAGCATATGTAATTGATATTTTAATATGATTTTTTAGTGTGAATGTAATAAATGACCAGTAAATGCTCAATGGAGTATAACTACATTCATATCATCAGATTCTACACCAATATAGTTCATACACTTTTGAACTATCAAACCTTGATATTAATTCATTTTAAAGTTACAGAGGTGTGACTCTTTATATGTGTACATTTTAATAGTAGAGGCCCTATTCTCTGGTCAACTTTTTCACTTTTTATACATCAAAAAATGTATGCATGACTGATCTAAAAGTAGCACTTGACCCCAAAGATAGCCACCATGGTCAGGTGCGCTCAAGTGATGATGTCATATGAAAACTATCTATAGATATTATATAATTCATTGATGATACATAAACTGCATAAACTTGGCAAAGTTTTCAAAACAATTTTATTATTTGCGAAAAATGGCACATTTTGATTGATTGTTTTGTATAATGAAATACATTAATAATGAACAGTGCATTTAAACATATTAACTGTATTTCTAAAAAAAAAAAAAAAGACATAAAAATAATCTGAACTTGGGTATGTTTTGACCAATAGGTCGGTAACTGAATCTGAATCTAATAGGATGGTGTTCCCTCATATTGCGGTACTAACGACATGAATGGGATTAAAATATCAGTGAAGTCTTATCTGAAATTTATTTCTGTATGTCACTGTTATTCCACCTTTGTACCATAATGTTTAACTTAGTTTAAACTTATTTATTTTACTTGATTGCGAAACAAGTTCTTACAACATATACTAATCCCTCTCAATGGTTCCTGGGTTGGACCAGTACTTTGTGCGCTGGAAGGTCATGAAGAATTCTTGCCTCCAACGGGGTTCAAATTCACAACCTTCGGATCCGTAATCAGATATGTTACCACTGGACCATGGCACATACCATAATGTGAAAACATTTTTTTTTTTCAGCCTTTCTAATAACGTTTTAAAACATGTTATTGTTCGCCATATTTGTCCTACATAAAAAATCCCATGATTTTCTGGTATCACGGTATTTCTTAAAAAAAAAATAGCTGGCTTCACCTACTGGTGTCGCTACGTGATCAAAACAATCATCATTCATAAAACAATGCAGCAGACGAAGATCTAGCATTTATCGAGTCTTTCAATTCATTATTTATGCTATAAAATGGTTTTTTAGCAGACATCGGGTGATAAGCATAATGGTTGAAAGTTGGAATTCTGCAAGAAATTTACATTTTTCTTACCATTTACGGAGACATATTACTTTTTGTTTATTTCAATTAAAATTGTAACTTTCAGTTTACTAAATGGTGTCACTAGGTGGCGATCGGCAAAGTCTTTCCTAACAAAATGACAATACCACGATACCGCCGGAAACCACCCTACGTTGTAGATCCCAATACTGGGTTTTATACAACGGTATGTTTGGCCTCACATTAAAATGATAAATTAGCTACATTATTCCTTTGATGTGGTAAATAAATAGAACAGTTCTAAAAACAAGCCACCCGACTTTCTTCTTTACTGCTCCAGTTTATGTTTAACGCAACATTAGAACTCTCAGTCTTTTTACGGCTTTCCGCAAACCTGCGGAAAACGTATAGGGTTTGTTATGTTTATTCTTATTATAATTACGGCTTTCCGCAAACCTGTGCACCTTGGCATTCAAATTTCCAAATTCGAAAATATAAAGATTTCATGGCAAAACCGAGATTCGAACTTAGGTCCTAAAAATATATTTAAATGTAACAAGGGCACCTAATGGTTTAGAAGCATGAAAATTGGACAGCAAATCGGCATAGAGGTCTTCTTTCTATTTCTTAAAGGATTTTTTCTGAAGTCAGGTGGTTATGACGTCATAAATACGACAAAAAGCAACTTTTTAAAAAATTTATTTCGCTCTTGTATCATGACTTTTGACTCAATCTTTTTGAAAATTGTATTGCAGCAATTAAAAAGTTTACATTTATAAATTCATTTATTTTTAATTTTCAATGACGTCAAATGACGTCAGATTTGACGTGAGCTTTAAAAGTTTGTTTGCACTCTAAAGGCTTCAATTCTGGTCCAATTTTTTTTATATTTTCACAGATGATGTATTTTAGGATGTAGATTTGTACCGTGGCATTCAAATTTCCAAATTCGAAAATATAAAGATTTCATGGCAAAACCGAGGATCGAACTTAGGTCCTAAAAATATATTTTAATGTTACAAAGCCCCCTGATGCGTTAGAAGCATGAACATTGGACAGCATATCGGCATAGAGGTTAACATTCTTTTTTCTGAATGATTTTCTTTTAAGTCACGTGGTTATGACGTCATTAAAAAGACAAAAAGGCATTTTTTTTAACATTTCTCTTGCTCTGGTATCATGAATTTTGAATCAGTCTTAATTGAAATCTTCAGAATTGATAGTGTTAAAATTGAAGTGATGCATACTGCAAGAAATGTTTGATTTGTCACGTGGTTATGACGTCATGAATACTAAAGCAAGAATTATTTTAAAAATTCATATAAAATCGCCAATTAGATCAATGAACTTAAAATTTTCAAAAATGTTGAAAATTAGTACGTCATAAGGGTTTGAAAATTTTAAGTTTACTTGAAAATGTGAAAACAAACCTGTTCACATTCTCGAAGATATTTTTTTCTGGATTAATAGAATGTTAGCTAATCATGTCCTTCCAAAACAGATACTTTTCTTTAGTCACTTGATTTTGCCGTGGTTGAAATATTAAAATCGTTCATTTAAATACGTATTCGCGCTTCAGCGTCATGAGTATTGTGGCAATCTAAAGCATACCTTAAGGAATTTATGTTGTGTCACTTGTTTATGACAACATTGATTTGTAAGCAAAATACATTTAAAAAAAACATAAGATTGGACATATCAACTTTAAATAAGTAATATTGCCGTGCCTTGACATGCGCAGAAAATTTCAAGTGAGTACGTTATCAAACATGACCTATTCATGTTTTTCTTTATAGGGCTAATTCATGAAAATATATTAATTTGAAGAAAGAAATGAAAGCGGTCATTGGGTTGGTTGAGCAAGATCCGGTTGTTCTTTTGCAGGAAAGAGTGCCTGCGTTGAATAGTGAATTGTGGTACATTTTTTTCTAAAAGAGTCGCATTTACGATGAATTAGTAAAATTATACTAGAGCCAGAAAACCTATATGGATAACTTATTGCATTTGCTTTCACGGCTTTCTGCAAACCTTAAGAAAATGACAAATACATGTAGATCTACCTATTGATTTTTTATGTTTTCTAAATGTTTAACGGTTTCTTTTTCTAAATCTGTAAAAATAAGCAAATATATAAAGCAAATGAATTGTTGAAAGTTTCTAGACGTTTATAACGTTAATTACATAGAAATAAGAAAGTATTTTCATAATTTTGCTTACACTTCTGCCTTTGTTTCTATCTAATTTTGCAAATGTAAAACTCAATCAATTTAAAGGTTGAACGTCATGGATTTCAAAGTATTTTTTTTTCTTTTTTACAATTTCAATTGTGGGTCAAATTGCAATGAATATTCGTTAAGTAATATGCTTACGAAGAAAAAGATATTAAATAAAGAATAAAGAACTTTTAAAATTGATTGACTTACGTAAGAAAAAAAACTTGAGGATTGTATTATCTTAAAATTTTCCTGTTGTTGTTTTTTTCTGCATGATAGTAAACTGTTGCGTAATCAAATAAGGTCCATATATATGCTTTCTCAATATCTTCCTAAGAAGATGAAAATGAAAAAAATAATAAAAAAGAAAGCTTAATTTTGAACATAAGTATATATTTATGATAATGATGATTTACGTATTAAATTAAACATTATTAGCCAACATTATTCCATTTCTTCGTATTAACTTATATATTCAATACCTTTGAAATAAGCAAACGGAAAGCCGCTTCGTTTGTATCTTAAACAAACGACTTCTAGTTATTATTATTATTAGGACTTTCTGCCTAAAGCAGAAAGTCCTATTGGGTTTGTTATGTTTTTTTATTCTTCTTATTCTTTTTTTCTTCCAAACTGAGCATTAATTTAAGCATGTTGCAATGGTCCCAGGGCCATGAAATTTTAATGGCATATACTTGATGCGATGAAATTTTGATTTCTATGATTTTCATATGCCTATGACGTCATATGACGTCACATTTGAAATATGCTACAAAAGTTTGTACGCGGTCTACAGCCATTGTTTGTGAACCGATTTTCATCAAATTTTCACAGATTGTGTATATTAAGTTCTAGTTGTGCATCCCGGTGTTTGTTTTTCAAAATTCGAAAAGTCCATGGTTCTATAGCGAATCCAAGATTCGAACCAAGGTCGTAAATTTTTTAAATGCTTATAAAATCTGTCCTATTTAAGATAGAAAGTTGATATTTAGTCAGTATATAGGTCTCTAGAAGTTTTAAACATTTTGTGAAAATAAATGTCATATGACGTCACGTGACGTCATTATAAGATATTGTATTTTAATATTAAAATTTTATGTTGAAATTGTCGAAGGGCAATGAAAATTTAATGACACATGCTTCAATTGCTAAAAGTTTGATTTCTATGATTTTCATGTGCCTATGACGTCATATGACGTCACACTTGAAATATGCAACAAAATTTTGTACGCGGTCCAGAGCCATTGTTTATGAACCGATTTTCATCAAATTTTCACAGAATGTGTATATTAAGTTCTAGTTGTGCATCCCGGTGTCTGTTTTTCAAAATTCGAAAAGTCCAAGGTTCTATAGCGATTCCAAGATTCGAACCAAGGTCGTAAATTTCAAATTCTTATAAAATCGGTCCTATTTGAGATAGAAAAATGATATTGGGTCAGTATATAGGTCTCTGGGAGTCTTAAACATTTTGTGAAAATAAATGTCATATGACGTCACGTGACGTCATTATATGATAATGAATTTCTAATTCTAACAAGATTATTTCTATATGTTGAAATTTTCGAAGGGCAATGAAAATTTAATGCCGCATGCTTCAGATGCTGATATTTCAATGATTTTCAGAAGCCTATGACGTCATATGACGTCACATTTGAAATTGACTACGAAAGTTTGTACACGGTCCAGAGCCATTATTAATGGGCCGATTTTCATCAAATTTTCAGAGAAAAATTTCTTTTGCTCTGGTATGACTTTTGACTCAATCTTTTGAAAATTGTATTGCTGAGATTAAAAAGTTTAAGTTTATAAATTCATTTATTTTTAATTTTCAATGACGTCAAATGACATCAGATATGACGTCAGTCTCAAAAGTTTGTTGGCGCTCTAGAGCCTTCATTTCTGGTCAGATCATCTTGATATTTTCACAGAAAATGTATTTTAAGATGTAGATGTGCACCTTGGCATTCATATATTCTAATTCGAAAAGATTACGATTTCATGGCGATACCGAGTTTCGAACTTTGGTCCTAAAATTACATTTTAATGAAACAAAGCCCCCTGATGCATTAGAAAAATAAAACTTGGACAGCATATCGGCATAGAGGTTTACATTCTTTTTTCTGAATGATTTTCTCTTAAGTCATGTGGTTATGACGTCATTAAAAAGACAAAAAAAAACAATAAACAAAAAAACAAACAAACATTTTTTCTACATTTTGAATCGGTTGAGTTATGGCAGGAAAACAAAAAGTGTACTTTTAAGGAAATTAAAACGCTGTAGCTTCATGAAGTTTGAGTCAATCATTATGAATTTTTCAGGATTTACACACTGAAAAGTGAAGTGATGTATACTGCAAGGAATATTTGTTTGGTCACGTGAATATGACGTCATGCATATTTAAGCAGAAATTATTCGAAAATTCTTATAAAATAGGCAAGTTGATGTTTGAAGTTGAAATTTGCACGAATGCCGTAGCCTACAATGTGCAAAATTCCTGAAAATTTCAAGTAATTCTGTCAACAAACATGGCAGATATTCATGTTTTTCGGATAAGGACTTGTATACGAAAATCTAGCAATTTGAAGTGAGGAAAGAAGGTGGTTATTGGGTTGGTTACCCACAATCCGGACGTTCCTACGCAGGAAAGAG
The DNA here is from genome assembly GCA_021229015.1 of Solen grandis. Classification (NCBI taxonomy): domain Eukaryota; kingdom Metazoa; phylum Mollusca; class Bivalvia; order Adapedonta; family Solenidae; genus Solen; species Solen grandis. The sequence goes on along the minus strand of CM037780.1, from coordinate 18,026,285 downwards.
TGCCCGTGTTGAAAGGTGCATTGCAATGCGTATTTGAGAGAATGAGGTGCATTTTAAGATGCAATGGTGTACACCAGGACCGATAAGCATATTACCTTTGTTATAACGGCTTTCTTCAAGCTTTTATTATGGCTTTCCACAAACCTGTGGAAAACGTATAGGGTTTGTTATGTTTATTACGGCTTTCTGAAACCTGCGGAAAACGTATAGGGTTTGTTATGTTTATTCTTCTTCTTATTATTATTATTCCTTTTTTTCCAACCAAATCTAAGAGTTAATTTCAGTATGTTGTCAGTGTCTAAGCAACATGAAAATTAAATTGCCTCAACAAAAAAGTATAAATTTTTAAATTCAATAAATTTTAATTTTCAATGAAGTCAATTGATGTCATACTTGATGTCAGCTTCAAAAGTTTGTTCGCGCTCTAGAGCCTTTATTTTTTGATATTTTATCTTGATATTTTCACAGAAGATGTATGTTATGATGTAGATGTGCACCTTGTCTTTCAAATTTTCAAATTCGAAAAATTTAAGAATTTATGGCAAAACCGAGTTTCAAACTTTGGTCCTAAAACTATTATTTAATGTTACAAAGGCTACTGATGAGATAGAAGCATGAAAATTGGACAGCTTATTGGCCCAGAGGTCTACTTTCTTTTCTCTGAAAGATTTTTTTTTTTAAGTCACGTGGTTATGACGTTATTTAATGGACAAAATCCTATTTTTTCAAAGATTTCTCTCGCTCTGGCATCATACATTTTGAGTCAATTTTAATGAAATTGAAATTTCAGCGATAAAAAAGTATCTTTTTATACATTCAATCATTTTCAATTTTCATTGGCGTCATATGACGTCAGATTTGACGTCAGCTTCAAAAGTTTGTTCGCGCTCTAGAGCCTTCAATTTTGGTCCGATTATCTTGATATTTTTACAGAAGATGTATTTTAGGATGTAAATGTCCACGTTGGCATTCAAATTTCCAAATTCGAAAAGATTAAGATTTCATGGCAATACCGAGTTTCGAACTTTGGTCAAAAATTAAATTTAAATGTTACAAAGCCCCCCTGATGCGTTACAAGCATGAAAATTGGACAGCATATCGGCATAGAGTTTAACATTCTATTTTCTGAATGATTTTCTCTTTAGTCACGTGGTTATGACGTCATCAAAAAAACAAAAAACATTTCTTTTTAAAGATTTCTTTTGCTCTGGTATCATGAATTTTAAGTCAATCTTAATTATATCTTCAGAATTGATAGAGTTAAAATTGAAGTGATGCATACTGCACGAAATGTTTGTTTTGTCACGTGATTATGACGCCATGCATACTTAAGCAAGAATTATTTTGAAAAATCATATAAAATCGCCAATTAGACCAATGAACTTAAACTTTTAAAAAATGTCGAAACTTAGTATGTTCATAAGGTCTTGAAAACGTCATCAAACAGGGCAGTTATTCATGTTTGATGGAATGCCTACTTGAAAATGTGAAAACAAACCTGTTTGCATTCTCGACGATACTTTTTTTTCTTGATTAATAGAACGTTAGCTGAACATGTCCTTGCAAAAAAAAGATATTTTTCTTTAGTCACTTGATTTTGACGTTGTTGAAATATAAAAATCATTCATTTCAATACGTATTCGCGCTCCAGCGTCATGAGTATTGATGCAAATCTTAAGCATACCTTAAGCATACCTTGTGTCACTTGTTTATGACAACATTGATGTGTAAGCAAATGTATTAAAAAGATCAAAAGATTGTATATATTAACCTTAAATAAGTAATAATGCCGTACCTTAACATGCAAAAAAAGTCCAGAAAATTTCAAGTGATTACGTTATCAAACATGACTTATTCATGTTTTTCGTAAAAAGGCTAATTCATGGAAATCTATTAATTTGAAGAAAGAAATGTAAGTGGTCATTGGGTTGGTTGAGCAAGATCCAATTGTTCTTTTGCAGGAATGAATACCTGCGTTGAATAGTGAATTGTGATGCGTTTTTGAGTAAATGAGTCGCATTTACGATGAATTAGTATAATTATACTAGAGCCAGAAAACCTATATGGATAACTTATTGTATTTGCTATCACAGCTTTCTGCAAACCTGAAGAAAACGACAAATACATGTATATCTTCCTACCGATTTTTTATGTTTTCTAAATGTTAAACGGTTTCTTTTTCTAAATCTGTAAAAATAAGCAAATATATAAAGCAAATGAATAGTTGAAAGTTTCAAGACGTTTATAACGTTAACTACATAGAAATAAGAAATTATTTTCATTACTTTGCTTACACCTCTGCCTTTATTTCCATCTAATTTTGCAAATGTAAAACTCAATCAATTTAAAGGTTGAAAGTCATCGATTTTAAAGTATTTTTTTTCTTTTTTACAATTTCAATTGTGGATCAAATTACAATGAATACATGTTAAGTCATATGCTTACAAAGAAAAAGATATTAAATAAAGAATATTGTTTTTTTTTCTGAATGATAGTAAACGGGTGCGTAATCAAATAATATCCATATTTATGCTTTCTCAATATGTTATTAATAAGATGAAAATGAAAAAAAAAAAAAAAAAGATTCAAAGCTTATTTTTGAACATAATCGTAAGTATATATCCTCGAGTGCCCAAACTGCGCCCCTCTAAGATTTAATTAGGAAATGCAACATAAATAAAATACATAAAATAAAAACTGTTCACGTACCAATTAATTCTATCAAATTCACATTGAAACCCCCTAAGTAATTCTTTTATAAATAATTATTCACTCGGAAATAGCATTTAATACATTACGAGTCAAATATTATGCCATCATTTTGTATGGTCCTAACTCCGCCCCCTAGGTGATGTCATAGCAGTTGCGAATTGTACACATTTGACTTCCATCTATAAATGTGTAAACACAGCAGATGGAATTTCCGAGATACTTTTATTTTAAAAAATTGAGTTTAAAAGGGCCATTCTGCCTGGCAATCATTTTGTATTAAGAAAAACAGAGAGTGGTGCGAGATAAAATTTGCAATATTTATCTGTCTGAATCAAAATTTCGTACAAAAATCATCTGAGTTTATTTACAGAAACATATTTAAAAAAAATTCTCACAGTCGCATACGCGTGTGATAAAATCTAGCGAGACTACGATATAAAAAAGGAAGGTGGCGGAGTTAAGACGGGCGCAGCAGAGTTCCAGATAACGTGCGTATCAGAGTAATTTACCTTTTAAAATTACCTAGAAACGCATACGATATATTTTTTATGCGTATGCTAACGCACGCTCCTCATCAATTAGGCAAGGAAAGAAATATCACAGCGTATGTTCATTTGCGGCTCGGATTATCAGCATCTGTTTATTTTAAGAAACCGAAACTAACCTACAATGCATGATGTATGCATCCTATAGGAGCTTGGTAAATACCATTTATCGATTTTGCAATTCTTGTAGCAAGCGTTTGTCTACTAGTCTGGAGTTCCTTCCCCTTGTTAACTCTCTTGCAGAGGGCCGGGAACCAGACGAGCACTTGCCTTAAAACGAAAGGGAAACGAAGTGCAATCATGGATTGTTCAAAACCAAAACAACGAAGAATCGACAATTTCTTTGTCACAACGTCATTACCGACGAAGACCTTAGTCAGTCCAATTATTGACGAAATCATAGGAAGTTGTGTTAGTGACTGTATTGAATATAAAGCCAGCACACACTGTAAATGTTCATTTCCTTTGTAGACAGTGACTTAATAAAATGTAAAGTAATAAAGCTCTTATTCCTTTTTGTCATAATGTAATCAAATGTCCACATCAATAATCAAAATGGTAAGTTTTGTATTTTACCCTTTATGTGATTTACATATCACCATTTACCCTCATACTTTAAAAAGTGGGGGTAATTACCCCAAGGTTAAAAAAATTATCTGTAACTCTGGCGCAGTTAGGACCTCCGACGATATTTAAGATAATGATGATTTACGAATTAAATCATACATTATTATGCATCAGTATTCCATTTTTTTTGTATTAAATTATATATTCAATACTTTGAAATAAGCAAACGGAAAGCCGCTTCGACTTCAAACGACTTCTAGTGATTTTGTTTGTTTTCGCTATATATAGATATAGAAAATCGAATGTCAGAGATTTTTTTTTTATTCTCCTTACAGAAATTGTATATGAAGCACCATTGTCGCGGGTAAGCATATCAAGTGTTACTTCTGCAACATTGCTCGGAACCGTGCTGCTGTATTCAAGAGTGTCCTGGTGGAACGCTGGAGAAATCTTGCCTGGTTTAATACCAAGCTTTTCAAGGTTGCAGTCATCCATCTTGAAACTTAGGACGCTTTTCTGCGGGGCTGCTCTTGACACTTTTTAGCCAAACGAAACATAAATAAACAATCACTATACATGTAACTAATACTACGTTGATAAAATACAATGATGGGGAAATGTTTATGTTTCACGAGTGATAATCAAATAAGCATATTTTATCCAATCAAATTTCGTTCTAGTTTCCTATTCGATGCGGATCCTTAAGGACTTCGCGGGAAACTTGACTTCCGTGTTTACATCGTTTTGTGGATCGAAAATAATGGCTTACGTGGTTTCTCAAGAAGAATTGAGTGATGAGTTCTCTATGTTTGGTTTAGATATCGACAATGGAGATGTTCTTTCGAAATGTAAGTGAAACTGATGCATGCGTACCTCATTAATGTTATTAACACTAGTATGTAAAAGGCGATCACACGAATAACCGGAATACTACCGACCGCCGAAAAACCGGAATAACCCTCAAAATACATTTATTCAGGGGTTTTCTGGTTACTGCAGTCGTCTGGTATCAGAGATTCATCTAGAAATTCATTACTATGGGTCATATGGTGTACATCTTCCTAACCAATCGGTCTCACTCTGAGAACCAAAATAATGGGTCAAATTCACGAAACAATGGACCAAAACCGGTCCATCCTAAAATGTGTGTAAATTTCATTTCAAAATTTTATTCTTTTATGGCACTTAAAGGATTTTTCATATCGCACCCTATACGACGCTGGTAAGACTCTGAAGTGGAATATACGCTACCCTATTTAGTATAATCGCGCCACCTGGGTGATTAAAAGTCATATCAACATAAATATTTGACAAATCAAAGAGAATACTAGATTGTGTGTAAATGTCATTTCAAAGTTTCATTCTTTTAGCGCAATTTAAGAAGTTTTCTTATCGCACCCTATACGACACCCGTAAGACTATACGCTACCCCGTAGTATCATCGTGCTACCCGGATTTCTACTGGTCATATTAACATGGAAACTAATCAATTCATAAAGAAGGTTATAATCAATAATGTGTGTAAATTTCTTTTCCATTTTTTTATTCTTTAAGCGCAATTGAAGGATTTTTTATATCACACCCTATACGACGCCTGTAAGACTAATTGGAGCAGGGCTCTCCATAGTCTTTGAAACCCAAGAGTCATTGACTCTTGGGGCCAAATTTTCAAGAGTCAAAAACAAATTCTTAAAAAAAAATTTCGCTTAGATCATAATGTCACAAATTTTACATGTAGCGATATACATGTTTAGATTAACAAAGTTTGTATGTAATGTATACTTGTTTATTGTATGTACATATTATTTGCAATAAGTGTTCTGATTAAAAGTAATCCTGTTTTAAATCAAAACAAAATGAAAATTAAATTTATTTCTATAATATTGCATACAAAACACAAGAATATAATAAATATCTGGAAAATGGCATATGCTGATGATTTGTTCTCTAGGAAGGTAGCCCCCTTTCTCCTGCTGAATGGTGATGAGTTCATTCTGGGCCATCAATGACAGATTATTTGTCACAATGAAACACAAAGCATGTGACTGGAACTCCTGAAAATAGTCAACAAAAAAATAAATGAAAATAAAAATTATAATCTGTTCCATTACATAGAAGTGTAGTCACATTGGGAAGCTGCATTTTTATCATGGAATAGTCCAAGTCATCATAATAAACTGTTGTCAATTTCAAATGTAAACAGGATAATTTAATTTATAAATTCTAGAAAATCTAGGTTTTATCTTAAAAAAAATGGTGAAAAAGTTATTCCCTTAATGTGGAAAGAAAGTGACAGCTGCAATATTTTTTTTATTTAAAGTAGAAAACAAAAGATGATATTTGGTAATGGCAAATTTTCAAGAGTCAAAAACAAACAAAAAATCTGACCAATATCATTCAAAATTACATAGATAAATATCCAGGCATATTAAAACATAATTGCTCAAATCATTATCAGTTATTCAATACAGAAAGATAGCTAAGGAAAAATAAAAGTTACTTACCTTCATCATTATGTGTTTTTTTGTTTTTAGCTCACCTGAGCACAAAGTGCTCAAGGTGAGCTTTTGTGATCGCCCGGCGTCCGTCGTCGTCCGTCGTCCGTCGTCAACAATTTGCTTTAAACGACATCTCCTCTGAAACCGCTGGACAGAATTTAATGAAACTTGGCAGGAATGTTCCTTGGGTGAGGCTCTACAAAAGTTGCTAAAATAAAGTTGATCCATGAAGAACTCTGGTTGCCATGGCAACAAAAAGAAAAATAATTTGAAAACTTTAAAAATCATCTCCTTCAAAACTACTGGCCAGATTTTAAAATAAATTGGTACAGATGTTCCTTGGGTCAACCTCTACCAAAGTTGCTAAAATTATTCCGATCCGTAAAAAAACATGGCCGCCAGGGGCGGGGCTTATTTGCCTTATATGTATATAGAGAAACCTTTAAACAACATCTCCTCTGAAACAACGGACAGAATTTGATTAAACTTGGCAGGGATGATCCTTGGGTCAACCTTCACAAAAGTTGCTAAAATAAACTTGATCCATGTAGAACTCTTGTTGCCATGGCAACAAAAAGAAAAAAAAATGAAAACTTTAAAAATCATCTCCTTCAAAACTACTGGCCAGATTTTAAAATAAATTGGTACAGATGTTCCTTGGGTCAACCTCTAACAAAGTTGCTAAAATTATTCCGATCCGTAAAAAAACATGGCCGCCAGGGGCGGGGCTTATTTGCCTTATATGTATATAGAGAAAACTTTAAACAACATCTCCTCTGAAACCACTGGGCAGAATTTGATTAAACTTGGCAGGGATGATCCTTGGGTCAACCTTCACAAAAGTTGCTAAAATAAACTTGATCCATGTGGAACTCTTGTTGCCATGGGAACAAAAAGAAAAAAAATATGAAAACTTTAAAAATCATCTTCTTCAAAACTACTGGCCAGATTTTAAAATAAATTGGTACAGATGTTCCTTGGGTCAACCTATTTATCTCAGGTGAGCGATTTAGGGCCATCATGGGCCTCTTGTTTTAAACCTTGTTTGATTCTGTAAGAGTCTATCTACTTTCGGTTTTGGTCCAATATTTTCAGTTGACAGACTAATCATACCTATTTGTTACAATCATCACACCTTTCATTTAAACCAGCATGGTTAAAGTACTGCCATTAAACTATTTGTTATTATCAAACAATAAAAATTTCAGCCGATTCCGATTGGTAATTAACTTGAGTAACAGCCATAGGAAGTAAACACATTTTGTCATGGTTCCTTGCCTTTAATCTTTCTCACGTCGTAAAAACGGGATCCAGCAACCTCGTGTACAGAAGCTAACAGAGTTCACGAAGATTGCCGACGCAATACGGGAATTTGTAATTAGGTTGGTTACGCAATTGGCGATTACATTCAGTGGTGTATACGAAGATTGCCGAAGCAATACGAGAATTTATTAGGCTAATTAGAGTAACTGACAGTGATAACGAGTCAATGGGGGGGTCAGTTGCACTTACTGATCACGTAATCTGTTTAAGGCGGTACTTTTCTGTGGTATTGACGCACCAGCTGTTATTGCCCCGGGTCAAAATGACGCTTGGTACAATTTTACCCCGGGTCAAATAAGCGTCATTGAGAAATCTCCCGGGTCAAAGGAGAGCCCTGTGGAGTATACGCTACCCCATAGTATAATCGCGTCACCCGGGTTTCTACTGGTCATATTAACATAAAATCTTGCCGAATCAAAGAGAATACTATATCCTAAACTGTAAGTTAACGTCATTTCAAAATTTCATGCTTTAAGCGCACTTTAAGGAATTTCCATATCGCACCCTATACAACTGCGGTAAGACTCTAATTGGAATATACGTTACTCTATAGTATCCTTTTGCCACCGGTTTATTAAAAGTTATATTTACAAGAAAACTTATGAAATCAAAGAGAATACATTATACGATTTTGTAACCATACATAAACTGAATATTGTCACGACACAACAAACGCCATGAATAACATGCATATACTTTCACATCAGCAAGAAAAGTATATTTTTATACGAAATAGATGATTATATATTGAGAAAAGCAAACGACAATTACATGTGTTGGGGAAAAAATTGTAACCAAAGCATATGATGTAATATAACGATAAACTTAACACATAGATTAAAAAGGCGTATATCGTGTTGTAAGTATGAATAAAGAATTAAATCTACATTTATGTTATACATATATGATACATTGTTAAAACATTTCATATACTGATTACTGTCAAAACAAACGCCATAATTAACGTATACTTTCATGTATAAAAAAACCACACTCACACAAAAAATTCACCGACATATTTTTCCTGTTGCATTAAACATTATATTCAGAGCAAGAATGATGATAATATGTTGTAATTCCTATGGTTCCCGCTATATGTACATATCAGGGCTCATCCTAGGCTCCAAGAAAAGGGAGAAGTGACTTCTCCCTCAGCTCAGAGGAGGGAGAAGTGGGGAAACATCAGGGAGAAGTGAGAGATTTTATGTGGAATATTGTATTTATAAATAGAATGAAAGAAAGAAGGAAAGAAAGAAGGGAAAAATGTTGCTTGATTTTTAAAATAAAGAAAGAAAAAATTGTTTTTTAATATGAAAAAAGAAGAAAAGAAAAAAAATATTGCTTGATTTTTAAAAAAAAAAAGGATTTTTATATTAAAAAAAAAAAAAAAAAAAAAATAGAAGGAAAAACAGATAGAAAAAGAAAGTTTTTTTTCCCCCATAATTTTTTAGCATTTCGTAATGCTTACATGATGCATGTCGATCATGGTTTTTGCTGGAGCATCATGTCCACGCGCATAAGCATTATCAAATTTAGCAGATCTACACAGAGAGCAGTGCCATATATCCTTACTGTCCTGTTCATACCAATCATATGACTTTTGAGAGTTTGTTTTTTGAAATTTTCTTGACGGAGATGCAGAGAGACTTTCAAGTTTACTGCCGGGCTTGGGCGCATCGCCCTTTAACCATGAAAAAGGCGACATGAGTTTGCTCAGATTACTAATGATGTAAACAACATTAAATTTTGAGACAGACTGCCAAATACAAACAAAATACGGTTTATAAAGATGCATATTCGAGTAATTGTCATTTCTTATTTGCAATTTACTCAAAAAAGTCGGGGATGACTTTCGGTTCTTCTCGCTAACTTTTCGGGGGAAGATCAACCTTTTTACACGGCGAGGAAGACCAGCATACCATAAACAAATGTCCCCCTGTCGGTTTGTGTACCCGTTACTTACCTGTCAACTAGTGACAGTTTCTGATATACATGGCATCACACCCCATTTCTTATCTATCGCTTATCGATTGTATACACTCTCCTCCATGTTTTTGCACTTATGCATGAGTGAATTTGAAATCGAGGCTGACAGGTAAAACCAATGCGCTGATTGGTTGTTTTCTGAATTGGTAACGCCTACGTCGCTCTGCCGAATGCGAAATAGACTGATAATCTTTTGGTAACATCAAAGCGAGAACAAACCGCTGCCGAAAATCGGCGGCGAAGTGAATTTCGCTTTGATGTTTGTAGAGAGCGAAATTTGTAAGCCGAGAGCGACTTCTTCGCCCGAATCGCCCTCTAGGATGAGCCCTGACGTATGTGTATTTACTAACAGATAACGGAGCGTTTAAATTATAATTAATTATTTTAATTTTTTCTTGTCACAAACAAATTTCGTTGTACAAATAGCATCCCCAGGTCATTTTTTTATTGTTTTTAAAACTTTTAAAGAGTGGTATAGATGGAAAGTGCTATTGATAAGCTTTCCAAAACTGTTTTTATTTTTAAAATATCTTGAAAATTAAAAAAGTTATTGCATTTTAAAGTGTCGAAAAAACAGCTGAAGTTCAGAAAAATGGACATATACAATACATAGTAGGTTTCGAAACCTCGACGGAACCATCGCGTCGTGGAATTCACTACATTCACAACTAAAATTGCTCTAACTTTTTTATTTTTTAAGTTATTTTGATGAAACTTGGAACACAAATACTTTATTGTTGACTGGGCCAGATTCTATTGTTAAATATACTCTATTGTTCATTTTGGTTATTGTAAAAGAAAAATAAAAGCATGATATATTTAAGATTTTCTGATGCAATGTGGAATTTCGTATATTCACAACAAAAGTTGCTATAACTTTTTTATTTTTTAAGATATTTTGATGAAACTTGAAACACAGACACTTTACCATTAACTGATCAGATTATGTTTTTTTTAAAATTCTCTATTATTCACTAAGGTTTTGTATGTGAAAACTGAAAGTATGTCATGTTTTAAGATATAATCGAAAATTTAAGTTAAGACTCCACAGTTCCTGATTCCTAAATAAACCAAATCACAGCTTATTTTAAATGTTATGACACTTTTCCCAAAGTTTTGCACAATAAATACTTATTTCAAAATATCTAATGACATATTTCCATTTACTTTACAAAAAAACATTTTGAAATGATAAAATTTTGTTTATTTAAGGGATAAATTAATTTAAAAAAATTTTTAAACTTAATTTGCAATATTCAGTATTTTAATAAGAAAAAAAATACTATAATGGTTATGGGGGAATTAAGGTTTTCAAAAAGATGTGATATCAATCACATCAATATTAATCATTCACTGCAGAAACAGTAATTTTGGGAGATAAAAGAAAAAAAAATGATATCTTGATACTTATTCATTATATAAAAAATAAGTTGTGATATATTTATTAAACGAGAGAGAGAAAAGAGAGAAAGAAGTAATACTTAGAATTTAAATATAGCAATAAACTATATGCTTTTATCTTTCTCAAAATTGAAAATCTAAAATTAAGCCTAACACTTTTCCAAAACAACATTGTATAATCAAGTATCCAAATCTTGACTGGCTGATTATAAGGTTACATAATATTGCTCAATAATGTCATAAATCACACCTGGACCATAGACTACTTCCCTAGTGATTGCACCGCATGGGGCCAGCCATCAACTGTAACCCCATAAAAGGGGATGCAATCTCAAAGGGTTACTAAGTTTGTTGTCATAAACTATCAGCTGGAAAGTGTCTCTCAATCAGTTGATTACACAACATGGGGCCTAGCTTTGTAATTTATGATGCAATATGGAAGACCCTCCCACACACACACACCAATTAAAACAAGAGGTTTATGTCAGTTAAGAGTGTAAAAATTGTTGGTTATATGCTACCAACTTTAAATAAAATTTTGCATCTTGTAGGAAGAGTACAGAATCACTAATTATATGTTTATTCATTTAGGTTAATTGTATTAAAAAAAAAATACAAAAAATACAGGCTTTTCCATCTAAGACAGCAGTTGTTTTATGCAGTTCATCTAGTTTATTTATACTTTTAATGAGTGAGTATTGTCCTATGTTCCTCCACAACATTTACTTAAGGTTTTAATCCGATTGATTGATTTCCCCTTCATTTCAAAGTCAGATGTAAGTTTGAGATTTTTATCACGAAAAATGATAGGTTGCATGCATGATTTTAATCTAATGAAGAAATGATATATAGTGATTTTTTTTTCATCACCAAAGAAGGTGGGTGGGGAATGCAATATTAATGAGATTGCATTTCATCCCCTTTTTTTTCAGAAATAAAGAAAATTTTACTAATATGTATATGCAGCACCATTCATTCATTGTGAAAATAAATGCGTATGTATGTCAACCAAAGTGCAGTTAGAAGTTAGTTATGACAATTACGATCGTCGTATGGTACGAAATTTCACTCGGTAAACAAAGTAATTTAACTAAGTAAAATGTGTATTACAATGATACTAAAGTTAAAAAAATATGTTAATTAAAGGATTTATACGCGAAAGATGTTGTATCAACAAGAAAAACATCTATATACACCTTTACATTCTCGTTCTGAAGTTTTGTTTTCATTATCGGTAAAATTCAAAATGGCGGCCGCACTCGATTCGCCGAGCGGACGGTTTTTTGTAAAAGTTTGATTTTCATCGGACGATGCGGATGCTTTAATATGCATGAATTGTCTTGAAAAATATATCAAATTAAAGAGCAGACTTTATACTTTTAGAAGTATAAAGATCTATTTTACTTACTTTTTAATCTTCCTAAAAAACGCGCCAGACTTCACTACCTTATTACTCGGAAATTAATTGACATATACGTTAAGTTCAAAAACCTCGAGAAAGTTCATTCTTTTCTGTAAATGGTGATATAATTTTTAAATCTAAAAAACGGTGTTTAATAATCCGCAACCGCGATCATTAAATATACGTGTAATCAATTCTGCGTCAGTTACACGGTATCCCGAAATTACACAAAATTTACTTACCTGGCGGATTTTACACACAACTACGACAAAAATAAGAACAAAACAATAAAAACATATACATCATTGGAAAGATAATTTTATTTACATTTAAGATATGTAAGTTTGATATTGTTTTGATATTTTTTTCCCTTTGAAAACAGACTTTTTGTACACTAGGTATACCGATTTTGCAGAATTCTTAACTGGCTCTGCAGCTCAGCTGGGGATGCTAGTACAAAACACTAGCTCACGAATACATGCTAATATACAAGCAGAAACATCGATAGAGAGAGAGGATAATTGTACTAAAAAGTAAGTCGATTCAGAACAAAGAAAGTACAAGGAAGTGTATTTTTCCCAAGATTGGAACGAATGAATTGATTCTCTATGAATATAAATAATTCTTTAATTCTTAGATAGATTCTTGTAACATGACTTTTATTTGTATCAAAATTAGTTAAAGTCATATTAGTGTGAAGAGTTACCAATAAAACCAGTATACATCAACATATGTGCAAATTTCATTCGAAAATCTTTTTTCACTCATAAAAAGCAGAAGTTAGTACTGGATCATGTTGATAGAGTTATTATCAATTTAGTTTTGTTCTTGTTATATATCATGTGAATGCATTTGCAAAGGTCCTAGAAAAGTATTTCTACACTTTATGTATGACTGTCTCTTTCCCTTTTTATTTACACATAAATCACTGTTTCGGCACATGGAATTGTATTAGGCCCATGGGGCGGGATGTATAATTGTACAAACTAAAGCTTTATAATTAGAGTATGCAATATTTGTTTTTACATGTAACAAATATCACTATGATAAACAATTTACTTACTTACATTGTTGTGTCTGTCGCAACTGGCCACATACCACCCGGAGTTATATAACCATCCCCAGTGTGATAAAATACCCCCATGCAGGGTCAATGGCCTGAAGGAAAAGCCGTTCTGCTTGACTGGTGATTTCGAAATACGAGTTCTTTATCACGTCTACCTTGATTTTTAGCTCACCTGAGCACGTGTGCTCAGGATGAGCTTTTAGGATCGATGAATGTCCGTCGTCCGTCCGAACGTCCGTCGTCCGTCGTCCACAATTTGTTCGTTTGCACTCTAGCACCTTTATTTTATGAGCAATTATCTTCAAACTTTAAAACAATGTTTATAACCATAAAATCTCGGCCAAGTTCGATTATGGCTGATATCGGAACATTAGGTCAGGAGTTATGCCCCTTTTAAAATTCAAAAAAGCCAGATTTCACATTGTTTGCACTCTAGCATCTTCATTTCATAAGCAATTATCTTCAAACTTTATATCAATGTTTATAACCATAAAATCACGGCCAAGTTCGATTATGGCTGATATCGTACCATTAGGTCAGGAGTTATGCCCCTTTTAAAATTCAAAAAAGCCAGATTTCACATTGTTTGCACTCTAGCATCTTCATTTCATGAGCAATTATCTTCAAACTTGATAACAATGTTTATAACCATAAAATCTCGGCCAAGTTCGATTATGGCTGATATCGGACCATTAGGTCAGGAGTTACACCCCTTATATTATTTAAAAAAGTCAGATTGCACTTTGTTTGCACTCTAGCATCTTTATTTTTTAGGTCATTGTCTTTAAATTTTATAACAATGTTTATAACCATCAAATTTTGACTAAGTTGGATTATGGCTGAAATTGGAACCTTAGGTCAGGAGTTACACCCGTTTTAAAATTGAAAAAAGTCAGATTTCACTTTGTTTGCCCTCTAGGTCACCAGGTCAAATCTTAGAAAAACCTTGTGCATGAACACTTTAGAGGCCACAGTTTTGGCCCAATCTTCATGAAACTTGGTCAGGATGTTTATCTACATGATATCTCGGATGGGTTTGAAAATGGGTCGTGTGGGGTCAAAAACTAGGTCACCAGGTAAATTCAGGTAGGATCAAAATGTAGGCCACTTAGTCAAATGTTAGAAAAACACTTTAGATGCCAGATTTTTTGTCATTTTGCCTAACACAGCCATCTTAATCAGGTGAGCGACACAGGGCCATCTTGGCCCTCTTGTTTCCTTATACCCCCCTACCCTTACACACACACACACACACACACACACACACACACACACACATGTACTTCATGTTTTGTTGGTGCGATATTATTCTAGGACTCCCATGAGACTGCATGCTGAGTTTATATTATCAACCATCTGGAGGGGTATACGCAGGATTGTTAGCGCTCCAATACATTCAAGGTCGTTGTCTACATTGTTGTTTTTTTAATTATTTTAATCAAGTATATAAAACTATATAGGAAAATGTGAGTGTTTCTTTTTATTATTCCTATATTTAACAATACAACTTATTAAGAATGACATTGATCATTACACACATATTAATTAATTTCTAACTCATTGTGATAAAATGATAAATCTCATTAACAGTTATTATATGCTGAAATTTATTCCGCTATTCCACATCTATCTAACAAAGTAACCATACCTTGATATATTAAATATAAGCACGTACAGCCAGATGTAAATGATATTCAGTTTCAGTATCAAATAGGCTTAAAAAGACCTAATTTTAAGTCTGTACGGTCGGGCAGAGAGTCAAATATGTATTGGTGTGTATGGGTAGCTTTAATCAGTATCTATGCACTCCTGCCCTGATAAAAAAAAAGCAAGGATGGATGTGCGAGAAATAAATACTTATTACGTAGGCAATCATGTTTACGTCTGCCGCCACGGACGGTTGAACAGTATGGGCATGTTTGGGTAGGTATTTCAGTACCATACATACATACATTAAGGGTGTAACGATACGCTTACCCAACGATACGATACGTATCGCGATACAGTGGTCATGATACCATGCGTATCACGATACGGGCTTTTAAGTTTTGTCAAAACTACATGATAGCGCCGTATATATTGCAGATACTTAAACTTATACGACTTATTTTAAGTGCTTATTCCATAATAAATGTCAGCATGACAACAACTTAAAAATTTTCAATGAAATCACTAAAGATGATACTTGAAGTTGAAGCATCCACATTTATACCAAGGAAAAAACAGTTACAATCGGATGAAGTTTTGATTCCAGACGTTCGATTAGCGATAATTTGCATCAAAGCATTTAATTGATCCCATTTTATATAAATCAGTAACTTTCATATAGTCACCTGTTGAAATTGCGCTCTTTTACTCAAAAGGCAAACTGATCAATCAATCAAATTGATTAAAAAAAATACAGAGGTCATCAAACATTGTTGATGTTTATCGCATTTGGCCGCCATTGTGATGATTACGCAATTTTAGCAGTAAAACAGTAGCTGGTATAGAGCGTGAAAGA
>CM037780.1:17957691-18007691 GCA_021229015.1 Solen grandis | reverse complement strand
CATTTTACAGCACAGCAAAGGACAATTGATTTATTCTTATACATAACCCTGGGACTACATGCATGAAAAATTCTGAAGTATATATTCTACATTCTGACACGATCAACAAAATGCTATGACCAAGGCTTGTGGCGTGCATTAATTTTCCAATATATGCATGGTTTAAAGATGACATATATGTCATATGACTCCAAAAGTAAATCGAAATAAAATAAACCGACAACTTAGTATCACTTTTCAAACTTCGCAGTCTAGTTAACGTGTTCGAATGATAACCGTGCATATGAACTTTAAGCACTGTGTATCCTTCCGTACTCAAAACAACCCTTTTTCCTAATCAATCATTTTGTTATATCACCAAAATAAGAGATAGATAAAATATAATGACAAAGATTCTATGAGACTGTCTTAAGCCTCAGACATTTTTACAACTGTTTTCCTCTTTCATTATTTTTGGAAGACATGGTTTATGTGTTTCAGTATTCCCTAAAAAAACACCACTGGGAGCTTAACATTGTCTTGGAATAGTCTACAAACAAGCAGAGCCATTACCCTATATCTCATTAAACATTTGTTTTGACACATTGGCAAAAAACGAGCAGACTCCGATCAGGCAGCTCCTTCTAGGAACTGTCTAATCAGGGTCACCTCTTTGAAAGTTGTGGGTTTGAATCCCATGTGGGGCAAGGATTTTTCATAACCTTCCATGGCACAAAGTACTGGTCCAACCAAAGACCTACCAAAGAGAATCATACAAATTGTAAGAACATGTTTTCCAAACAACATAAAATATATACCCGTAAGTTTGAACTAAAGCAAATGGTGCCAAAGATGTTTTGGTCAATGGGAAGTAGTAATCTGTAATATAACGACTTTCACATTCCTTATACAATGTCAAGTACATAAGTAATTTTAATGTGTCTTATCTAAAGAAAGACTGAACATTTAGTTTAAATATTAGTTAATTTACAAAATATAATTATTATCATCAGCGTTCATATTCCATTTTATAAAGTGAACACCAAACACAAGCATGATACCAATTGATGTTATCTAACAACAGGTAATTCCAGTATCTATGACTTACATGATGGATTAAATCCAACAAATTTATTATTTAATGAAGTGCAGGATAAAAATACTTTACCATTATGCAGCTTTTTTTCACTGATGCAAGGGAGCTATAATAAAGTCTCCAAATATTAAACTAGTATAGGGTTTTTCAAGTTGGGGTTAAGTGACCCCTTGACATATAGGTTAAGAGACAAATTTCATCTTAAAATATTTGGGAGGTCATTAGACATTTTGAAGGTCACAATCTGCAATTTGGGCTTCAAGGAAAACCCTGGATGTCCACTGCAGGAATTACAATTCAACGTCTGTAAGTTCAGTAAACCAGGAAAAGAAATTCCATTTCTGTCTAGAAAATGTCAACTAGGCAAACTCTGATGACCTCCATCTAAATTACCCCCATACATTTGTATCTGTATACTAATTATGAGTGAAATTGCTTGGAATATATGTCACCGCAAAATAAGTTAGAACAACAAGATCGTCAATTAAAGTGTACGTGTTACATTTTGTCTCTCACTATACCTGTAGTGACTGTCAATTGGAGGTGATACAAGAAACTTATTTGTCTAATGATTTGGGAAACCCTTATGCAGGATGAGGGCAAACTTGCCATTTTTCTACAATTTTCTGCCAGTGGTATGACAATCATTATCATCATGATGGAAATACAATGTTAGTTATACTGAGGTCTTATTCTTTGGTTAAATCATCTTTCCCAAATTCAATTTCTAGTGATTTTGTAAAAATAGTCTATGTCTGAGAAATATAAATAAAACTGTGAAGTCTGAACCAACTAGTTTAAAATATTGATGACATTTATTTTCTCAATTTAAAATGATTGAATTATCAAAAAAAGTGAAGAAAAGGGAAAACATGAGACTATACTTGGTTTATTGAAATTGGAAGAAGAGTGTGAAACATACGTATACATCTTTATGTATGTATATATATATGTATAAAAAAGGCTGCAAGACTGACTATATACAAGGAAAATCAACTCAAAAACAATTTTTTATCTAAAACTTTATTTACAAGAACAAAAGGCATAAAACTTGCCACCTTAATGTTCATTATTAGCCTATAAAAAATAACTATATGTCAGCTTAACCAATGTGCTTTTGTTTTTATGGTAAGCTATTGTAAAGGGATTTGATCGACCCAACCCATTTTTCTCATATATTGCTGTTTAATGGCTGAAAAATATCAGATTGTAGACATGCAAGCATTGACAGTATTGTACTTAAAATTTAGAACATTTTTTCATTCAACTTTTTCCTGTCGTCAACATTTGGTGGCCTGTCATGTTTTTTCACACATTTTATATTACTGATGATGGGAATGTGCCAGCATTTCCAAGTGAAAGCAATCTCATCAAAATCAGATTCAGTATATTTGCTCATATTTTTCTAACTGAATCAGACCACCTTGTGTAGAAGGTCGTCTCAGATAGGCCTTTGTGTAAGCCAATCAAATCAGCGCCTTCAAAATTGTTAGGTATGACCAGGGGAAATAACCGAACAAATTACAGGATGGTATCCCGTAAGAAGAACAACCACACAGTCCTGAGAGTGCCAAATCGACTTCTTTTTGTTCAGGCTTTATTCTGGTATCCGTAATCTAGTAAGAACAGCAGATGTTGAAGCATCCATTTTTCATGTTGTTTATGCACATGAATAACTTCAAAGATCAATCTGACGTGACCTTTAATGCGATGTCGTCAGATCCTAATCGCAGATAATAGAGCAGCACAAATCAGGATATGATTTTAATGAGATTGATGTGATAGGTATGCAAGAACTATCATCATTTATACCTAATTTAAGACTTGTTTATTTTATAAACCAGTTTTCCCATTAATCACAAGGTGATGTTGAGACATTCACCTTTACAGACATGTGATATACATGTATTGATTTTTAGTTTTGAAGGAACAGTTTTCAGATGAAAAAAACACAAGATGTTCAAAGAACCAGACAACCTAGCATTGTTAATCAATAAACAACTGTCAATTATTAGCATTAGTGGTAAGACAATTGTATTGTCAATAGATATGCAGTGGTTTTCTAAATATTCTACTTCCTGGATTTGAAGCCTTTAAAAAGCATAGCGTACAAGGAAAACTAGAAACATGTCCACTTGACATGAATGCCTCACTAAGCATCATTTTCAATAAGCCAGGGGCCCTAACTCTGCTGTGACTTGATTAATTTGAAAATTAAACCTCATGTGCATACCATGTTGATGAGCATTCCTATAAAGTTTAAGGACTCTGTTTCATACAAGAGTTTGTGAAGGACAGTAGGATGGAGAGATAAATGGACAAACTGACAAGGGCAAATCTATACCCACCCCTATCAAGGTGGGGTCATAGAATTGGCAGTCTTGTGGCATTCATCTGCTTTTAAACATTGCAGGGTATCCATTGTGTTGGTTAAATATCATTTCTAAACATTTAAAACTTGGCATTCAAGTATAGGAAAAAAATAAGGAATATAAATAGCATCATTTCTAAATATGAGTCAATGTCACAATATTTTCAGAACCAACTTCCATAGCAGTTGTTATTTGAGTCAATGTCACAATATTTTCAGAATAACTTCCATAGCAGTTGTTATTTGGAGCATTTTTTTAATATCTCATTATGCTCTTTGGGTTGTTTTCATTTTGTGTAAATCTTCTTGCTGTATGTTGTACTATAACACACAATCACACTGACTTAAAGATGATTCCCGGATTGGAAGGTTGTAGGTTCGATCCTGGCTGCAACATACTTAAGTCATTAAAAATGGTACTGGTATAGCTCCCTTGCTTGGCAGGAGTGGTTAGTCCGGTGTTGGGATAATGTGACCAGGTGTGGTATCATGCCACATGTCTACGGTGTGATACTGCAGTGTGGCAGCACTATATCTGTCTCCAAATGACTGAAATACTGTCAGTGGGACGTTAAACAAACGTAAGTAGCAAAGTTACTTGGTTACAAGAGGACCATATCAACACCTGAAAAATTTAAATCTAGACCTGTTTTCTGTCCCTCTCATGGAGACTTTCACTGATTAAAAGGAACATCCAACAGACTTTAAATGATCATGGTTAATGATCAGAAAGTCTTCAGTACCTACCGTTTGATTTCCTTTATGATATTCATACTAAAATCCTCATCCCAACCACAGTCCAAGAGGAAGCGGAACTCATCCACTTGTAACAGGTAACATGGGGGACTTTCATCCTGCGCCCCCGACAAGGGCTGCAGCTTGATTATAGAAGTCATGGAAGCTGGTCTCCTGCTTAATGCCAGCTACTGAAAACATAAAAGATACCTTGATCCATTGAAACATGAAAACTATCAGCATGGTTCTCACTACTGGCTAGGATTGTTATAACAGGGGCAGGGTGCACACACAATATGACCCAATAAGTTTCATTGTCTGGTTCCTGGCTGAGGTACCTACCACTTACACTACGTTTTCTGTGATCTTGAGGACGATCAGGAACCAGACCACAAAACATTGAAACTACTTGTGTGAGCAACTTGCCCTTGGAGAACACTTCACAAAGAGTTGCCTTGATGTTGGTGTAGATTTTTGGTCAACTTAGTAATGTCCCTACTTTCTGAAAGTATTTGAGTAATGATAAAACATGACTGAGTAATTTACTGTTAAGCTATGCTTGAGGTGCCTGGATAGCATGGTATCGTGCTTCACTTCTCACCAATGCATCCAAGGTTCGATTCCTTGTCACGTAAATGAGAGGATACAGTGCACATGGTCACCCGTCCAGACACATTAGTTTTCTCTGGGTTCTCTGGTTTCCTCCCACAATAATGACCACATACGCCTCCACCAGAGCCATTGAGAGTG
Organism: Solen grandis; assembly: GCA_021229015.1. Lineage (NCBI taxonomy): Eukaryota > Metazoa > Mollusca > Bivalvia > Adapedonta > Solenidae > Solen > Solen grandis. The sequence continues at coordinate 18,002,760 of CM037780.1, read as the reverse complement.
ATTAATGTAAAATAAATGAAGTTTAATATTTTTAAAAGTTAGTTATATCTCTTTTTTAATTTCGAGCTCAGCATAGACATGTTCATGTTACATGACATATGCAGCTCTAACCTTAACTATACTTTAGAGAAATCAAAATGGATCTATGACCAAAATTCACCATTTCAATTTATCCTAATCTTACTAATTTATTTGAGTATCCTAGAATGTGAGTGGGTTATTTCATTCTTAAATCTGAACATAACTGAGTATTCCCTGAAACCAAAAGATGTGCTACTTAGCAAGATATTGTAACTTCTCAGCACGAAGTCTCATAGATGCATGTTAGAATGAAGAGTGATTATCAGGGCTCTATTTTGAGGGAACAGTTACCTCTACCTTCAGGATGGGGGATTTTCATGTCATTTTCCTCTGGGGTTTTTTCTGCATATACAGACAATCAATAATTATAAATGAACAGAAACAGTACCTGTTTAGCAACTTTGTTGCGTAAAACTGAATTGGAAATAAATGGTATACAGTATAAGAATCTACAGCTTGACCATTCTTTTTATTCACATTAATTTTGAAAGCCCTGATTATTTAACCCTACTGATATTCAACCCTACTGATTATTCAACCCTACTGATTATTCAACCCTACTGATTATTCAACCCTACTGATTATTCAACCCTACTGATTATTCAACCCTACTGATTATTCAACCCTACTGATTATTCAAACCTACTGATTATTCAAACCTACTGATATTCAAACCTACTGATATTCAACCCTACTGATTATTCAACCCTACTGATTATTCAACCCTACGGATATTCAACCCTACTGATATTCAACCCTACTGTTTATTCAACCCTACTGATTATTCAACCCTACTGATATTAAACCCTACTGATTATTCAACCCTACTGATTATTCAACCCTACGGATATTCAACCCTACTGTTTATTCAACCTACTGATTTTTCAACCCTACTGATTATTCAACCCTACTGATTATTCAACCCTACTAATTATTCACCCCTACTGATTATTCAACCCTATGGGCCTTTAAAAAGCTTAGGTATGTGTGGTATTTAACTTTTACTCAATACTGGCATCATTCCAAAACTGGACAACAAATCAAAAAGTTTTGTTAAAAATCCTCAAGGACTTGTTTCTATGGTGGCAACTATAATATTCTACCAAGAAAATACATTCACGCTTCATACATTATTTAAGATCTTCTACTTATAGAATGAATGTATAGCTGACATTAAATGCTGCTAAAATGATAAAAATGTTTAAAAATACATATCATAATAAACACCCCTTTTATAAAAATAAAAAAAATGATGTCACTTTTTGCGATCATGCCGAAAGTATACAAGGTTTCATTCAAAGGCTTAGTTAAGTAGTGAATCTCTTAGTTTAAGTTCTTTGGTGTCATACATTTCAAATTGAACATTTATGCAAATATCCCCTGCTCTGAGATATTCATATAGGATCCAATAATTGAAGTCCTTATTTCAAACGTTGAAGTCCATGAAATTAAGACAATATTCAACTATCTAAGACAGGGAAGAACACTGATGACTGTTACTTTGAAGTGAAGTGTATGAAGGAATTACGGACGATGTGAGCCATGGCTGATGTGAACCACTATAGGTATGTTCCCTGGATGATGCAAAATGTTGTGTATACGTAGGACCATGAGAACTATTTCATATTATGGTGTGAACCTGTTTATTAAATGATGTGATTCACTTTGTTTTGTGCTTCCGATGTATCATTGAATTTGACAGTAATTAACCCTTTGCCTCATATAGACTCATTTTGACGCACTCAATAGGTACCACATAAAGCCTGATCTGCAGAAAACCACAGTTAAACCTTACCAAATTTAATTACAAAATCCTCATTTCCAGACCACTGAGAAGCAGCTAACAGCATAAAACCTGATCAGCCTGCGAGTGACTTAAAATATGGTGCTTAGGTCAAAAGAATTCACTTATTATTACGTACATTTTCATACATCAACATGATAACTGTATACAATATAACTGTATAAAAAATAATTCACTACTTTTAACCCTTTACCCGATACAAGGATCCACAAAAAGACCTATGCGAACAGCATAAAACCAGAACAGGTTTTATACTATTCGATGCTCCTCAGTCATTTGGAAATGGGTTTTTACCATTAAATTTTATAGAGTTAAACCATGGCTTTCTGTGGATCATGCTAAGCAGCTTTATATGGTACCCATTAAGGCTGCTAATAAGCGTCTACATGAGGTAAAGGGTTAAACTACATGTATTATTATCACAGCTTAAAATCAGACAAGAATATTACCATTATTATGACACCAGGTTTTCAAAAACAGTCTTGTACCTGAGCTATACGAATTATTTCTCCTGTATAATTATTTTATTTAACTAATAACTTATTTATATAATTACAAAGTAACTTCAGCTTTGTATAATCATTAACTTGCAATAAGTAGTATAGTTCACGAGCAGTTTTGTTGCCCTCATACCATGATACCAGATATTGTTGTCTAAGTCTCGTATTTTGGGCAATTGAAAAACACATGTACTTCATCCTCTATAGTATTAATATGTAATACAGTTTGGCAATATTCACAGAATCTTATTTCTCTTGGTACATTGTTTTGTCGACCAGTTTCTATTTTAAGATTGTGGTTGGAACATCTAAATCTCGCCATTGCTCTTCTCAGTGAAAAATTTATATCAACACATAAATATGTTTCTGGGTAAACTAATGTTTTGAATTCTCTATAAAAATCACATCTGCTTGAATTATTATTATTACTGTGCCAGTTTTGTAGCATACAGTCAACAATACGTTGACGAAATAAAGATAGAAACATATTTACATAGCCAATATCCTGTGACAACCAGACAAATCCAAAACCAAATTTAAATAAAAGATCTTTAACATTAGTTGCCCACGTTTTTCTTCCAGCCTCATCTAATGTTTTTAACATAATATAGCACTGTTTTGGGTATCTATAGTCTTGCATTCTGATCAGATTACACCAATATTTTATACAATTTGATATGTTATACATAAAGGCAACCTACACTCTCCTAAGGCCATGCAATTATTAACAGAGTTACTAACCCCTAAAAAATATTTACAAAAATTTATTTGAACAGATTTGATGATATCAGAGTATTCATACCCCCAGACCTCAGATGCGTAGCATACAATTGGTTTAATTAATGTATCAAATAACTTGAAATGTTCATAATGTTGTAAATAGCCAAAAGAACATTGATGATTTCTTATACTGAATATAGCTTTATTTGCCCGCACAACAAGTTTAATTTTCGCTGCCGTCCATGATAACATAGGCGTAAACAGAATTCCCATGTATTTGTACACTTACGTTATTTTTATTGTTTGACCATTATAATACCATTTTTCATAGTTACGTAATCTATCACCATTCCTAAAAACAATAATTTCAGTTTTATCTAAATTTATTTCCATGCCCGTATTATTACAAAATGTTACAAATGTATACAATTTGTCAGAAAAAAAAAATGACATATTTGTATAAAAATACCACATTAAGATGAAACTTTTCTCAAGAGTGCATTATAATATTTGCCACTGAAACCTGATTTGGGAAACCGAACTCCCCATGTCTAACTCCATTGGCAGCATCACTGCAATATTTGGCGTAAAATATAAAATCATTGAAGTATGCCTGTCTAGTGTTAGTTTAATACTGCTCCAAAAGTCAGCAAATCAATTTCTGTCTTGTTTGTTCAAAAAGTTACATTGAAATTTCTCTGTCACTGTCTGGAACTACACTGTATTATACAAGCATGTTATCATTGATAAAGGAAGGATTCTAAATAATTTAAAAGAAAAAGTCAAATAAAAATGCACATTACCGGTAATAACTCTTGCTCTTGATTTTTTAGGTAAATATAACCATTTATTATTTCGATTACAGTAAACATACATTATCAGTATTTGGCAAAAAAGAGTAGAGAGAATGGCGAATTTTTACACTCTGGCATTCTTGAAGAGAGAGAGAGATTATTTAAAAAGATGTTTAAAAGTAGACTTGATGTTTAGTTAGTTCTTTACTTTAAAAAAAAGTGCTATCACTGTACTTCTATCAAGTTCCCCCATTTACACTCTCTATAACTTTCAATTTGTATCTATTTATATCAATACATATTGCATACCAGTGACATAGGCACATGGTAGTTTCATTTGGTATGTGTAGTTAAAGGTCAGATGTTTTCACAATGCTTTCATTCGCATCTGATTTTAGACATAATTATGGAAAGGTTAAGATAATTAGTGAAATTGTTTTTTAACATATCATACTATTTCTCTAGTACAAACTGTAAGCACTTATTCGAAGGCAGAATCATATGTTAAATCGTTGTAAGAAGTCTGAAACATGCGATTGGAAAATAGTGAGTGTCATGGCGTCTTCCTAAAGGTAGATTTTTTTTACAGATTTTTTAATCTAATCTACAAGTTGGAAGTGAATTAAAATATTTTCGTTCATCATTTGTGAATGAAGCACATTAATTTTGTAATGTTCAAGTGTAAAAACATAGCTTAACAAAATTTTGATCAGATGAATGCCTGAAAATAGACTGGGTCATGTGAAATTTGCTGTTTATTATCAGCTTTGAAGAACGAGTTTTAAGTTTGTGAATAACATTGTGCTGCTCATACAATAAATGGCTGTGACAAAAAAATAAAAGCCATAGTGCTCTAAAATGTTGACCCAAAATAGCAAATTCCTTCTAACCATAGGGAATTTGTCATTCAGTATAATGCTCAAGTTAAGCATTATAAGAGTATAGCATTGAAGTGAAGTTGAAGTCTCCAAAAAATGGTTCAATTCATCCTACATGTATGATTGATAAAATCAGAACCTGATTTGAGACACAGTATGATGGTCTAACAAGTTTTCAGGGTACTAACCAGATCAATCCATATTTGCATATCAAATATAATTAAAATTTTCATTTAATTAAAATAAAGTGGTGCAACAATAAATTTTGTCACTCCCTGTACACATTTGTGACCTTAAAATCATCTTGATCAAAACAGACCAGTGTTCATTCCAGTGGAGGTCAACGGTGATAACATAAAAAGTTACTAACAATTTTTTGGGGTATTTTCAAGTTTAATATGTGTCAAAATTTCATTTCAGGAAATTAATGCTGGTATGACTGGATATTTATAGTGACTTTGTTTTGTCTCAGATGCTTTTCTGGTTATTTTTTTCTGATTGGCATCCATGGTCAGAAAAAAAGTTGCAACATTATTTGGGAAAACTGCTTACATTACACATTACATTATATTTAATTTGCACACTTTTAAAAGCTTCCCGCACAAGCCATTTTCCAACCCCCTAAAATTTGTGTTAAATATCCGCCATATTTTTATTCAAATTAGGCCATCTTATGGCTAATTATCCGGGCACATGGCAACGTTTATTTTGCTTTCTACGTAAAATACTATTCTGCAGTTGTCGAAAAAATGTTTTAAGGAAATAGTGAGATTTTGTTTGAAAATATGTCAATTTGAATAATTCTGATGAGTTTGATCTACAAAATAGCTATTCAAATTTGAGTTTAATAAGATTTTAATGAATTGGACCTATATCTTAAACCTTGTATAGAATTCACACGAGAAGTCACATGATGTTTTGATTTGAATATAAGAGCATGCCTGACATTTGTTTTGATCTTATGAGACAGCAAAAACAACTCAACATATCTTGTTCTCATGCGCAAAGGGTATGTATGTAAAATACCCCAAAAACTTGTTATACCCCCAAAACTGGTTAGTCAACCATATATAGCATTTACCCCAGAATTTTTCTTTTTCCAATGTATAATATTAAAATAAAAAAAGGTATTAATGTCTCTTCCCCAGAATCTGAGTGTAAATCAATACAGTACCAGTCTGAAACTAAAAAGCTTTTCTACTAAATATTTAATTTCAAGTTTGTTTGTTTCATTATAGACACGGCGGGTTATACTTAGCTCACAATTAACCCGCCAATATTGGATCCTAACAGCGAAAACCTGTACGGTGGCCCGGATTAGCATGACAGAGAAGCAATGTGTGGTTTAAATCGAACAGTTCAATCTTTAATGAGAATAGTTTGTTCGTTTACGTTCAGATAGATTTATTAAAAAAAATCTATGCTTATTTACTCACTAACAATACTGCAGAAAATCGTATCCGTCGGCACTTTGTTGTGTTACATGGGCGCGGACATCTTGAATCTATCGAGGTCGGTGAGGCGCTTGATTATTTTATTTCTTATCTAAATTCCTTGTACGTCTTAACGATCACGACCGATAGGTCACATGACTTCAAAATGGAGGAAGAACTGAAGGACTTTTAATAATTTTGTCAATAAAACTTTCGTAAACTTATTCAAGAATGTAATTAGAATAGGAAACCATGTTAACGCTTTTGTATCTTTCGACGGGAGCGGCTATACTCTGTGTAGCTGTTCTTGTTATTCTTAAATACATTTCTATCAGCAAAATTAGGATAGACAACAGAGATCAAAAGGTGTGGTTTTCATTTTAGCTAATTGTTAATTATCCTTATTCAAATTATGTTGTAGAAATATTCATTCTTGTCTAAAGATACACGAATCAGTGCACATTTGTGCAATGATTCATTGTATATCATCATTTTTATTGTAGATAAATATAAAATGAATGGAATCTGGAATCTGACTTAAGAGTTCAAAACTATATATTTTATCTTAGGCTTATAAAACAACATAAATTGTTTATTTATTCAACCAGCGAGCATAAATAAATACATTTTTAAATTTAAAGTTATTATAAACACACATGGAAAAAAGCCTTGAAGAGCCACTGCCAATAAAAGATTAGAGCTTTTTATTCCATTGTGGAAAACCCAGAACTAGGATCTACAGATATACCCGCATAGTGAAGTAGGAGCTGTTTAGAAATGTTGTTTCCAGATTTATAAAGAATATATATCTTAATTTGGTGGTGTGGCTGTATTGGTGATCTTCAATTACCAGTATAGCTGTAGTTTTAGATGAGAGGAAGTGTCATCTGCAATCTTACTTAGATATTCTGTGTTAAGAAAATATTAAGTTGTTGAAAAATGTATGCAGGTCCTCTAGTTTAATTAGAAAGGAAAAAGAAATTGAGTTTACTGTTTAATGATTTAAAACTTAACAGTTGGAAGAAAAGACATATATTACTGCTACTAGGGCTGAAATTAGTCTGTTAATTTTACCCATCATACTGTTACCCGCAGGTACCAGGGTACCCATGCAACTGTAATCAGTGCATAAAAAAAACCAATAGATTAATATTTACCACCTTCAATAACAAACCATTTTAGCACATTTCACATAGTGCTTAACGATATGGACTATGTACAATCTTCAACACACATAATATCATTTTTTGACTTAGTTTAGAATTATGCTACACTTAAAGAATATCATTATTGACATGTACATACGTTAAAAAAAAAAAGAAAAAAAAAAAGAGAAGTACATGAGGTATCAAATTAGTAAGACTAATATTGAGTAACAGGTAATAATTTTGTACCCGGGTACCAGCAATATTCTTCCTGGCCTGCGGGTACTCGTTTCAACCCTAACTGCTACTGTTTCTTTATTCTCCTTTTGCTGGAAGAAATTTTAGGGTGGGATTCATCATTTTTTATGTCTGGATTGGGGCTAGGTGTTGCAGTTCAAAACTTTATTGTGTTTTGATATAATCAGAATTAAAAGTAAAATAAAAGTATATGCACCCTGAATTTAATATTATTTTCTTATTATTACAGAAAAAGTTATGCATGTCAACAGTTGAAGTTTTGGCATTATTAAGAAATTTAAAGGTAAGTTGTTTGTATTTGTTAAGAACTTAAGAAATGGGCAGTCACATGATCAGATTGTCTGAGTTAATAAGAATCACCTTCAATAATTATCACCTGCAAAGTATATATGTACATGTAGGTGTAATTTCTTTCAGGGATTTGTTTTTTAAAAATTAAGATTTTTGGGCAATTAATTGTTTTTGATTTACAGAGCCAGCAAGAGGGATTTCTATTATTTTTAGATTAAAGAGAACAGATTTTAAAATATTTGTTTGGTTTCATTTAGACTATTTGAGGGTCAGAATTGACACAAACAATTTTGTAAGTCATGAAAAATACTAATGAAAGCACAGTTTTTAGGAGATGCATAGGGTTTAGTGTTTAAAATACTGGTTACTGTACGGATTATTGTTAGACCAAATGTAGAACCACATTCAGTGATTGGGAAAGGCATGCGCCATATTCACATTAAAAATCAAAATGTCACATCGTTTTTTGCACTGGACGCGCCCCTGTCGCATTCCAATTTTTCGGTCTCGCTAAATACTACAGCCTGCTTAAAGCATAGATATGAATACAGTCCGAGACCAAATGAGGGGAATTCCATTTTAAATTAACATATCGCAGAGAAGGAAAAGCATTATTAATCAACCAATCAGATTTCATCGAGGCATTGTTGTATCAACCAATCACATTGAGTCTTTTTAGCGTAAGAATTTGAAAGGGATCCGTGATTCTGATTGATGTCGGCCATCGGGGATTTGCTGAAAAAAATCAAATGGCCAATCTTATGTTAGCAGTTAAGACATTAGGGCAATCAAAATTACATTCGATATTCATCATAAATTTCTATTATGTGACAAATAAAAAACACGATTTAATTATATTCAGTGTATGATTCCTACCAGTTTATTTACTCGATTCCAGAAGTTTTTTTCAGTCATAATCCCAAATCATCTATCTAGAGGTTGTCCCATTTGGGAGGGATAGAGGGTCATAGTGTCACACATTCTCAAATTATCAGCACATTAACTAAAGCTTTGTAAGGTGCAATATGGTCCAAGTAAAGGGAAAAAGCCCTGTCATTAGAATGAGTTGAATTGGCCAGGTTTGTGTATAAATTATAGTGTGAGAAGCTGCCGTTTATCTTGAATGCTTGCACAAGTGTCACCACATACCGCCCTCTGTGCCCCCTCCACTGATTCAGTTTCAACTTGTGTGACATCCACTCTACACACAGGAAGAAATAAACATATTGCAGCAGTAAAGTTCAAAGGGTGTGAAACCGGCACATGCCAATGTCCGGTCTCCGTTTATCGCCAGTTGGCTGTGCTGATAGGGGTTTCTTACCTCTTTGAAATGCAGAGAGTTTCGTGTTAGGTGATTGTTAGAGTGTTTGGATTAGGAAATACACTTGGACATTACCCGTTGTGTCTTACAACTGCTGCATTATGACATCATTGATCTTTTTTTTTCTTTTTTTTTTGTGTGTGTGTGTGTGTGGAATAGAAATATTTGATCATCTAGCTTCATTCAATTTTTTATCTTGGAGGAAAAAAAATATGGCTAGTAGATGTTTAATTAACTAAGAATAGTTGAAAGAGATCAGTTGACAGTGACCAAAACCTTTATTTATTATTTTTTTGTTGTTAAATGATGATAGTCAAATTAAATTATTGAATAATTGCATTATGTTCATATTTTTAATTTTGATCAATTGGTTGGCCAAATGAATTTTAATTTTTGTTTTGTTACATGTTGTTCTGCTTTTTAATTAAAATATTAGTTTATCATTCAAAGTTTGTTTTTTTAAATCAATTTTCAATTGTACCATGGTTTGACTTTGTTGTTAATATTATGCATTTTAGACTCACTTTAAAAAAAGCAAGTTGTAGTTGTTTCATAAAATGTCACATTTGGTCTTAAAAATGTCACATTAATTTTGAAATTGTCACATTGATTTTGCCACAGAAAGGGCCATTGTCACATTGATAAAAATTCTTTCCCGATCATTGCACATTATATGTAAAGTTTCAATTGCAGTTTCTTTTACACCTCCATCTATTTCAGCCTTTTCCAGTTAGCATACACAAGGGATGGAAGTTGCACTCATTTCAGAACAGCTGTCGAGTCTGGACCCAGGAGGTGTCAGTGAACAGTAGTGACACAGACCTACATATGTTTGCCACCTTCTCCAAGGTTAAAGTACCGCCTCAGGTAGGTTATAAATACTTCTTCCAGTGTCCACTCTGTAGGTTCAATTTCCATCCATGCCAAAGTTAGTAAATATTATATAGCTTCTCAGCATATAAAGGTAGTTCTAGGACTGGTTAGCCCTGTTTGGTGTGGTGTCATGCCACTCATCTGTGTCAGACATAATTGCACTGTGAGGCAGCACTACATTTGTTTTCTGTATACCGAGTCCCAAAATGACTTAAGCTACTGACTTGTGGGTGTGAAAACCAATATATTTAATGTCTCTGTATTATTTCAGGTTGTCATTCAAATATTGAAAGATGTTACGAAAATATCAAGCTGGAAACCAGGTTGCCTGGCAACCAGTATCACCTTCAATGCAGGCCTTGACACAGGAAGTACAGTCACAGGACTTATGGGTAATACACCTGTTCAGCATGATATTGTGATAGAAGAAACAAGTCCGACAGAGATCAAAGGGATTCAACAAATGATTCTGGCAGCCCTGGGTCAGAATATCACTCCACAATCTGTCACTAAGGAGTATAAAAGGTAACTTAAACTTGGGAAATATAATGATAATATTTGCAATTTTGTATGGTTTAAATGAAAATTGGATGAAATTATACGGTCCAGTATCTGTCACTAAGGTATATAAATGTAAAAATATGATAATAATTATGTAAAGGTTAACAATTTCACATGCCATGATGATGAAAATGAATACACAGGGGTGTAAAATTTTCTTTTAGGTCACTCGTCCTATAGGACGAGTAGATGAAAAATCTAACTCGTCCTTAAACAAAGTTAGCTCGTCCTAAAATGATTTTAATTTTTGCTTCCCGTAAAGTTGTATAAAGCTTTTGATATTTTGCGGAAACACAGCAAAACAATTTTTCTTCTTTTTTATCAACCTTGAAAAGCCATAAAACCAATGATCCAGGGCTTTTCTTGTGCGTTTCATTTTATCGCTTTTTTGTATTTTCGTCGTCTCTGCCGCCAAGAAGCGTTTTCATTAACAATTGTTTCGACATTTTGACCACCGGAAACAAAACATATTTGCAATCCCAGACTGTGCCGCAATTTTGGACTGTGCCGCAATCTAACAAAAAACGTATTAAAAAAACAAAAACACCGTAGAATATTGTGAACCAGTCTGTGCTAGCACCTTACGGATCTTTCTTAAAAAGAGCGTCGCTATGGTGATATTTTGTCACAATTAGCTCCCCTGATCAATAAAGAATTGTATGATCTTGATTATTTATCATAACAATATGAAATTCATTTTTTACTGAAACATTTCTTTCTTGGCTGCGAAAAGTTACTCGTCCGGTCGGACGAGTGTTCAGAGAAATTATGCTCGTCCGACCATGAAATTCACTCGTAAATACGAGCGGACGAGTGGATTTTTACAGCCCTGATACATGTATTGAATAAAATAAGACTGCCCAGTAATGTCAGTTTAAATCACAAGTTATTTTCTTCTTGTAAATTTAATGCTGTTTTTCAAGCATACTAGATTCAGAAATTAGTATCTTTCTTGTTTCATATAAAAAAATATAATGTCATACTTGATTTTTAAAGTTATGAATGTAAAGATTATTTTTGCACTTAAAATAGTAGTCAGAAGTCATGATAAAAAGTTATTCATTGCCAAACTCACATTGATTTAGGATTTGACCAGGATGTCCATATACCGGTAAAAAGAATTTAAAAGTTAAAATGAAAATGTTGACATGATTGAGTAATAATGCATATTATTAAAACAGTATTTCAATGCTGTGCTCAATGCCTTGATCCCTACATTATATAATGTATGTGTATAATATGGGTTCCAGCAATGGCTAGGTAATTACTTTTATTTCTCACAAACTGGACAGAAAGATCTGTAAATGTTACTAAAAATAGCTGTATTGCAAAATCTTATTTTGTATGACCTTATCTTTTACACATATGTGCACACTTCTTTAAGTATATATACCAGTGCTTTCACAATGCAAATAAAAGTATTGGAAAGTTTGTTTACTTCAACATTTACAATGTCATTTTCCCATAAAAACATGACATCATTTTAGCATAAAATTATGATGCCGTTATAGCATAAAATTTTGATGTTATTTAAGGATGTCATTTTTGCATAAAATTATGACATTTTTTTTTTTGGGGGGGGGGGGGGGGGGGGGGCATAAAATTATGGCCTCATTCTGGTACCAAATTATTAAAAAAAAAAAAAGATATAAAAAAGTTTTTTTATTTTTTTTTACTCATTAGGATTCTTAAAACTAGAATCCTAGATAAAGATTTGCCAAAAAATTGAAATCCTTCTATGCTTCTTTTTATCATATGCTTAAACAGCTGTTTCCAGTTTTGTTTAATCATCACAAATTTTCTTATATCTAACACATTACATATAACTATATTAATCACGGGCCATACCTCAATTAAACAAATGTGACGTCATAAGTTAGACTTGATAATTATGACATCATCATATTTGACTGTTTATTTTAAAATGTCTGTTTTGTTGTTTATTGCCATGGCTTTCATCCCTATATATTTTAAGGATTTTTTAAATGAAACTAATTTTGACTTAAGATATGTATTTCATTATGTTATGTTGATAATGTATGAAAAATACACACATCTGATTGTTATTTTCAGCTATTGTTTTAGAACTATTTTCTTGGTGTAAGATTACAAATAGTCTGAGTCGTTCACAGTCTGGTCCCCCACAGTCTTTCATGATTTTATTGTTATAATCATTGTGTACTGAGTTTATGTCTTATGATAAAAAGAATCTGACATGAGTTGCTATTTAGGTTTTCGTGGACTGCAACGCAGCCGCGAAAACCTACTGTTCTTCTTGTGTTTCTTTTTCCCTTTTTTTTTCCATTATTATTATTCTTTGCACTTTTTTTGTGGCCGCTGTTGCGGCATGATTAGAAGTGCTACAAATATGAAAATTTCCATGCATACTCACATGTATCTGAAGTTGTGCACCATTAAGTTTGTTTTTTATTTTAGTACTAAGTTTTGCCGCTAGGTGGCGTTTAGCATCAAAACATATAATTGCCGATAACTCTGTCATTTGACATTTTATTTGTATGCAGTTTTTTGCATTCTGTTCTCTGTCAACTGCCCCTTTAAATATGATGAGTGGCAATATCCATATCTTTGAAAATTTTGAGCTAGTAGAGGTTGAATGTTTGAATCTTTGAAAAAATCTGGCAAATTAGGGTGTGTCCACGAAAAACATGCCCATTTTTGTTAGAGATTAGATACGCTCATTCTGTTTTTTGAAATTGATTCCGAAGATCTTTGCGCACAAAATATATGGGGTGGCGATTTCAGAAAATGCATAAAATGGCTTTCAATAAGCGGTCAAAGTGCACTAAAATATGGAGGAATTTTTTTTTTGAGAATAGGCATTTTTTTAGTTTTTTGATGATTCTGCCATTATTTTTTAATCAATCTTTATGAAATTTTCACAGATTGTATTGTTTGTTGTTTCAAAGGACTTCGCAGTTTCAAAATTTCAAAAAATGCAAAGGTCAAGGTCATATTGCGATTATTGGTTTTTTCTTTGACCTTAAATATCTCAAAATCTAAAAATATTTTATTGAAAGAATATGGGTAAAATCAAAAGCCTCTAAAGAGTACTTTTTGAAGAAATTTAGTTTTTTCAGATCGGGGTTGATTTGGTTGTTTGGTGGCAGTTTGAAGTTTGGTCATACTTTGAACTAATTTCAAAGCCTTTAAAGTTTAAATGTGTGATATATTTTGTCATCATTGGAAAAAAGAATGTCTTACCTCGTCAACAAAAAAAGAATTTTGCAAATATGTCGAGAATTGATGAATTTATAGAGAATTTAAATACATGACCCAGAATAAAAACTGAGAAAATTTGACAGAATGTGCTTCACTGGATACCTATGTTCTATAATTAGAACTCTGCTCTGCTATCTTTGCTCTTTAAGTTGGGATGTAACAGGTCATGAATGTATGTGTAAAACTAGCCTACTATCTCACTTCCATTGTAGCAGGTAATTTAGTTATGCATCAACCCCATCAGAGGTTTTACACACATAGCTACTGTATTGGTTAAAGACTCCCTGCAGTGATGACCAGATATTAACAGGTCTGATCACAGCAGATGGGGGCCTGGCTCAGTGGGACATCACATTCCTTTGGAGATGCCTTTAATTTAAGTTTTGGTCACAGCTGAATTCACCAATGAAGAAAATCACTAAGATATATAAAGCATTTTGCATTTTGTTGTTTTTCTGGTATTTTAACTTGGCTGATCAGGTTTGAAACTGTTGATCATCACGAAAACCGGTGCATTTGCAGTATGCAAATCTAGTTCTTATCTACTTTTACTAAAAGAGTTTATGAAAATGTTATTAAGTGAGCCTTGGAACCTAACAAAAAAATCAGAAAAACAGTAGTCTTTTTCCCAAAAGCAGGTCCTTGAACTTTAGATTAGGAATTGGTGATAACTGTATTAAGATAAGGGAAAAAATTAGAGATCCAAGCCTCAGGTGTCCTGTTCAGGTCCAGAAACTTGCCCATGAACCAGATACCACTGAGTTTGGATCTCTGGATCTTTGATTCAACATAATTACAGATTCTGCTAATCTGGTATAACTCTGATAGGTACTGGCATCGTGAGGACAATGGCGTGTGTTGGCACCTCCAGATGTGTGAGAGACAACAACAGTGGCTCTACTTCCTGGCTCAACCTGTCGAGGGTATGTCTATATCTGTAACTATGTGCTTATACTGCAGTATCCTATGATGAGGCTTTCACAAAGTGATTGGCTTTTGTAAATTGATATTTTACTTCAAGATGTGATTTTAAGTAAAATAATCAAATACATATATTAATTATTTCATCTATTTATTGTTTAATTATTTCATACTATGAATATTGCTGGTGCATGATAGGATATATCTTCAATGAATATTGCTGGTGCATGATAGGATATATCTTTAATGAATATTGCTAGTGTATGATAGGATATATATTTAATGAATATTGCTAGTGTGTGATAGGATATATATTTAATGAATATTGCTGGTGTATGATAGGATATATATTTAATGAATATTGCTGGTGTATGATAGGATATATATTTAATGAATATTGCAAGTGTATGATAAGATACATCCTTAACAAATATTGCTGGTGTATGATAGGATACATGTATATCTTTATTGAATTTTGCTCAGAGTCTTTTTTACTCAAATTGTGAAATACAATCCTCCATTCATAGAGTGTTCAAGAGATAGGAACCTTGAATTTGTAAACCCTTTACTTCATAATTATAGACTTAGCATAGCAGACCCAGATAAGGCAGCAACTGACAGAAGCTGACTGATCAGGTTTTCCTCTATTTGCTTTTACAATATTGTAGTTCAGATTCTAAACACCATTAAATAAATCAGAAAATATAAAGTGCAGAATTATATGAGCAAGCAGAACATATCCTGATCAGACAGCTCCAGGAAGAATTCTGATCTGGGTGTGCTTTTGGGTCAGTTGTGAAAAAGGAGGTCAGGTGGGAGACCAGAGATGGAACAATTTTTTTTTTTTACCTAATATATAACCACATGTTCTGTTTATTATATCAGATGTGGATCGCAGTTTACTGACTGTGCTCAGTAACCAGGATGCAGACTCCCCCCAGACCAGCGCCACCTATTTGTCAGAGGTCATGGGTTCATTCATAGAATACATCCAATACAGAAAACTGCCTACCACGCCTCTACTGGACATAAAGGTTCCAACAGGGAAATATGGAAGGCTTACAAAATCAAACAGTTCATCCGATGAAGCTTTTAGAGCTAGTGGTGCAGGAAACAAAATGTTTTTACGGTTTCGTTCGTTAGTCGAGAAACCCTCATTTGGTGCTGACAAATTTCACTCATTCAGAAGACAGCTTGTGCGTTCTGCCTCCATTTTGAGACATCAGAGTACGCCAGTTTCTGACTGTGGTGCTTTTGATTTTAATTTGGCTCCGAAGCAACTAAAAACGTGTTCATTGGATAGAAAAGACATGCCATCGCTAAGTTCAATAAGTCAGGGATCTGTTGAAGATCTTGAGAAGAAAGATGTGAGTGCTGAAGTGTCAGAGCAGAGCAGCTCAGCTGATAATGAAACTGTGGATAATAATAACCAGGTAAAACCTGTTGACGAAGAATCTGCCAAAACCAGTAGTGAGATTTCCAATGTTGCCAAGAACTTGCCTAACCACACAAGTGCTCTTGAGAAGGACATTGATAAAACTTTGGATGAGGATGTGGATGATCAAGAAAAATACGATCAAATTAATGAAGAGATTATTAGTTCCTCAGGCTCTAAAGGTATCTTTTTCATTTAATACTACCGGTATACAATGTCATGTTAAAATCTAATGAACTTTTTTTTAAGCAGACTTTCTAAATGACAATTTTGTTTCAAAATGATCCTTTTGTTTGAAACTTTTTTTTGGCTTTTAGAATATCTCTATCAAGTTTGGACACTGTACCTCAAAGTTCAAGGTCACATTTTCAACTTTTCCAAACATTATGTTAAGCAAGACTTTTTTAAGCCAAGTGTAACATCTAAATGAACCTTCTGTGTATCTGTCCCTTTCTATGATTATTCCTTTTAACTATTAGAAGACCCCTATTGATACTGTATTCAATAGGTTACAGACCTGTTCTGTTCCTTTAAGTGGTTAGAGCATATGCCCAAGAGTTTAAAGGTCATGGGTTCGATCCTTGACTGCATCATTCCAAATTAAGTATAAATGGTAATAATTCCCATATAAGGGGAGGCCCAGGACTAGTTCACCCGATGTCACTGTTATATGACTGGGTGTGTTGTTGTGTCATTTGTCTTTAGTGTTATATCACCCTGACACAGATTTATGTCTCAAGTTTAAAGAAGTTCCCAAAGGGCTGAAATACTTTCGTCAGATGTTAAATTATGCAAAAGGTAACATAGGAAAGCCCCGTCTCAGAGACAACTTTAGGCCCTTTGGTCTGAGACTTTTGATGCTTGTGATCCATACTGATATTTTTTCTCTACCTGAAGGATCACATAGCAACGTGGTCCAGTGGAAATTTATGCCACTGCAGATCCGAAGGTTATGGGTTCAAACCCCATTTAGGGCAATGATTTTCATGGCCTTCCATTTCACAAAGTACTGGTCCAGCCCAGGAATTGTCAAGAGGGATTAGTAAAAGTTGTAAGAACTTGTTCCCAATCAGGTAAAATAATTTATTTCATAGAGACTCATTTTGATGCATTGAATAAAAGAGGAGACCCTGATTAGTTATTTGTGGCAAGGAAAAATCCATTATTTAATAACCCTGTGGGTAAAAGTTTTCAGGAATTTTCCTGAACTTCAGGTTTTTCTGATTGCCAAACTATATAATTTTTTTTTCGAAAATCAGGATTTTCAGGGTTTTTTTTTTAATTTCCAACTTTTAACCATGTAAACCATTTAAAGATCAATCAATTAATATTTACCAAATCATACATTTGTACATGAATATTCATGAAGTAAAGTGTTAAACATGGTCACATTAAAATATTTCAACACGGTTGCACCCAAATTTAAGCCTCAAAATACAATTTTTTGAATGTTGCAAATAATATGTGAAACACACGAGATATTGAAGAAGTTACCAGTCATTCAGATTTAGTTGAATCTTTTAAATGATCCCGGAAAATAATTCAGGAAAATCCTGGAATGTTATAATTGCTGCTTCATCATCCATTCATCCTTCTGTCTGTCCATCTGTCTGCATCTGTCTGTCTGTCAGGGCTACTTCTTGTCCAAGCTATTTCTCAGCAGTCCCTGGCTGGAATTAAATGAAAGTTTAGGAAGTTTAACTACCAGGACATATCAGCATGTAATGGTTTAACTTTTTTTCTAGTGTAATGGCCTTTTTACATCCATTTTTTTCTGTTGTAACTGTAGTGTCAAAATAGTGTTTTTTTTCTCACGATCAGATTATTTCTTAAGCGTACCTTTTCAGGAGTACAAGGGGTGTCATTTAAAAAAATCAAAGTTCAAAGTGTATAGGGGTAATATAAGGCATTAGTTCTTCATGTCATCCCCTCATATAAAAGTCATTCTTTATTAAGATATTGAATGATAAAAGACATGACAAGATGTTCATCAATCAAGTATTTCGATAGAAGGAAACATTTTCTATACTTTTAATAAATAAGAATTTATTATCCAGTTCTCTTTAGAGTTGTCAGTTAAAGTTTTCATTAAATGCAAATGAGGCGCTAAAATGTATTATATATAACCCTTTAATTTTAAATGAAGCTTTCACTGCATACAAATCGGGTTGAAGAAAAGTGTACCTCTGATTTATAAAGGATGTATTCTAGATTTTGAAAGATGCATTCTGTTGAAAGGTTGGAGGATTTGACATAAATGAATGGTTGAAAAGATGTAGAAATGTGATTTGAAAAGTCTTTTTATATTATTGATTCTTTGGCTATATTTAAAAAATGTAGTGGTAAAATAAGTTATGCTCTTTTGTAGGATTTTTTTTCTCTAAGTAACGTATGTGAAAGTGGAGAGAAAAAATTCAACATAAATGGAAGATTTTGTGTTGCTGGGTGCTATCACATTTTTATTTTAAATCATTAACTCAGAATTTGTTTAAATATAGGGATGGCTTTGTGTAAATAATTCTAGTGTTTAAACCCTTTCCCTCATAGAGGACACCATGAAAAGACCTATGCGAACAGCATAAAACCAGATCAGCCTGCGAGTAACTCGCAGGCTGATCAGGTTTTATGCTGTTTGCTGCTCCTCAGTGGTCTTGAAATGAGGATTTTATAATTAAATTTGGTAAGGTTTAACTGTGGTTTTCTGCAGATCAGGCTTTATGTGGTACCTATTGAGTGCGTCAAAATGAGTCTATATGAGGGAAAGGGTTAAAGCATTGTCAAATGCATTGTAGTCTGCAGACTTAAGATCCAAAAGCTTTTATCGACTATTGACCCCAGAGGTTATGAGCTTAAGGCCCACTTGGGGGCAAGTATTTTCAATGGGCTTCCCAGGCCCAAAGTACAGAACTAACCCAGGAACTGTTTACAGGGATTAGTGAAAGTCTTAAAAAATTGTTTCCAAATCAACTAAAAAAAAAAAATTAATTAATAAAGCTGTTATCAAAACCCTACTAGGGCACCCAGGAGAACAGATAAGCTGCATATTTATATACTTACTCAATTAAAAGCACACAACTACCTAAATATTCTCAAATTGGAGGGTAACTGAGCACATTTAAATATGGGAGACTTTAAACTCTTTCTGGTAGATCTGCTTTAATTTGATATTAGATTTTTTTTTAGCTTTCTTAACTGAGTAGCAATCATTACTCTTGAAAACAAGCTGGTCACTGTGTCATAATTGTATGTAAGACATTGTATTTTATGTTGGTTACTTAATTTAATTAAAAATGATTGGACAACTTTTATAAATTTGTGGATATGCATTTAGTGTGGTATTTAACTGGCCAATAAAGCTTACCGTATAGACATTAATACTAAAACTTGCTAACTGTTATTTCATATGCATACTGCACTAAGAATTAAAAACTTATCATAAATAAAAAATAGCATAAGATGTGAATGCCTGTGTTATAATGTTGTACTATTTGATCATTTTCACAATTACATGTCAAAATATACAGTAGAAATGTAGACCAAAATGCAGTGACAGACGATGTCAAACAATATAATCAGAAATAATCTTACAATGATGTTGTAACCAACTAAAGACAGCCACTCGGTCTAACATCATAAAATGCATAATTTGTTGATAAATAAGAAATCATTATTGACGATTAATCAGTAAAGTCTTTGTAAACAATTTGTCGAACACTAGTAGAAACCTAATCTTTCAGTCTTATTTTACGAAATATGTACATTTATTTTTTTATTTTTTTTTAGCTCCCCTGAGCACGTAGTGCTCAAGGTGAGCTTTTGTGATCACCCTGCATCTGTCGTCCGTCGTCAACAATTTACTTTAAACAACATCTCCTCTGAAACTCAAGGCAGAATTTGATTAAATTTGGCAGGGATGTTCCTTGGGTGAACTGTCACAAAAGTTGCTAAAATAAACTTGATCCATGTGGAACTCTGGTTGCCATGGCAACTGAAAGAGAAAAAAATATGAAAACTTTAAAAACCATCTCCTTCAAAACAATTGGCCAGATTTCAAAATCATTTGGTACAGATGTTCCTTAGGTAACTCACAACCAAGATTGCTAAAATTATTCTGATCCATTAAAAAACATGGCCGCCAGGGGCGGGGCTAATTTGCCTTATATGTATAAAGTGAAATCTTTAAGCAACATCTTCTCTGAAACCGCTGGACAGAATTTGATTAAATTTGGCAGGGATGATCCTTGGGTGAAGCTTAACAAAAGTTGCTAAAATTATTCCAATCTGTGAAAACATATGGCCGCCAGGGGCGGGATTAATTTGCTTTAAATGTATATAATGAAATCTTTAAACAACATCTTCTCTGAAACTGCTGGACAGAATTTGATTAAATTTGGCAGGGATGATCCTTGGGTGAAGCTTAACAAAAGTTGCTAAAATTATTCGAATAAAAAAACATGGCCGCCATGGGCGGGGCTAATTTGCCTTATATGTATATAGTGAAATCTTTAAGCAACATCTTCTCTGAAACTGCTCGACAGAATTTAATTATATTTGGCATGGATGATCCTTGGATGTAGCTTCACAAAAGTTGCTAAAATGATTCCGATCTATAAAAAAACATGGCTGCCAGGGGCGGGGCTAATTTGCCTTTAATGTATATATTAAATCTCCTCTGAAACTGCTAGACAGAATTTTATTAAACTTTGCAGTGATCATCTCCTTCATAACTACTGGCCAGATTTCAAAATGTTTTAATACAGACTGATGTTCCTTGGGTAACCCTATACTCAGGTGAGCGATCCAGGGCCATCATGTCCCTCTTGTTTTATATACCTGTATATTTCCTGGCATAAATACATGCAAAACATGAGGTGAAAATACAACTCAACAGATTAAAATTCCATATTATGTCAGTGACAAATACAATATCCTGATGTCACTTTTGACTTCGTGACATCACTTTCTTTAGAAAACTTGATAAACTCATTAAAACCTTTGTAAATTTACTGCTTCTGTCTTGAATATTTATATAGGTATATAATAAAAGGAAAATTATGTTGTAGTAGCTTTTTGTGTTTTTGTATTTTGCTACTCACAGCATAGGAAAGATTTACATCTCGCTTGACCCCTTCGGTCTCGTGAGATTTCATTTTTCCCAAGCTGCTTGTAGCAAAATACAAAGCCATGAAAAGCTACTGCAACATAATATTCCCTATGTACATACATGATTAAGATAATATAAATTATTACCATAGTATAACAAAATTTGTTAAGAAATGAAACATCTGGATATGTTCATAGGTGAAAAAAAGTATGATGAAATTCAAGCCTAAGTTTGAAAGATTTACTAAGCATTAAGTATGGTTGGTGGAATTCAAATCTTATTTGTCAGGTTTGTTCAGGTCAGCTCAGATATGAATGCTGCATAAGTTATGATGCAGAAAAAAAATCTGACATCATGCTTCTGTGTCAAAGCCCATGATGTCTGATGTAAATTTTCCTTAAGCACCATAGCTATATGCACACCATAATCATAAACACAGAATAAACATTTTGAAAGGCTGATTTTATTTCATCTTTTAAAAATTTGTTTGATATGTTATTACAGATATTCAGAGTTTACAAGCATTTTGGCTGGCAAACATAAAAACTTGCACAGCAATTGTAACACTGTAGACCTGTGACACGAAGCAGATGGATATATTTTTGAGTCATTCCAGAGCATAAATACATATGCAAGAATCCATATCCAGATAAAAGATTTTTATTTGCTTAGTTATAGTTATGTATGACAATTATTGGCAGAAAGTTCAGACTGTGACTCTGATTTGATATATTTCAGTGGATATCAAGCACATTGTGATGGCAAACCAGTCTGCTGCTGAACTCCTTGCCGTGGTAGGTCATTGCTCAGCCATTTTTAGCTCACCTGAACACAACGTGCTCAAGGGTGAGCTTTTGTGATCGCCCTTCGTCCATCGTGCGTCGTCAACAATTTGGCTTGTTAACACTCTAGAGGCCACATTTTTGGCCAAATCTTCATGAAACTTGGTCAGAATGTTTGTCTTCATAAAATCTTGGAAAAGTTCGAATTTGGGTCATGTGGGGTCAAAAAGTAGGTCACAAGGTCAAATCTTAGTAAAACCTTGTTAACACTCCAGAGGTCACATTTTTGGCCCAATCTTCATGAAACTTGGTCAGAATGTTTGTTTCTATAAAATCTTGGACAAGTTCGAATTTGGGTCATGTGGGGTCAAAAAGTAGGTCAATATGAAAAATCCAACATATGTTGCTCATTTATAATCAGGTGAGCGATTTAGAGCCATCATGGCCCTCTTGTTTTTTTTTCATTCATATTTTTTTTTGGTCCAAAGTCAGTCCTTTTGCCAGTGAAGGAAAAGGACAAAGTTGATCTTAAAGACTTCCAGTTCAGTAAAAACCTCAGATAATTGTGTTCATTTCATTACTCATAGAATAGAACATAATTACATGTACATGTACTTATTGCTGCAAAAGAGTAATTTTTCATATTTCTAATGTATACAATGTATTTACAGTTTCCTAATTATTTCAATCTTTAAGTTTGTGCCTCAATTATTGAAACATGGTTATTTTCTAAAAGTGCAGTCAGAAAAACAACAACAATGCTGTAGCATGCTTCAGTTTCCTACACAGTAGTCTTCCCTCACAAGTAGACAATCTCTGCATTATTCCACCTTAAAGGAAAATAGTGTTTCTTGGTTTCAGTCCTGTCAGATCTTTTTTTCCAAAAATAGTTTTACTTCTGTTTTTATCATTAATTTGATAACCTTAATGTTGAAAATCTATAGAAAACAGTCATGTATTTTGATTTTCAGTAAGTTGAATGTCATCAGATGATTTTAAACATTATCACATGATTTTAAATATTATCCCATAGTTCTTAACATCATCACATAATTTAAAGGTCATCACATTATTTTAGATCATCACATAATTTTATTAAAGGTCATCACACAATTAAAGGTCATCACATAATTTTAAAGGTCATTGCATAATTTAAAGGTCATCACATTATTTTAGATATCATCACATAATTTTAATATCATCACATAATTTCTAACATCATCACAGAATTTTTAACATCATCGCATACTTTTTAAGGTCATCACATGATTTTAAATATCATCACATAATTTTTAACATCATCGCATAATTTTAAAGGACATCACATGATTTTAAAGGTTATTATATAATCTTAAAGTTATCACATGATTTAAAATATCATCACATAATTTTTTACATCATCACGATTTTAAATATTATCACATGTTTTTTTTTTTACATCACATGATTTTTCCCATGGTACCTTTTGTGTAAATAGGCATTTATTGAGGTCTTATGGGTTTGATATTCACATAGTGACTTTTATGGTGTAGAGGCATTTGGATTTAACTATAACAGTTATAAGAAATTGGGACTTTAATTTTGGAGTGCTTGTTGTCATTATATTGTGAATGTTAAGTCTCCTTTTGTAAACATGTTTTAACATTTCCCTATTTCCAGGCCTTACAAGCGTCCAATATAGATCTCAGTAAATCCATCGAGGAGCAGGTTGTCAACTCCGGTGGCTGGATGTGAGTGATACAATACTTTTCTACATGAAATATCAAATAGATATTTGTTGTAATTCTGGTGTGAGATGGTATTTTATTTCATAGGTTGTATATGAAAATGATATTTTCAGGGATGACAAAGCTATGATTGAAAAAGTACTATTTTTATGAATATCAGAGAAACAGATTTTAAAAAATATCAATCGTTCAGTTAAATCAGCAAATATGTTTTCGTTACTTTCTTCTTTGCATTAATGCATTATTTTTCTGCCCCAAGTCTACACAACCTGATTATTATGACTGAAATGATGGTTCAGCAATTAAAATCTTATAAGCTCAATTAAGGGACTCAATATAATGCTTGTGCTCCTATTTTGATGCATACCAATTCTGGTGTTGTTTAGCATCACAGAATTAAAACTGAATCCATAGCCTCATAAAGATATGTGTGGGTACCTGGATAACGTAGTGGTAACATGCCTTGCTTCTCGCCAATGCGTCCCGGGTTCAATCCATCCAGATATGTGGGTTTTCTCCGGGCTCTCCAGTTTCCTCCCACAATAATTACCACAGTCAGGCCTCCTGAGCCATCAGGAGTGATTTATATAAGTTGTAATAGTTTGTTTCATACTCGATCTAAAATGGGCAAACTTTTTGTGTCGCCTGCATAGCATGGCAGACACATAGGGATCACTTTGTCCGTCGTCGTCGTCGGTGTCGTCGGCGTCACACTTTCTTGTCCGGAGCATAACTCGAAAAGTATTTGAGGTATCACCTTGAAACTTAAAACATGGATAGATCACATTGAGGTGGAGTGCAGTGCACAAGAATGATAACTCTGACTGTCGTATTTTCTGAGTTATTCTTTTTTTTTTTTGGTATCACCTTGAAACTTAAAACTGGATAGATCATTGAGGTGGAGTGCAGTGCACAAGAATGATAACTCTGACTTTAATATTTTCTGAGTTATTGCCCTTTGTTGATTTTCAGTCTTAATTTTTGTCCAGGGCATAACTCAAAAAGTATTTGAGGTGCTGACTTAAAACTTTATAGATAGATAGATCTCATTGAAGAGGAGTGCAGTTCACATAAATGATAACTCTCACTTTCTTTTTTCCTGAGTTATTGTCCTTTGTTGATTCTCAGTCTTTATTTTTGTCAGGAGCATAACATAAAAAGTATTTGAGATATTGCTTTGAAACTTCATAGATGGAAAGATCTCATGGATTTGTAGTGCAGTGCATAAGAATGATAACTCTGTTTTATTTTCTGAGTTATTTCCCTTTGTTGATTTTCAGACTTAATTTTTGTCTGGGGCATAACTCGAAACGTATTTGAGGTGTTGACTTGAAACTTCATAGATCTCAATGGTCTGAGTGCAGTGCACATGAACGATAACTCTGTTTCTCTTTTCCTTGAGTTATTGCCCTTTGTTGATACTCAGACTTCATTTTTGTCTGGAGCATAACACGAAAAGTATTTGAGGTATTACTTTGAAACCTCACAGGTGGAAAGATCTCATGGAGTGCATTGTGCAAGAATGATAACTGTTGTATTTTTGGAGTTATTTCCCTTTGTTTATTTTTTTGGATTTAATTCTTGTGTGGTGCATAACTTGTAAAGTATTTGAAGTGTTGCCTTAAACATTTATAGTAGATAGATCTCATTGGTCTGAGTGCAGTACACAAGAATGATAACTCAATAATGATAATGATGACTACAAACTTGCAACATATATATAATTAACGTCATAAGTGCTTAATGACGTCATAATTTTTCTTACAGTTAATGTTTTGAATTCATAGTCATTCTGACACTCCTCTGATGAAGACTGTATAGTCGAAAGTGCTCGGGAAAATTATTACATATTGCACTGTTTGAATATTTTATTCCCCCCCCCCCCCCCCCCCAAAAAAAAAAAATATATATATATATGTGTGTGTGTGTGTGTGTGTGTGTGATTTGGTGTTATTTTGTACCTCACAAAATAGATTATGCTTTATCAATAATTTGTCAAAAGATCGATTTTCTAGTCAATTCTTTCATCAAACATGCTTAAATGCAGGCGACACAAGTGTTCCGAGGAACACCCACATCTAGTTAGCTTATCTGAGCACATTGCTCAGAATGAGCTATTAGGATCGTTGAATGTCTGTTGTCTGTCCATCATCCATATCTCAGTATCCAGGCATGCATTTGGTTGAAACATCTTTAATGCGTTAAGGGGTATCATACTATTAAGGTATATAACTTTTGATGGAATATATTAGAAGTTATGGCCCCTTTTTTGACTTAGAAATTTTGGTTAAAGTTTTGCATGCAAGGTATTTTCATGCTTATATCTCAGATTCCAGGCATGAGATTGATTTGAAATATCTTTAATATGTTTAGGGGTACCATACTGTCAAGGAAGATAACACTTGATTAAATGTATTACAAATTATGGCCCCCTTTTAACTTAGAAATTTTGGTTAAAGTTTTGCATTCAAGCTACTATCCAGCTTATATCTCAGAAATTGTTTATGGTATTGACTAAAAAGTTAAGGAGTGTATTCAGGGGAGGATAACTTTTGGACTGAATTTTATACAAATTATGGCCCTTTTCTAACTTGGATACTTGGTTAAAGTTTTGCATGCAATGTTATTATGCTTATGTCTCAGTAACTAGGCATGACTTCATAAAATTATTAAGGGGTATCAGACTATCAAGGCATATCATTTTTGACTATTATTATATACAGGGTATGTGAAGGGCAAGAATTGAAAAAGATTTCATTTGATTTACCAACAAGCATTTTGAATATTCAAGTGTGCTGTCCTCTGACAGCTCTTGTTATGATCATAATCTCCTGGATAAGTTTGAGAATGGCTGATATTGGCCAATTAGGTCAGGATCTATGAAAAAATGCCAGATTTCACATTGTTTACACTCCAGCATCATCATTTCTTGAACAATCATCTTCAAACTTTATGACAATGTTTATGACTTTAATCTCTTGATCAAGTTTGACTTTTGCTGATTTTAGCCTATTAGGTCAGGAGTTATGCCCCTTTTATTAAAAAAAAATGCCAGATTTCACTTTGCTTACACTCCAGCATCTTCATTTCTTCAGCAGTGCAGATAATGAAGGCAATGTTACTCAGGTGAGCGATTATAGGGCCATCTTGGCCCTCTTGTATTAAACTTAAGATATGTTTTGATTCCTTAGCAACAGAGCAGACCCTGATTAGGGTCTCTTCTGCTTGCTCATGCAATATATTAATAGCTCAGATTTTACACAGTTTGCATGGGAAAAATCCAAAATTTCATATTCTAGCTCAAGTTCAGTAAATTAATATTCAGTGCATGAATATTCATGAGGTAAAGGGTTAATTATCATATTGCTATGAATAACAAAGCTCTTTTTGATTTTAAACTACATTTACTAAAATGAATGTTTACAATGTTAAAATCTAAATCTTAACTTTCTTTTACATTTATAAGGAAACAAGGTTTTCAAGTTATACTAATCCATCAGTTGGACCAGTACTTTGAACCTGGAATGATTTTAGAAATTGCTTGTTTGCAGTGGGAAAACAGCTCTTTGGATCTACACAGTAAATAGCTTCTCAGGACCCCATTTCAATTTTATTTTCCTCTAATATTTTCAAGTATATTTTGTTACTTTTTTTCAGGTTTTGTGGTCTTGAAAATGATGTAGTGGTGCTTCAGAAGATATCTGTGAAAGAAAATGTAAAATCGTGAGTATCATAGATCTGATTGGTATGGACGATTCCTAAACTATCATGTACATGTGTATGTTTACATTAACCGGCTAATGTAAGTGTGAAGCATGTGGTGAACGGTTGACCTACTTTTCTGAAAAGAACATGCACTTTTTGTTTGTGATACTGTTTTAAAGCACTTGACCTAGGTATGAATAGAAACTGTCAAAATATCAATAGGGGGAGGAGTTACATACAAATTGTGGAACTGTCCATTAACACAAATCTTCAGTAGATCCACACCAAATTTATTAATTCTTTACAATGGCAGTGTTTGTTTCAGTGAATTTGCTGTTATCAAGAGATTGCCATTGTAAAGAATAGAGACATAGAAGGATTATGCACTTAAGTTTTCTAGATTACTGCTGTTATAAAGAGATTGCCATTGTAAAGAATAGAACATAACTGCTGTTATAAAGAGATTGCCATTGTAAAGAATAGAGACATAGAAGGATTATGCACTTAAGTTTTCTAGATTACTGCTGTTATAAAGAGGATGTTGTTATAATGAATGCCATTGTAAAGAGGTTTTACTGTAGTTAGTAAGCTAGTAAGTAATCAGATACACTCACTCCTTACTGCCTTAGTCATAAGCCTAGAAAAAAGAAATCTTACACACATGCCATCATTAACATGCTGATACATGTAGTCTTAAATTTCTTCAAAATGTAAAATTTAATATGATTCGGAAATTAGACTTGAGACAAATCTAAATTTAGTTTAAACTTATTTATTTTACATTAACTGATTGGCCCGGTGTCAGGATACTGTGACTGGGTGTGGTATCATGCCACATGTGTATTGCATTATCTGCAGTGTTGCAGCACTTTATCTGCCTCAAGTAGACATCGTCTCCAAATGACTGACATACTGTTGGTGAGATGTTAAATCCAACAAACAAACGAAACACAATCCTGATATTTAACTACTGATCTATTACTACAGGTACCTGGGGAAAGGTGTGATACAAGCCACACCGAAGACTGTGTGGAATGCCATCCGGAATCCTCGTACCAGGTTCACATATGATGATAGCCTTAAGGTCAGATTACCTTTTTAATTCATTCCTTAATAATTCTAAGGGAGGAAACTCAACTGATATTTATTAATTGTAACATGCATGCCTTAAAGACCCATTATTTCTAAGACACAGTCATTTTAGGTATGTTAAAAGAATTTTTGGATTTAAGACTGTACATTTTTTATCATTTTTGGACTTTAATTTTCTGAATCTTTAATGGACTATGAAACAATAGATTTTTCTTTGCCGATCTGACTGTGTAGCATTTGAGATTTGACATAACATGAGCATACAGAGGAGACTCTGATCAGACAACTTCTTCCAGCAGCTGTCTGATCTGGGTCTGCTCTGTTTCCAAAGGTTTTGAAATGGGTCTACAAGAGGTGAAGAGTTAATTAATGCACAGAATACTATGTATGAGGCATTTTTAGCTCGACTATTCGAAGAATATGAGAGCTATTGTAGTCACCCTGGCGTTGGCGTTGGCATTGCAGCTTTTGGTTAAAGTTTTGCATGCAAATTACTATCAACCTTATATCTCAATAACCATTTATGGTATTGACTTGAAAGTTTATAAATATGTTCAGGGGCATCTGAAAACCAAGGTAGATAACTCTTGACTGAATTAAATGTGAGTTATGGCCCCTTTTTAGAAATTTTGGTTAAAGTTTTGCATGCAATAAAAAATTTGGTTAAAATTTTGCGTGCAAGCTACTATCTAGTTTGTATCTCAATAACCATTCATGGTATTGACTTGAAAGTTTATGAATATATTTAGGGGCATCAGACAATCAAGGAAGATAACTCTTGATGGAATATATACAAATTATGGCCCCTTTTTAACTTAGAAATTTTGGTTAAAGTTTTGCATGCAAGTTACTTTCATGCTAATATCTCAGTATCCAGGCATGGGATTGATTTTAAACATCATTGATATGTTAAGGAGTATCATACTATCAAGGTAGATAAATTTTGATGGAATATATTAGGAGTTTAATTAACCCTTTTTTGACTTAGAAATTTTGGTTAAAGTTTTGCATGCAAGGTACTTTCATGCTAATATCTCAGAGTCCAGGCATGGGATTGATTTGAAACATCTTTAATATGTTTAGGGGTATCACACTATAAAGGAAGATAACACTTGTTTAAATGTATTACAAATTATGGCCCCCTTTTAACAAAGAATTTTGATTAAATTTTTGCATTAAAGCTACTATCCAACTTATATCTCAGAAATTTCTTGTGGAATTGACTAGAAAGTTAAGGAGTGTATTCAGGGGCATCAGAAAACTAAGGAGGATAACTTTTGGGCTGAATTTTATGCAAATTATGGCCCTTTTCTAACTTGGATTTTTGGTTAAAAGTTTTGCATGCACAGTGTTAGTGTGCTTATGTCTCAGTTACTAGGGATTGATAACTATGGGATTGATTTTAGACATCATAAAAATATTAAGAGGTATCAGACTATCAAGGTATATTATTTTTGACTATTACTATGTACAGGGTATGTGAAGGGCAAGAATTGAAATAGATTTCATTTGATTTACCAACAAGCATTTTGAACAGTCGAGCGTGCTGTCCTCTGACAGCTCTTGTCTATTATGTTCAGCTCCATTTCGTTATATCTCAGATAATGTTATCTGTACATTATTATTTCAGAAATTAGAATAAATACAAACAAAGATAGTATTTCAATATAGATTTATATGCAAAATACTTAAGAGCATTTTATGGCAGGTATATTTAAAACAAGAGATCTTATATATACATTAAAGAAACTTGACAATCCCTCAAATTTGCATGACCTTTTCTGGTACTGGAATATTAACATATTTGTGAAACTGTGGTCCTTAAAGCAGCTCATTCACAGGTGGTCATTGTCTAAGAATTTGATTTTTAACTGTATGTATGTATTATGTCTATCAATACCCATGTACAGACACCCTGTCACCAAATACAACCGTCCTGATCTAAAAAGTAAATGGATTGATTCCCTATCACAGACAATACTGTCACATAGGGTATTGAAACTATATTTAGACTGATCAAACCTATATTTAAATTCATTCACTTTTCTAACATGCGCTAACTTCATAGGATGAACTTATTATTAAAATGCTACCCTAAACTGGTGAAGACACCATATTGTGGAATGTTTCCTTTGGAGATATCGTATTCTAAATTTAACTGATTTCATTGAAGGTCTGTTTATGAAAATAGCATTTTCCTGTGCAATGTGACAACACTTTCCAAGTTAATTTGTCAGGAAACAAAGACTTCACCAATATTAACGAGATGGAGCAGGAAGTTATTTTTTTAAATTTCTACAGATTATCTGTGAACGAGCTGCTTTAAAATAATAACCAAATGTTACCTATTGCTAAAAATGATTTGACAAAAAAATTGTACAACAATTTTTGATAAAATTGTGTCATTGATTTAAACACATGCAATGATGATGAGTTTGGTAAACTTTATCATTAGAGTACATTTTTGCTTTTTCTTGTTTGATTAATTTGTAAAAAAAATGGAAACCACTTACTTGAGGTTATAAAATGTTTTCTATATTTTCAGAAAGTGGATGTGCTAGAGACAGTGTCAGACACTATCAAAATAGGTTTGTTCTATGTACTTACTATCTATAGAGAAATGGATTTTCTCAGTTTTCTTTATATTCCCAAAAGGAAATGGTAAAAAATTTGTATATTGATTAAAAGTGTTCATTTATAAAGATACCTGTATGATTGTAGGATAAAAAAGAAAACCATCCCTCCTCTGTCTGTCTGTCTCTCTCTTTCTCTCTCAACTCTTCATTGCATTGTTGTTGTTTTTTTTGTTTTTTTGTTTTGTTTTATTTTTCTTTCAGATTTCAAGGCATCAAATTTTAAGTTTGTGACACTTTACATGAGTCATACAATCCCTGAAACTCACAACTCAAAATTATATATATATCCCTCTGCTAACAAAATGGTGCACACATCTCATGAATTCCTACATGTTGTGTCAATGAATGTGTGCAATGTCCTCTTGACACATTTGTTTTGTCTTTGTTTTTGATATTTTATATTCATAAAATATTTCCAATTGAGTTTTTCTTCAAGCTCATTTATACATTGATATTTACTTTGACTTTTGCTTGAGTGAGTTATAGTTTTGAGGTTTGAACAACACTTTTATTCTGAAACCAGAAATTTACGCTTTAGGGTTTACCCCATGTTTTGAATATTTATATATTACACCGTAACTGTCATGATTACAGTGTACTACTACCATGAGATGCTGCAGCTGTTTAAGACAGAGTCATTCGACATGATTCTCTCCCAGAATGAGAGGTCAGACAGAGGAGATAAGTATGTGTTGGCGCTGCAATCCGTGGAGAAGCCCGAGGTCGCTGTACCGGAGGGAACTCTCCGTGTGAAGGTTAGTACATGTACTACTAAGGTGTAAATAATGGAGAAAAACCAGATCAGACTGAAAGAAATGATAGCTGACAATTACTCTCCTTATTTTAAATGATCTAAGGAGTAGTGAACCAGGCATGCGTTTAGTATGGCAAACCGTATGCAACCGGTTGCTTACAGTCAGCTATGGAGTTATCTTGGGACCATATAGCATGCTGTTCACATGCACCTTATGCTGTACATGGGTATATGTGAACATCATGTTTTGTGACACTGAGACAGTTTCATAACTGACTGTAAGTGTACAGTTGCATACTTTTCATCATACTAAATGCACAACAGATCTGACTCAAATTTTGTCAACCATACTAAGCACCTTAGTAATACCTTAGTAAGTAAGTTAAGTTTTTATTTAAAGTGGATAACATATTTGGCATAAATCTTTCTTCCATTTGGTCCACATAAATGAATAATATTTACACCAAATATACTTATGGGCAAATTTTGTCTTTCGTGTTTCTGGAAAAGAGATTCACAAATCTTTTATTTCTTAACAAATCATATGAGTTATTTAGGTAATAATTTATGTCATATTAGCATTGTTATTTAATATTTTGCAATACAGGAATGTATTTCTGCCTGATTTAAGAATTGAAGTATTTCTTAGCACTGAGTATAATTTGTTGAAATTTGAACCTGGTTTTAAACAAGTTTCCATTCCATTGTAGCTCTCAAGTAAGTAAGGAATGAATGAGTACACGTATCTGCAAGACACAAATGATTGGGAAACAGTATAAAACTTGATTAATCTGCAAGACACAAATGATTGGGAAACAGTATAAAACTTGATTAATCTGCAAGACACAAATGATTGGGAAACAGTATAAAACTTGATTAATCTGCAAGACACAAATGATTGGGAAACAGTATAAAACTTGATTAATCTGCAAGACACAAATGATTGGGAAACAGTATAAAACTTGATTAATCTGCAAGACACAAATGATTGGGAAACAGTATAAAACTTGATTAATCTGCAAGACACAAATGATTGGGAAACAGTATAAAACTTGATTAATCTGCAAGCTACTTTGTAGCTCACCTGAGCACACATGCTCAGGATGAGCTTTTAGGATCGATGAATGTCCGTATGACAATGTTTATTACCATAATCTTTTGGCCAAGTTAAATTATGGTTGATATCGGACTATTCAGTCAGGAGATATGCCCCTTTTAATATTAAAAAATGCCAGATTTCACCATGTTTGCACTCCAGCATTGTCATTTCTCAAATGATCATCTTCAAACTTTATGGCAATGTGTATTACCATAATCTCCCAGCTAAGTCAACAGTTGGATACATTATCACTGGACCATTTTCCTCTATTCATCTTTCTCTGTTCATTTTCCTCTGTTCTTTAATTTCTCTTTCTTTCTATTAGATTTGCACGTATGTCTTTCATGCACAATGATACCATGACATCAATCTTATTTCTAGGTCTTACCTAGTGGCTGGATCCTGGAGCCACTGATGAAAGACAGGCGAGTGTTCACCATGGTTACTTACATTATGCAGGTTTGTAACTTCCTACAACATGCCTTATCTCTGTATATTGGCAATGTGGTTAGAGCATTTTCTGCTTAACATAGAAGTTGTGAGTTTGACTTCCTGCAATGATATTCCAAAGTCTTAAACTAGAGCTCCGCAGAGCAGCGCAAGCACTCGTCCGTTTAACATATCGACAAGGGATGGAGGGTGGGGCCATATATGAGATTTCAAATTTGAACACCATAGGATATAAAGAGTAACTGTTTAGTTAATACTGATCACTAACATACTTCACATGTCCCTGTTAGCAAGTATGCAAAAATGGGTACAATATCTTTGATAGTTTTGAAAATGTTACATCAATAAGCAATTTTAACAAAAATTTTAAGTAAAAAGGGGCATAACTAATATAGATTTCAGAATAATGCCCCTTGTCTTACAACTATGCCTTGTCACGATCATAAAGTATTCAAAGTTTCGTATTGATACCATTAAAAGTGTTTGAGTAATAAGCTACGTTAAAGTTTTTGCACGACAACGACCCATAATAGCCAACTTTTTCTTCAAAATAGACAAGCTCAAAATAATATAGATATCTGTTGCTATGTTCTCAGCAGAAGTGTCTGGTTGGTCAAGTGTAAGGATAATATGACTTACTGTAGTATTATATCACTAATCTGTGGTATGTATGATATCATACCAAGGTAGCACAATAATCCATTTAAAAAAAATATATATAAAAAAATGTCAATTTGATGTTAAATCCAAAGAAATAAGCATGGTTTCCTGTGTGTATTATTGCTTAGATTTAAAAAAAACAAAAACAATTAAAGCTAAATATATTCAAGTCTTTCTCTCACGTTACCACAGATTGATTTTGGTGATGTGAGACGAGGTATGGACAAGTCCCCATATGAGGAACTCATCTCCAAACAGCCACTTTGCATTGCCTTTCTTCGCCAGTACCTGAGAGGTATCTACATGAAAAATTAAGGAAAGGGATCACTCTCAGATTTGAAGCTTAACTTCAGGACCATCGTGTTCTGTCAACGTGAACTTGACATTTAAGTGTTTGTATGTGAAGTCTCATTTTGAAGGAAATACCCTTGCCTGTGTTTGAAGTGAATAACAGTTACTTTACAGGTGTATGCCTGAAGAAAGTATGTGTACCTTGACAGGTGTGTATACCTAAATTCAACAACAGAACCTATGCAGGTGTGTACATGAAGAAAATAATACTCCTTTGCAGATGTTTACCTGAATAATAAACCTTGGCAGATATTTACCTGAAGTAAACAAAAGTACCTGTGCAGATGTGTATTTGAACTTATCAACAGTATATGGGTAGGTTTGTATCTGAATAACAGCAATGCCAACTTTTGTGGCTGTACCTGCACAAGTGTGTACCTGAAGGAATCAGAAGTACTTGAACATGTGTGTACCTGAAGCAGGTATCAGTATATAGCAGTACTTGCCTAGTGTACTTTATGTAAACAACAGTACTTGTGTAGATGTAAACTTCAGGTAATAGGTCGGTGGTTCTACCCGGATACCTCTGTGTACTCAGGGTCTTCCTCCACCTGTAATTAGCTGGACGTCGCTATATGATTGAAATACTATCGCAGCGACGGTAAACCCCAATACAACAACAACAACAACAAAACTTCAGGTAAACAGCTTTACCTGCACAAGTATGTACCTAAAATGTACATGTGTGTACCTGAATCAAGTATCAGTAAATAGCAGTACTTGACTAATGTACTTTAAGTAAACAACAGTACTTGTGTAGATGTATACTTAAGGAAAACACCTGTACCTGCGCAAGTGTATACCTGAAATGTACATGTGTGTACCTGAAGCAAGTATCAGCAGATGCAGCATCTACATGTTTTTGTTTTTTAACACATGTATATCACTCACCTGCCACCAACATCAAGAAAAAGTGAAACCAGGTCACATGATCATTTCCTCCCATCACAAAAATTCTTTATTTTGTGAAGATGGTAAGTTTCAGGTGTACTACAATCACAGACTATTTAAAAAATGCAAAAGTAACATGTAATGAAATTTTTTTTCTTCTGTATTCAGTATGTTTTAGTCCTGTTTTTATGTTTTAGTCCAAATTGAAGTTTTTAATATTTTCACAGCAATATAACATGTTTTTAATGAAAAAATAGAGGATCAACTTTTCTTTGCTTCTAGTGTCTTAAGAATAATGTAATCTTTCTTTTTTTGTTTTTAGCTCACCTGAGCACTTGTGCTCAGGGTGAGTTTTTGTGACCGCTTTTTTTCCGTCGTGCGTCATTCGTCGTCAACAATTGCTTGTGAACACTCTAGAGGCAACAGTTTTGGCCCAATCTTCATGAAATTTGGTCAGGGTGTTTGTCTACATGATATCTTGGATAAGTTTGAAGTCGGGTCATGTGGGGTCAAAAACTAGGTCACCAGGTCAAATCTTAGGAAAACCTTGTGAACACTTTAGAGGCCACAGTTTCAGCCTAACCTTAATGTAACTTGGTCCGAATGTTTGTTTACATCAAATCTCGGATGAATTAAAAACTAGGCCACATTGGGTCAAAAAGTAGGTCACAAGGGCAAATTTTAGAAAAATCTTGTGAACACTCTAGGGGCCTACATTTTTGTACCAGTCTTCATTACACTTGATAAGAATGATGACTGCATGAATTTCAAGTTGAGTGCAAATTCAGGTAGGATCAAAATCTAGGTCACTTAGTCAAATGTTAGAAAAACACTTTAGATGCCACATTTTTTGTCATCATGCCTAACACAGCACTTTTACTCAGCTGAGCGACACAGGGCCATCTTGGCCCTCTTGTTTAAATTTATTGTTGTTGTTTATGAATAGATTATGTTGATTCCTCTCATAAAAAAGAAAAAAATCTCATTATGTGTATGTTTAAAGCATGATTTTGAGAAGAAAAAAAATCTCAGAATTTTGCTTTTTTTGTGAAGTGAAAAACCTGTGGATATTGTTTCTAATCACTTATCTTTCTGAAAAGGAGAATTAAATGAATGAAAGGATGAAACAATGTTTCAGAAAGCAAAAGTGTGAAACAGTTATTAAATGCCATCATTTTCAATATTTTATATATGCTTTGTTCATAATTCAGCAAATTTATTAATAATTAGACACTGACATTATTTGTATTTTCATTTGTTTTGTTGCATGTGTTTTATTTCTTAACTAAAATAAGCTTCACAGTCCCATCATGTCTTGCTTCACAAAAAAAGTCAATATCTTTCCAGCCAAGGTGGTGTATACATCACCTTCAGTGATAGTTATAGTTTTACTTTCCAATTCATTGAGCTCATTAGAACTTGCCAATTAATTGTGCTCACTAGTACTTGCCAATTCATTGAGCTCACTAGTACTTGCCAATTAATTGAGCTCACTAGTACTTGCCAATTAATTGTGCTCACTAGTACTTGCCAATTAATTGTGCTCACTAGTACTTGCCAATTAATTGTGCTCACTAGTACTTGCCAATTAATTGTGCTCACTAGAACTTGCCAATTAATTGTGCTCACTAGTACTTGCCAATTCATTGAGCTCACTGGTACTTGCCAATTCATTGAGTCCACAGGTTTTTATGTGTTCTAAATATAATGAAGGTGGACAAAATTATTCACAAAAAATGACAGTGTATACCTGTAGATACTTTACTTTTTATTCGCAGTTTTAAAACTAGTAATCTGTTTTTATGATAACTTACCAGTATATAGATGTCACAAAAGATATTATACACAAATATCTCTTAAAATATCATGAATTATGTTTGTCATAAGTAATGAAATGCCATAAGTCAAATTAAGTGTTCAACCACAGATGTTTTTAGCTCACCTGTGTTCAAGGTGCTACATGTAGTTATTGTGCTTGTCACTGTCCATCGTAAACAATAAACTTTAAATGACCCTGTTCTGTAAACCACTGGCCAGAAATTAATGAAACTTAGTATTGATGATCTTTGTGTAGTTTTTTTGCAAAAGTTGCTAAAATAAAAAAAAATTGTTGGAAAAAAAATGAAAAAAATCTTCCTCTCTGAAACCAGCAGCCAGTATTCAATTTTAATACAGTTTTGGTGACCCTCTACCAAAATTGCTTGGACAAAGTTTGACCCTTGAAAATGAGACTCCCAAGGGGTGTTTAGTTTTCTTATACATGTCTAATCTATATTGAAAAATTCAAAATTCTCCTCTGAAACCGGTCATTTTATTTTGCATAAATGATCACCTAATGGCCTTCTGCTATAGTTTCGAAAACAATTGATTCTTTGAAAAATTGAGGCCCCAAGGGGGGGAGTGAGGATCAGCTGTAGAAGCTCTTCTTTCTTTTTTATTGTTAAGAATTTAGTTTAATTTGACCAAAATGATTACCCTAAAAGATTATAAAAAGGTATTGTGAAATCAAGGAGGATTTCTTTCAGAATTGAGGCTTTTTAGGGATGGAGCTGGTCCTATGTAATTATATGTATTATCAACATCAAATTTTGAATCTGCTTGTCAGACAAGTTGTTTCCATCGGATATCTCCTGTTAAAATAGAAATACAGTTTTCGTGCTTGATAGATAGATACCTTATGGGAAGAGAATGATTGGGATTGATTTTCAAGGTCACTGTTAGTAAAAACAGATTTTTCATTTTCGTCAGGTAACTTCTTTTGGAGTGAATGATCAGTTTTAATAGATAGATACCTTATGGAAAGAGAGAAAGATTAGGATTGATTTTCAGGTCAATAGGGTCAAGGTCACTATTGCTAAAGACAGTTTTGCTTTCGTGGGACAATATTTGAAAACCTGTTTTCACGTATTTGATGCATTTCTTGTTTAGACTAACTTCACTCAGGTGAGCAATCTTGGTCCATTATGGCCATCTTGTTTTTCTATTTATAGATATATGTCACAAAATTTTCCCGCACAAAATACCAAAAGATATGTGTCTTTGTTTAAAACACTATTTAAAGTGACATATGTTTGTCTCTCTTTCTACTCAAGTACTAAACTGTAATGCCATATGCCAAACTGATTTCCATGCAAATCATCTGCCTAAATGCCATATTTTAAAAAAAAACCTATATATATTAAAAAGGACTCCTGTTTCTCTGAGTTCTTCCTTTATGATGATATGGGAGGACTCCAGCTTTTTTGAGAATTTTTGTTCTGGACAGCAGCTTTCAGAATCCAAATGAGAACCATATATTATCCACTTAAATGCCATTTGTAAAAATAAAGATCCATACACAAGCTTTGCACGTAACTGCCATATTTAAAATCAAGATCCATACACAAGCTTTTCACTTAAATGCCATATGTAAAATAAAGTTCCATATGCAAGCTTTCCTTAAACCAAAAAAATTCCAATTTCCTTTTTTTTTTTAAATGTCATATGTAAAATTAAGATCCATGCACAAACTTTCACCTTGAATGCCATCTATCCAAATCTAATTCATAAACAAGCTTTCTTTGACAAATATAGAATTCCAATGAGTTTTCTGCACATATGTTACGTGAAATAACAATAACACATGTTCTACCTGTAATGTTATACACACTGTCATTATCAATGCCATATACCAGTTACATTCATACGAATGTGCTTCACTTAATGTGTCCATAATTGGTCACCTATAAAGTTTATAAATCATGTAGGTTTTAAGAGTGCTATCCCAGTATATTGTTTTAATAGATTTTAGTTTCTAGGTCCTTTTATTTTTAATTCTTTGTTTTGCGGAAGGCCAGAATCCATTTCAGTTGTAAGAGGGGGCAAAATAATAACATTTATATTTAATTCACAAACTGACTATCTTTATTTGTTCAGTGATTTATGAAACAGTCTGAAGTCTTATATATTATTGAATCAGTTACAGCATTAAAAGCGTTTTATGATCAGTTTAATACAACATTTAAAGTCTTTATTGAATCAGTTTAATACATTTAAAGTCTTTATTGATCAGTTTAATACAACATTTAAAGTCTTTATTGATCAGTTTAATACAACATTTAAAGTCTTTATTGATCAGTTTAATACAACATTTAAAGTCTTTATGATCATTTTAATACAACATTTAAAGTCTTTATTGATCAGTTTAATACAACATTTAAAGTCTTTATTGATCAGTTTAATACAACATTTAAAGTCTTTATTGATTGATTAGTTTAATACACCAATTTAACTCTTTATTGATTGATCAATTTAATACATTTAAAATCTTATTGATTGATTAATTTAATACAACATTTAAATCTTTATAGATTGATCTATATTTGTTTTCTCACTGCTCCACTTATAATGTACATTTTTCAGTGTACACAATTAAATGTCATATACACAAGTTCAAACTTGCAATTAACTGACAAAAGCCATTTACTGGTTAGGTTAATAAAGGCAAATTTATGCACATGGTACATAATTAGATATATTGCATGTTTGTTTGTTTTTCCTCTTTTTTTTTCTTTTTTTTTCTTTTTTTTTTTAAATTTTTTGCATTCATCATTTATAGCTTAAAACTTGCCAGGTAAATGCTTTGTAAAAGTAGTTATTGCTTTCTAGTCATGCAAATTCATAAACATACCTTCATATGTTAGGTAAATTTAGCGCCATTGCATTTGTTGCGAGTAAAGCACAGGGTGCTGTGGTTCAGTGGTAACTTACATGACTGTGAATCCTAAGGTTGTTGGTTTGAACCCTATTGTGGACAAGTAATTTCAATGGCATTACCAGGCTTAAAGTACTGGTCCAACCTAGGAACCTTTCAGAGGGGTAAATGTAAGTTGAAAAAAAATTCTGATTAATGTAAAAATAAAATATATATGAGTGAAGTGTAGACATTTAAACTCAATTTGCACATCAGTTATTTTATTCATCTTACATCTTGACACTATGCTGATAGTCATCACTGTGACCTTTATCACTGTGACCTTTTTGCACTTGTTCAACCCCTACAAGAAAGATTTATATTTATTTTAAGCAAATTTTTTCAGATTACCAGTAATAGTATTTTTCACAAAATGAAATCAAAATATTTTAGTTAGGAAGTTAGAGTAATGCACACCAGTTTGTCTTCGTTAAATTCCTTGATTTTTTTATAATGATTTAGTCATAAATATCATTTGTGTCCAAGTATGTGTATTAGCATTAACATCTTTGTCTTATTTGCAAACAGTTAAATAAATGTTTTTACACAAAATGTCAGCGAATAATATTTTTAACTGTCATGATTTTATGTTAGAATAGTTTACTGAATTTTAATCACTTAGAAGTTTTAAAGATTGCTTTTTGCTATTTATAGCATATATCTAATAATATCTATTGGCAAAGTTGAACATTTGGTTTTGTTTTAAATTGTTATTAAATTTCACCCTAATCTTCTACCACTTTATTTGTTACAAAAAAAAACCTGTGTGACACGAATAAATCTAGGTCAGTCTACAAGTAAAAGGTTTTTTATTCCGTTTCGTTATCTGCCAAAGATTTGAAATTAAGAGGTTACACAGCAAACCCTGTTCAGCCCTGCATTTTGAGAATTTAACACTTGCTAATGTGAGCATTTGCACCCCAGTTTTATCATAGTGTATAGAATGCAAGCGGGAAACCAACTTGCAACTGTTAGCTAACATGAGTGACTGTTTGCAGTTACGCATTGTTGATCTAGAAT
Organism: Solen grandis; assembly: GCA_021229015.1. Classification (NCBI taxonomy): domain Eukaryota; kingdom Metazoa; phylum Mollusca; class Bivalvia; order Adapedonta; family Solenidae; genus Solen; species Solen grandis. The sequence continues at coordinate 17,961,502 of CM037780.1, read as the reverse complement.
GTCTTTTATTTATGTTTTAAATGGAAATGTTTAAAATGGTGTAATTGAGTGGTAAACATAAAATTATTATTATTATTATTATTTTCTATTTTTTTCTTTTTGTAATCAATTTTGTATATGGTTTAAGATTTTTATTCCTTGGAAACATGTGCCCCAAATATTCAAGAGCTTCCATTTCTTTTCAAATATAGGGTAAGATTTTGTAATAAAATTTTCATTCTTTTAAAGTTTTGTTAGATTTAGCTTATGTGTATAGTAATATTTTATATTGTTCCACCCCTACTCCCTCAGATATGTTAAAAGGGTACTTAACTTAGTTCTGGCTGCCTTTGTGTATTTTTTAATTTTTTTTTTGTCACTTTTCATGATGTATAAATATTTATGTTTTATTTGTAACTAAGCTTATATCCCAACTTCACGTTGTGAAGTCTATACAGTAACCATGGTAATCCCATCCTGTCCTGTCCTGTCTTAGACTTACATTAAGTTTGGTAACTGTTGTTGATAGTTCCTTAACCCTTTCCCTCATATAGACTCATTTTGACGCCCTCAATAGGTATCACATAAAGCCTGATCTGCAGAAAACCACAGTTAAACCTTACCAAATTTAATTATAAAGTCCTCATTTCCAGACCACTGAGGAGCAGCGAACAGCATAAAACCTGCCAGCCTGCGAGTTACTCGCAGGCTGATCTGGTTTTATGTTGTTCGCATAGGTCTTTTCATGGTTTCCTCTATGAGGGAAAGGGTTAAGCTTTAACAAGGATTTATCATGATAAGACCAGTCAGCAGTCAAGAGCATGATAACTGTGTAAAGGACTTTGTAAGAATTAAAGTGCATTTTCTGTGTCAAAGCATCATGCGGGAGCATTAGTCATGTTAGGTGATTGTTTTTAGTTGAATTTTACCAGTGAGATTAGTACATTGTACCTGATATTTGTTTGTTTGCCTGCGATATGCCCATTGTTTTCATTTTACATATACTTATACCATATGCCAGATATCAGCTAGATATCACCATCATGCTATACATTGATGTCACCAATTCTTGCCTTACTGATGCAGATATTAGTCCTAATTGATACATATGTATCCCAAAGTTCTAAAAAAATGGTACTGGTATAGCTCATTTGTTTGGCTCTCAGCATATAAAGGTAGTTCCAGGACTGGTTTGCCTGATGTTAGAATAATATGACTGGGTATGGTATCATGCCACATGTCAATGGAGTGATACTGCAGTTTTGCAGTACAATATCTGTCTTAAGTTGACATAGTGTCCAAATGACTGAAGTACTGTTAGCAGAATGTTAACCCAACAAACAAACAATGAAATATGCGTACCAACATGCAAGTGATCCACTTTTATCTTCCATCACTTTCTGTATCTGAATTTGTTCTACCACCTGTATGTGTTATACTGCCTGCTTCCCTTTGTGAAATGAAGGCTATACTGAAAATTGTATGCAATGTTTCTTAACCATTCTAGTTCAACCATGCTGTTAGCAGAAGTATTCATCACCTTCTCTGATAGCTCTAGTTTCATATAATTACACCCCCAGCATCACAACGCAAAGTTGAACCTGTTTTGGAATTGTGGGCATTTTCTCATTACGACCCACCCCATCCAATTGCAGCATTTCCCATTTCACAAAAAGTTCAATATTTTTAAACATGGTTGAGTCAAGGCTGTGGAAGTGGGTATCCATAGCCTTCAGTGGTACCTTCCTCCATCATTTTGTCAAAGCTAGTTTACTACAACTCATATATAAACTGGGTATTTTTTATTACAACCCGACAAGTTTACTGTAAGACGGATATTTTTGATTTACATTTATCAACTGTTGTCAATTCTCGCATATGAAGGTCCCATTTTCACTTGTTATGAAAAACACTGATATCACCCTCAGCTGCCTTTTCCATGGTATCATCATCATTATCATTGTTATGTATGCTGCTATTAAATGTATAAGTGCTTACTAACTTACCTTTTTAAGTCATTATGACATCAAAATAAAATATCATTTGACCATTTTTTCAATTGTACTTGATGTTATAACCTGTCCAGTCCCCAATCCTCCCCTCCATCCCCCATTTCCCTAACCTGCATTTTCATGTATTGTCACTTGTACATACCTATATTTCCACTGCTTGGTTTGACTGATTTTTAGCTCACATGAGCACAACGTGCTCAAGGTGAGCTTTTCTGATCGCCTTTTGTCCGGCGTCCGGCGTCCGTGCGTGCGTCCGTGCGTGCGTCCGTGCGTCCGGCGTCAACAATTGCTTCAAACAACATCTCCTCCTAAACGGCTTGGCCAATTTGAAAAATATTTTGCAGGAATGTTCCTTGGATGAAGCTCTACTAAAGTTGTATAAATGGTTCTGGTCCATCGCATAATTAGGTCACAGGAGCTAAAAATAGATTTTAAAAATGAAAATTTAAAAAATCTTCTTCTCTGAAACCACAAGGCCTAGCCTTTTGATTTTTGGTATGTAGCATGATCTTATGACTCTCTACCAGGATTGTACAAATTATGACCCTGGGGTCAAAATTGGCCCCGCCCCAGGGGTCACTTGATTTCACATAGGCTAATATAGGAAAAACTTGGAAAAATCTTCTTCTCCGAAACCACAAGGCCTAACCTTTTGATTTTTGGTATGTGGCATCATCTTATGGGCCACTACCAAGATTGTACAAATCATAGCCCTATGGTGATAAATGACCCCACACCAGGGGTCACTTGTTTTACATAGAGTTATATAGAAAAATCTGAAAAAATCTTCTTCTATGAATCCTTAAGGCCTAGAGCTTAGATATTTGGTATGTAGCATCATCTTATGGGCCACTACCAAGATTGTACAAATCATAGCCCTATGGTGATAAATGACCCCGCACCAGGGGTCACTTGTTTTACATAGAGTTATATAGGAAAATCTTAAAAAATCTTCTTCCATGAATGCATAAGGCCTAGAGCTTAGATATTTGGTATGAAGCATCATCTTATGGGCCACTACCAAGATTGTACAAATCATAGCCCTATGGTGATAAATGACCCCGCACCAGGGGTCACTTGTTTTACATAGAGTTATATAGGAAAATCTTAAAAAATCTTCTTCTATGAATGCATAAGGCCTAGAGCTTAGATATTTGGTATGAAGCATCATCTTATGGGCCACTACCAAGATTGTACAAATCATAGCCCAATGGTGATAAATGACCCCGCACCAGGGTCACTTGTTTTACATAGAGTTAATAGGAAAATCTTAAAAAATCTTCTTCTATGAATCCATAAGGCTAGAGCTTAGATATTTGGTATGAAGCACATCTATGGCCACTACCAAGATTGTACAAATCATAGCCCATGGTGATAAATGACCCCGCACCAGGGTCACTTGTTTACATAGAGTTAAATAGGAAAATCTTAAAAATCTTCTTCTATGAATCAATAAGGCCTAGAGCTAAGATTTTTGGTATGTAGTAGCATCTAATGGTTCATTACAAAGATTTTCAAAGTCTTGGCCCTACGGTGATAAATGACCCTGCGCCCAAGTCTTCTCTGAAACCATATGGCCCATTGCTTAGATATTTGGTGTGTAGTATTGTCAGGGGTAAAATGTTTTAGATTAAGTTATATCAGAATCCTTGTCTGTTTAAAAACCTTGACATCAGTTGAAGCAATGGTACTCAGGTGAGCGATTCAGGGCCATCATGGCCCTCTTGTTTTATGGCATGGTGTTGAATGGAATGGCTCAAAAGTAATCCTTGGACATTTTTGTACAGTGTTGATAAGTATATCTGTGATTTTATAATATT
>CM037780.1:17907591-17957591 GCA_021229015.1 Solen grandis | reverse complement strand
CCGCTAATCTTGAAGCTGATATAGAGTGGCATCCCGCAGTGATGAGAACTGTGAGTACATGTTATTTTCTTATATGAAATTAATCTTAATAACATAGGCTAAATTGTGGGGTTTAATACTCCGATAGAACTTAAATATCATTTTAAATTTATCATTAAAACTTATATCGTGTATTTGCTTTAGGTCGTTTCTAATTATCTTTTTATTTTGTTTTTATAGGCACAGATCTCAAGAAGCATGCGCGTTGTTCAGGGAAACCTTCAACTCTGCATGCAGCAGCTTCAAGTGCTGCAAGCAGCAATCAACCATCTAAATGATGATATTTGATTGTTAAAAAAAAAAAAAAAAAAAAAAAAAATTAAGTTAATCAAATGTTGTTGACTTATTTTGTCATGATCACTTGGTATATGTAAATGTATATTGTGACGTATAGCTAATTACAAGGGAGGAAGATCCCGCAGGACCTCAAGGCAAAAAGGTCCGGATCTATCACAAACCAGCTGGAAGACTTCCTCGCATGAAAAATTCGAAGTCTCGAACGGGATTCGAACCCATAGTGAAAAAAGGGGTTAGAGATTGGGAAAATCTCGATAGGAGAGAGAGAGAGAGAGAGAGAGAAACGAGGTGTTATTAGACACGCGACCTATCGTCTGCTTCGTTAATAGATTTCGTGGTTGACGCTCACGATGTAACTAATACCCTAGTTTGTATAGTATTGTATTTCAAAGACCCGGTGTTTACTCATGAAAGGGTGTTGAAAGGGCATTGTTATCTTATCATCCGACGGAATGTAGGATGGGTTATGGTAACATGCTGATTATACTATGGCGTATATTTGTAATAAGCCTGTCAATTTATTTCGGACATTTAGTTGTGATATGTAGCTACTTTTATCGGGATTAAATAAACAAATAATTAAAAAAAGGTATGGGAGTAGCTTGAATGAAAATATATAATAGTCAAATATACTTTTGATTTCAATAAACGTAGTTTCTATATAGAAGACGTTGATATATAATACAGCTCTCCTCGTTATGACATAGGGGTGTGTCATTCATTGATTGTCATGATGACCTCATAGGAACTAGATATGGGTGTATCATATATTATTGTTATGTCAGAGGATCTACTTGGAATGTTACTCATCCTTAGGGGCAGCCTCCCTATTGTTCGTGTGACCCCATTGTTCGTGACTGACCCCATTGTTACGTCAGAGGTCACGTGACCTACTTGGAATGCTACTCATCCTTAGGTGCAGCATCCCTATTGTTCCTGTTCAGTCACGCGTGACTGACCCCATTGTTACGTCAGAGGTCCGTGCCTGCCGTGCCTGCAAAGTTGCCCAAGTGATTGCTGTCTACTACTGCTATGCTTATTCCTTCTCAATTTATTGTGCGGACAAGGACTTTACACTAAGTGTAAATGTTACCTTGACCTTTGACATAATGAACTCAAAATCAATATTGATAATTTAATATCCATGTCAACCTTCCATCTACGTATGAAGACAGCACACATATTAGTTATCAAGTTATTGAGTGGACATTGATATGGCTAACGGATGGACAAGCGCCTTATCATAATAAGGGCGTATTACTAAACTTGGTATTATAAGAAAGCTCTAAGTGTTAATCCTGAAGAAATCATAAATTTTGGTTCAAAGTTCATGAAACTACAGCGATTCAATTTCGTAAAAAGTATACTTTTCGTCTTTCTGCCATAACTCAACCAATTCAACCCCGATCTTCAAAAACTAAATTTTACCCGAAAGGTCTTTCAAATCACAGCAGATTTTACCCAGAGATACACCTTGCCGAATAAAAACACCAATAACTAACATATGACCTTGACCTTTACGATTTTCCGGAAATGGAAGTGACTAAGGTAAATGAGATGCTATGTTGCACATTCAGGGAAAATTTTATGCAAATCGGTCGAAAGTTAAGGCATGTAGGGCTAAAAAACCCTACATTTTGGATTAAAAGTTTGTTAACGCGTCATGACGTCAGTTTACGTCATACGACGTCAGTCTTTTCAGAGCTGTAAGAAATTGTTAAAACACATGTTCTGTCCAAATTTTAAGTTTCTAGCATTTCTGAAAGCTTCGTAATACTTAAATAAATTTTCAGGTCCAAAGTTCGAAACTTGGTTCAGCCAAAGATCCTTGGTCTTTTTGAATGTTGCAAAATGTATATAATCCTGCACAAATAAGTCTCAATCCATACATTCTGTGAAAAAATCAATTCAATTGGTCAAGAAATGACGGCTGTAGAGCGCGTACAAGCTTTGGTAGCTTTTTTCAACCTGAGGTCACGTGACATCAAATGAAGAAAAAAAATGCTGCAATCAAAAGCGCTGTAATTCATTTACTTTAAATTTTAATTTGAACCTCAAAAGGAAGAAAAAAGTAGAATAATAATAACTAGATGTCATTCGTTTAAACGAATGATAGGACTTTCTGCAACATCTGCTTTATATAGTATATATAGAAGATGACATAATAGATAATCTGTCCAAATTGCAACTTTCTATCTCCTCTATTTCTATATAAAATAGCACAAATAGAACACATTCTGTGAATTTTAATAAAAGTCCGCCCATATCTTGCACATGTAGTTTACATACAACATTTATACTATGTCATATGACATGAAAGAAAAATGAAACAGTGTTCAAATGTAAGTTTCTAACTTTCATCACACATAGAATTTCATCACTCCAGCTCAGTTGTAACCTTGTTTAATTTTAGCCTCATTAGGAAGAAGTATTGAATATTTGTATAGTGCTATATCCTTTCGACACCTGTAACGTAGTTAATCGTATTTAGCGATTTTGGCGTGTTTGGGCTTCCGTAGTTTTGCCATAAATACCTGGAATTTCGAACTATGGTGATATTTTGAAAGGTAACATCCCAGCCTACAAACTGATGCAATATGAATATCGTTAGCATAACAATGCAGTTTTTAGATGGTCTAAAATAGGGGGCTGCGTGTGAATTTTTCAAGGCTTGCAAACTGCTCGCTAGCTACATAGTGTTGCAAATACGGATTTTTGTCTTGTGCCGTTGTACATGTATTAACTTCAATGCTTATTTTGGAAACAGTCAACATTCGACAAAAAAAAAAACCCCCAACAAAATCAAGATATAGCCCATCAATTTTTTTTATTTTTTTTAAGTCGTTGCGCAAGTATTTAAGCTTGGTGACCCCTGCGCGTGACCTTTTCCATATTTTTATGATGCATGATTATGAAATATCTTATTTTCCATGTAACTTTCTTATATGAAGTCCAATTTCAATAAACTTGGTACCGTTAGAAAGCTCTTAAAACATGCTACATTTTAATGCATAATGTATAAACTTATCTTCAGTCGTTTCTGAGATATTGACTGTTAAACCTCAAGAAAACAGCATATTATCAGCAAAATTAGCTTCATTTCATTTAGTTTTTTTGCTTATAACTTTGTATTGCGTAAACCAATTTTAATAAACTAAATATCTTTGGAAACGTCAATTATTCAGCTATAATTCTTATTCATACATATATTTACAAAAATCGATCTTTATTGAGATATGGCTACATATATGCAGTAGGGGTGAAATCAAAATTTCCTCACGTGCCTAATAACCCATAAAAATTTCATCGTCCTAGGACTATTGCAACATATTAAAATAAGCGTTTAGTTAGGAAGAAGAAAAGAATAATAATAATAAACAAATGACGTCACGTGACGTCATATGACGTTTATTTTCACATAATTGTTAAGACACCCAGAGACCTACTAACTGACAAAATTTCAACTTTCTATCTCAAATAGGACAGTTTTTATAAGCATTTAAATATTGACGTCATTGGTTCGAATCTTGGATCCGCCATATATGCTTGGACTTTTCGAATTTTGAAAAACGGACACCGGTATACACAATAAGAACGTAATATACACATTCTGTGAAAATTTGATGAAAATCGGCCCATTAATAATGGCTCTGGACCGTGTACAAACTTTTGTAGTCAATTTCAAATGTGACGTCATATGACGGCATAGGCTTCGGAAAATCATTGAAATCGAAATTTCAGCGTCTGAATCATTTGTCATTAAATTTTCATTGCCCTTCGATAATTTCAACATATAGAAATACTCTTGTTAATATTAGAAATACATTATCATATAATGACGTCACGTAACGTCATATGACGTTTATTTTCACAAAATCTTTAAGACTCTTAGAGACCTATATACTGACCAAATATCACTTTTCTATCTCAAATAGGACCGATTTTATAAGCATTTAAAAATTTACGACCTCGGTTCGAATCTTGAATTCGCTATAGAACCATGGACTTTTCGGATTTTAAAAAACGGACACCGAGATGCACAACTAGAACTGAATATACACATTCTGTGAAAATTTGATGAAAATCGGCCCATTATTAATGGCTCTGGACCGTGTGCAAACTTTCGTAGTCAATTTCAAATGTGACGTCATATGACGTCATAGGCTTCTGAAAATCACTGAAATCAAAATTTCAGCATCTGAAGCATTAGAATTAGAAATACATTATCATATAATGACGTCACGTGACGTCATATGACATTTATTTTCACAAAATGTTTAAGACTCCCAGAGACCTATATACTGACCTAATATCATCTTTCTATCTCAAATAGCCCGATTTTATAAGTAATTTGAAAATTTAGACCTTGGTTCGAATCTTGGAAAATCGGTGTACAAACAATGGCTGTAGACCGCGTACAAACTTGTGTAGCATATTTCAAATGTGACGTCATATGACGTCATAGGCATATGAAAATCATAGAAATCAAAATTTCAGCGTTTGAAGCATGTGTTTTTAAATTTTCATTGCCCTTCGACAATTTCAACATATAGAAATATTCTTGTTAATATTAGAAATACATTATCATATAATGACGTCACGTGACGTCATATGACATTTATTTTCACAAAATGTTTAAAACTTCTAGAGACCTATATACTGAATAATAAATATCAACTTTCTTTCTTAAGTAGGACAGATTTTATAAGCATTTAAAAAATTACGACCTTGGTTCGAATCTTGGATTCGCTATAGAACCATGGACTTTTCGAATTTTGATAAACGGACACCGGGATGCACAACTAGAGCGTAACATACATATTCTGTGAAATTTTGATGAAAATCAGTCCAGAAATAATGGCTGTAGACCGCGTACAAACTTTTTCACCTGACGTCAAATCTGACGTTATATGACGTCATATGAATATGAAATTCATTGCATCCAAAAGCTCATGGTTTGAAATATATGCCATGAAATTTTCATTGTTCTGGGCCATTGGCAACACATCAAAATAAACACAAATACAAGAGGAAGAAAAAAAGAATAAGAATAATAAAAAAACAGAACAAACCCAATAGGACTTTCTGCTTGAGGCAGAAAGCCCTAATAAGAAAAAACATAACAAACCCAATAGGTCTTTCTGCTTGAGGCAGAAAGCCCTAATAAAAGACAGAACAAACCCAATAGGTCTTTCTGCGAAAAGCAGAAAGCCCTAATAAAAGACAGAACAAACCCAATAGGTCTTTCTGCGAAAAGCAGAAAGCCCTAATAAACATAACAAACCCAATAGGACTTTCTGCCGAAAGGGCAGAAAGTCCTAATAACCGACTGAACCACTTATTACGCCAGCTTTATTTTTATAAGTCTTAACCATTTTTGGGGGGATGAATCGTTGCAAAATTCTGAAATAAATTTCTTGATTATTATTAATCACTACTGAGATCCGCTCCGGTTATTTTTTTTTCGTACTGGCCTCCCTGGAGGCTGAAGCGGAGGCCAATACGAAAAAAATAACCGGAGCTGATCTCAGTAGAGATTAATTTATTATTTAATGTAATTTCATCTTTGTTTTTTACTTAATTCAACATTCAAAGAAAGGGAAAAGAAAAAAAGGAAAAAATATGTCAACATGTATGATGGTCTAACAAGTTTTCGGGGTACTAACGAGATCGATCCATATTTGCATATCAAATATCATTAAAATTTTCATTTTATTAGAATAAAGGGGTGCAACAACAAATTTGCAATCTTAAAATCATCTCAATGCGTTCATTCCAATGAAGGTCAACGGTGATAATGTAAAAAGTTACGAACAAGTTTTCGGGGTATTTTCAAATTAAGCTTTATTAGTTTAATATGCATCAACATTCTATTTCAGGGAATTAATGTTGTTATGATTTAATATTTACAGAGCCTTTATTTCATCTGAGATGTTGTTCTTATTATTTGTTTTTTTCTGTTTGGCATCCACGGTCGGAAGAAAGTTGCAACTTTATCCGGGAAAATTTGCTGACCTTACACCCGATCCGTTCGACGATCATTTTTTTTTAAACTTAATGACAGTTACCATTGATGACACATATGGATAATTGAAACATTTTTACACATATTCATCATAAAACATATACTTTACACACCTTAAAAGGCTTCTCGCACAAACTATTTTCCAACCCTTAAAATTCATAGCAAATATCCGCCATTGCTTTTTAATTCAAATTAATTTAAATTAAGCCATCATGTGACTTATTATCCGGGTATTGATAACATTACAATCTGGTAAAGTTTGAATAAAAGTTTTTAATAAAAGAACAATATTTTACATTTCTCGTCATTCTGACGTGGACCACCGAAGAGACAACATGGAAAATATTCACTGCTCTGACTGTCATCAAACGTTTTGTAGTAGATACAACCTGTTAAGACACAGGAGAAACAACATTCAGAAATACAATCGCACTTTGGAGCGCATTTGGGAGCGCCGCCACACCGGGAGCGCATTTGGGAGCCCGGGAGCGGCGTCACCACTGGGAGCGCATTTCGGAGCGCTGAAAGCGCCGCCGGGAGCGCATTTGGGAGCACCGGGAGCGCCGTCACCACAAGGAGCGCATTTGGGAGTGCCGGGAGCGCCGTCACCACAAGGAGCGCATTTGGGAGCGCCGGGAGCGCATTTGGGAGCGCCGCCGCCGCCACCGCTGCCGCCGCAAGAGGACGATAGAGAAAGAAATATGGTGTATCTTCACCCATTTACCATGATGGTTTCTGGTCCTACAGCATGTGGAAAAACGACATTTGTTCAGACCTTATTACAGGGCCAAGGTCTCAAGATATCACCGGCTATGCAAAGAATAGTGTGGCTTTACAAAAGATGGCAACTGTTATACTCTGTTATTCAACGATCAGTGATGCCAGCGGTAGAGTTTATCCAGGGCATACCAGATGATTTGGATGGCGATGGCTACTTTGTACAACTTACTGGTACTCGATGATATATTTTCTACAGCAGGAAAAGACCAGCGTATAACGGACTTGTTCACTGAAGGCTCCCATCACAGATCTTTATCGGTGATATCAATCAATCAGAATCTGTTTGGAAACAAAGACCCAACACAGAGAAGAAATTGTCATTATTTGGTCCTGTTCAACAATCCAGTAGACAAACAGTCTGTTATGGTATTGGGAAGGCAAATGTATCCGGCAAAAGTGATTACTTTTTGAAACATTTTGAAAGGGCTACAAAACAGCCGTATGGATACTTGGTGGTTGACTTAAAACCATTTACACCGGAATCAAAACGATTAAAATGTTCCAGTGTGGTACAAATATCAACCAATCAAAATGGAGAACCAGAGACAAAACCTATAAAAGAAGATCAAGTTCCAGAAGTAAATCATTCTGCAGTGGAAACGCAAACGGATCACATCGTAGACCAAGAAAAAACGCCTGATAATTTACAAAATACTTCGGAAGAAATTATGGAAAATAAGGGACAACCTTGTGACGATTGTGGTCAGTTATTTGACACTGTCCACGACGTGAAAGACACGTCAAAAGTGGCTGGTGTCCAGAACACAGAGTGCAGAAGAAAAGAAAATACGAGGAATGGAGCGATAGCGAACAAGACGATTCTGTGGAAGACAATGAAGCTTTTATCCAATTATGGAAGAGGGCCAGAAATTCAAATAACGAAAAATTCGAAAAAATATACAATACATACATAGACAACGGCGAAGAAAATGACGAGGCACAGGAGATGGCGGAAGATCGCATACAGCCGCACAATGAAAGGGCGTTTTTCAAAAACTATACAACTTTAATTGACGACTATATTTTGCCACTCAAAAACAGTGGCTCACCGGCAAATTATGGGTCAAATAGACAAACTCATTTCAAAGGGCTATAATACCACGTCGGCCGTGAAGACAACCTTGAGAAAATATAAAAACTCGTTTCAGGATGTGTTTGATATGGAGTTCACTGATGACGAGGACAGTGGCGATGGCGAAAGTGACGTCAATGAAGAAGAAAGTGACTCAGAAAATGTATAAATTGAGACTATTTTTTTAATATTGTTTATTTGTGTTGTGAACTCTGGACAGTAAACATGGCTCCCTGGGAAGATTATTTAAAGACAATCTACTACGATCCTGGTCACCCAGCTAGTTATTCAGGGCCACAAAAACTTTACAAAATAATGAAGGATGAAGGAAAATACATGATCGGAATGCATAAGATAAGAAAGTTCCTTCAAAAACAGGAGAGTTACAGCCTTCACAGACCTGTGAGGAGAAAATGCGTAAGAAATCACTATGTCACTAGCGGAAAGGATGATCTGTGGATGTGCGACTTAATCGACATGGTTAAATTTGCCGTCTGGAATAATGGAAACAAATACATTTTACTCGTCATAGACGTGTTCTCAAAGTACGTCTGGCTACGAGCTCTAAAAGATAAGACCGGAAATAGTGTAGCGGAGGCTTTTCAAGACATATTTCAGACATCACAAAGATTTCCAGCTCGGCTAGTGTCAGACAAAGGGCAAGAGTTTAATGCTAAAGTCGTACAGCAGTTGATGAAAAAGAAGGCTATACTATACTTTCCTACACAAAATGAAACTAAAGCATCTATATCTGAGAGAGCTATCAAGACCATTAAAACCAAAATATACCGTTATTTTACCTATACTGAAGACTATACGTATCTACCGATCTTACAGCAGGTTGCCGACAGCTACAATCACACTTATCATAGAACCATCGGGACCTCACCGTCGGACGTTAACGAGTCCAACGAGGAAGAAGTGCGCTTGTCCACCTACTTTTCAAGACGCCAAGAAGATAAAAAATTCAATAAAAACAAAGCTGATCATAAACGGTTTAAGTTCAAAGTGGGTGATCATGTGAGGATATCCCATTTGAAAACAGTCTTTACCCGCGCCTACGACGAAACGTACACTGGAGAGCTGTTGATACTACCGAGGCTCACTACCAGTGTATAGACTGAAAGATATGATGAATGAAGATATCAAAGGCTCTTTCTATCAAAGCGAGCTACAAAAGGTGGATGTAGATCCCGATCAGACATGGAAAGTAGAAAAGGTTCTAAAAAGTCGAGGGAAAGGACAAAATAAACAGTCTCTAGTGAAGTGGAAATATTATCCTACTAAATTTAATAGCTGGGTGAAAGCTAGTGACATTAAATGAAGACAGTATAAATTGTGTATACAATATAACGTACTGTTAACATGTAATTATAATTCATAAAATGTATATATGTTTAATAAAAGTTGTAACCAAACCCTGTATTCTATTTTCTTTTTAATACCTATATGCGAGATAGCGATAGAGACAAGCAGTTAGGTTGATACCCTTTCGGTATACATAACTGACTTGTATACCCTATCTTATGATAATAGCGGACATTGAGGGCCAGGTCCTCTCACAAGACGGGGAAATTCCAACCTTACTTGCCTATAGCGCTTCATGGTGACAGAGAGCGGTTCCTAATACTGTACCCTGCACCACCACAACACAGTATTAAGTTGGTCTAACGACGCCGCCATTTACTCTCTGTAGTCTCACCCGAAATAACCCATTTTTTAATTTTAGACCTTTTTTACACACTACATATGCTTCTTAATTACTGCAAAGTAACGTGGATTCGCCGCTATGATAAATCCCGATTTCCAGGAGGACCGTCCTATAACGGAACCCGGGCCGGGACGTGAGTATATAACATTAGATCAATATTTCGTGAGCTTAATTACTGTATATTAAAACTTTAATTAAAAAATGCGATAAAAATTGAAGTGGTGTATGAATCGTGAGTGACGATATACATGTAGTTTGCTGTGTTAAAGCAAGTCAATGTTGTGTGTTTGTGTGTATGTTTGGTGTATGGATTGTACGTTTGTTTTAAACCTCATACCGACATCATCTCAGTCAATTCCACCATAAGACAGAGGTGTATAAAATGTTGCAATAATTCAGTCATTTAATACCGCTACTTCACTGCGATATCATGCCGTAGACAATCGTGCGCCGAGCTTGAGCGGTTTAATTGGTTAAAACCTCGATTACAAACATTAACCTATAATAAAAACTATAAATTGATTTTTGTTTGAAAAAGTGTAAATTTGAATAATTCAGACAAGTTTGATCTACAAAATACGAGTTCAAGATTTTTATGAATTAGACCTGCATCTGAAACATTGTCTCGAATTCACACAAGAAGTCACATGATGTCTTAATTTGAAAATTAGAGCATGGCTGAAACTTGATATATCCCGAAAACTGGTTAGTCAACCATACCACGTGATATCACGTGATCCCGTGACGATTTATGTCAGCCAGGTGTGGTTTTATCGTTTTCTCAAAACATCATGTAAGTGTATCAAATTATCAAATAATATAATTAAGTTGAAATATATATTATAATTGTAGAATGACATGAAGTTGAAATATGTATAATGATTGTAGAATAACATGTAACAAGGTTGAATTGTAAGTTGTGTTTTGTGTTTAAATATTTTTTAACTTCCTTTTTTACTTCCTGGTCCTCAGACCTTTTGTGGGCAGCGTTTTAGGGTCAGTACTTAAACAATCTCATTATTTTAGATGCTTTCTCAATGTTATAATGTGTTAGTTGAATTTCATTTTGCCCAATGGACCGTTCCGAGCTTCCACAGAACGCGCCGTCCTTAGTTATTGTTGCTATGCCTCACAAGCTAACTTTCAAGATGGCCGCCACTGAAGGTCCTACTAAATATGCATATTTGATCCTCTTCATTCAGTTGCATTACGTAATTAGGCGATCAGTAGGATTATAATGGAATATTTTTCAGTCTTACTCTGTCTCCCATGGCAGTCGTGAAATATGCAGATGAGGAAAATCTTCACAAATGTTAGGTTAAGGTTATTTGTTTTTATTGAAATAAATATATGACTGGACCGGTTGGAACGCAAATACTATGATTTGTCGTATGCGCAAACTAGAACCGTGCTGGTGCGATAACGTTGAAAATATATTAGGATATCGTTGTTACTTATAAGGGACTTTCTGGCGTGGTGTCTATACGAGTTTAAAAAAAAGTGCATCAAACGAATTTTTTACCAATTAAATTTACAATTTATGGAAGATATTCTTTAACTGGTAGTGTTACTTGGAGTAGTGTATACATGTATTCCTATTTGACTCTGACTGGCGTAGTATGGGTGGGGATTTAAAAAAAATAAAGTGCATACAACAATAAAATTTTGAAATGCAATTTACACAATTTTAGGTTATAGTCTTTTAAATGAATTTGTAGATTTATATACCAGTAATAACCCAACTTGCGTGGTGATACTAGGGTCGGGTAAATTTCTATACGAGTCGTACAGGCATGGTATCCGTGGGGATTTAAAAAAAAAAATAAAAGGTGTAAAAACAATAAAATTTTGAAAATGAAATTTACACACATTTTAGGTCATATTCTTTTCTATATATTGGAAGTTTTATGATACTACGGGGTAGTGTATATTCCAATTAGTCTTACGGTCGTCGTATAGGGTGCGATATGAAAAATCCTTAAATTATGAATTAAAAAGATTTCTTATAAATATGACCATTAATAACAGGGGTGGTGTGATGATAATATAGAGTAGCGGATATTCCAATTTACCGGCGTCGTATAGGGTGCGATATGAAAAATCCTTAAATTGCAATAAAAAAAATGAAATTTTGAAATGACATTTACACACAATTTAGTATCGAGTGTTCTCTTTGATTTTGCAAGTATTTATGTTAATATAACTTTTAATAACCCGGATGGCGCAATGATACTATAGGGTAGCGTATATTCCAATTAAAGTCTTACCGGCGTCCGGATGCGATATGAAAAATGCGGTACAAGAATAAAATTTTGAAATGACATTTACACACATTTTAGGATATAGCCTCCTCTGTTAATTGGTAAGATTTCATATACATATGACCATTAATTACCCGGGTGGCGCGATGATACTGGTGTAGTGATTATTCCTATTTGAGTCTGACCGCCGTGGTATAGGTGGGAGTAAAAAAAATAAAGTGCGCTAAAAGATAAAATTTTGAAATGACATTTAATCATGTACATGTTTTAGGTCAAAGTCTTTTCCTATGAATTGGTAAGATTTCTCATAATTATGACCAGTAAAAACCCGGGTGGCACGGTAATATTTTAGAGAAGGTATATTCCTATTTGAGTCTGACCGCCGGGTGGGTTTTTAAAAAAAAAAAAAATTTTTTTTTTGGTTTTGATTTATATAAATATGAGCAGTAAAAACCCGGGTGGCGCGGTGATACTAGGGTAGCATATATTCCTATTGAGTCTGACCGCCGTGGTATAGGTGGTGATTCTAACAAATAATTTAAGTGTGCTAAAGGATAAAATATTGAAATGACATTTACACATGTTTTAAGTCATAGCCTTTTCTATGAATTGGTAAGATTTCATATAAATATGACCAGTAAAAATCCGGTGGCTTGATGATACTGGAGTAGTGAATATTCTGACCGCCGTGGTATTTGTGATTAAAAAAAAAATAAGTGCATAAAAAAAAAGTTGAAAGGAAATTTTTACACACATTTTAGGATATACTCTTCTCTATGGTTTGGCAAATTTCAATATTGATATGACCAATAGAAACCCAGATGGCGTGGTGTTTCTATGGTAGCGTATATTCCTACTTGAGGGACGGTCTAAAACGCTGAACGGATTTCGCTGATAACAAAGACACATAGGAAAACGCTGAAAAGGGTTCGAAAAAAGCTGATAACATAGGTAAAGAAGGATTTATCGGACCGGGTAGACTTGGCTGAAGATGAGGTACAGACTGTTTTAATAAATAATATATTAAAGTATTTGATTGTTTTTGTTTATTTATTTGATAATTTTTGTCGTAGTATGAAAAAAAAAGAATAATTATTATTTTTCCTGTATCACTCATCTTTCCTTTATCACTTCACGTACATGTAATAATGTCTCTAAGTTTTTGATAAATCTTCCCGAATAGAATATTCTAATTAATAGACGCTTTATAATGATAAACAAACATCTGTATTTATATTAATAAACTTAAAGCGAATGTAAGGTAATATGTGTATTGGTAAAAGAATAAATGTATACATAATTCGTTAAGATAATTGCCATGAATTTTAATACTTTTAATAGTTTTTGGTAGATCTATATACTCGTATAAAACTGGTGAGAGGCAAAACAAAAATTAATATTACATATTTGGTAAAAACCCTCATGTCGTATTGATGCTCTGAATTAATGAAATACTTAAAAACTAGTTAACCGACTCTCGATAAATTTTTGCGTTTAATTTAAAGTGAAAATAAAGTAATGGTAAAAAGTTATAGTGGTTTATCTGAAAGAGAGTTTATGAATACGAAGACATAATTGCTGCATCTTAGGACTAATAATGTTATATTGTATGTGACTGAATATATTAAAATAAATGCTTTGTAGAAGGTGATTATGTAACTTCTGATATTATAAACTGCATTAAAATTAAAAATCAATTATGTTTCTTAAGTTAATAGAATATAAAATATTTGAGTTTAGTTGATGAGCTTCTGTCACAAGCTCCATGCTCAGTACATGTAACCTGTTTAACTGATAAGGATGTGTGGCATATTGGAGGTAATCATGTTAACGGTAGCAATACCATGTGTACGTACGATGAAGCGTGTCAGTAATTAATGCATATCCGTATATTACATAGTACACTGATGCGTGAACAGTATGCCCCTCCTCTGTAATGTTTTTCAATGCAATCCGATTGGATAACAAATTTGGGACTGATCACTTTCGACTTATCAGAAAAATGCAATTATGATGCATATTTTTTAAATATACATACATTCATATATAGTTTACGCACAAGCATTTT
This sequence comes from Solen grandis, assembly GCA_021229015.1. Classification (NCBI taxonomy): domain Eukaryota; kingdom Metazoa; phylum Mollusca; class Bivalvia; order Adapedonta; family Solenidae; genus Solen; species Solen grandis. The sequence goes on along the minus strand of CM037780.1, from coordinate 17,943,338 downwards.
AACATATATAGTTTACGCACAAGCATTTTAATGAGTTTTATATGAGTTTTTTTATTTAAATATAAAAACAATGAAAAAAAACACGAAAAATAAAAAAACTTTATACTATTTATTTCAGGATATAATGATTCTGGTCGGGGCCAATGATGTTCTTTCTAAGCCTCCAGACGTCATTATCACAGACATTGTTAGACTGGTTGAGAGGATACAAAGCTGCTCTCCAAGGTTTGTTCCATTAAAGCCTGGCATTTATTGTGTTTAAACATATTTATTTTCGGAAACAATTCTTACCACTTATAATAATCCCTATCGACTGTTCCTTGGTTGGACCAGTACTTATATTAAAATAATATGACATATTTTTTACCTTATTTTGATATCGATCGGCATGCCCATTAAGGAAGACACTAAGGAATTTAACTTAACAAAACTTCGTAAGAATTGTCGCCCTAAACCCTTAAAAAAATTAGGAACAAAATTTTTTTTAAATGATGATGCTACAGTAGTGCCAGCACCTGATTCAATTATGAAGTCTAAAGATCCGATTATGCATGACCGGCCTTCAAATACTAATGTTACTGCAAAAAAAAAAAAAAAATCTTAATTTTAACGCGTCAACGCCCAAAACACCTAAATCAACTAACAAAAAAAGAAAACTTTTTCAGGATTATGCTAAAACAAAACTACCAAAATTAGAAAGTGACCTGTCCGATATTAAAGAAGACGATGAATTAATCAATAAAATCCGTTAAATACATCTCAACAAGCAAATGATATTGTGTCTGAAATTATAGAAGAAAATGATTTTCTTGTTCTTGAAAACAGTCGATGTGATGCTTTTTATGAAAATAATGATATATGGATAAGCGAACTAGAGTTAAGTTACCAAGATAAGGATGATTTAATTGAAAACAGAATATTAAACTCTTTTCATATGGAAGCTGTGAATAAATTATTAAAAAAGAAATTTGATTCAAAAATAAGTGGACTTCAGCTAACTGAATTAGCACCTTTCTTTAATGATGACGAACAACGGTGGACAACTGAAAAAAAAATAAAACCCGTATCTTCTCCAGCCTGTCAAATACACCATACTCATAACGACCATTGGGTGTCTTCTATTTATCACAATAACAACATTTTTCTTTTAGATAGTTTAAATACAGAGAGAAGTGACGATATAATTATACCGAATGGACTTAAAATTCAACTTTCGCAAATTTACGGAAAAAATAAAGAATTAATAGAATTAAAAATTCCGAATATAATGAAACAAAATAATAGTATTGATTGTGGTTTGTATGCTATAGCTTTTATTACATCGTTCTGCTCAAAAAAAACCTTGTTTTGATTTAATTTTTGATACAACTAAATTACGATCTCATTTACTCCAGTGTTTTGAAAAAAAAAATGTCTGAATTCCCCTTAGTAGTATAGGTATTGAGCGTCCCTGGCTCACCCCCCCCCCCCCCTCTCCCTCGCCAGGGACGCTCAATACCTATACTACTACCCGAGAACTAAAAAAATCAAAAAAATCACACTAATGTAAAATTTAAAAAAAACACATGTGTAAACTTTTAAAAAAACAACAATGAAAAAAAATAAAAATTTTATGTTTGCGTTTTTTTCCTAAACCCCTTTTTTACATTTATAAAAAATCCTCACTCTGAATATGGAGGAGGAGGGGTTTCTAACATATTATAAAAATTTAATATTATACAGTTTTTATATTTTTGGATATTATCTCCATTAGAATCAGTTATCTGTAATTCTTGTCATAAAAACTACCTGTAATGTCTTCACCTTTTAAATCTTTTATTTTATAAGTAATGGGATTTGTATTTAAAACTTGTTCAATTACAAATATTTCTCTAGTCCAACGAGTAGTATAACCCTGTTCAAATTTACCTTTCTTATTTGTTATTCTTACTCTATCTCCAACTTTGAATTTAGGTTTCTTAATTTTCTTTTCTTCTTCTGGATATAAATTTCATACACTGTTAATGTATTTTCTGATTTACTTGCTTCAACAGGTGTCATTTTAATTGAAGAATGAATTGTATTATTATAATCTTTAACTAATGATCTAATACATCATAATATTTAGTAGTTTCATGAGCATAAAATATTTAAACATATGTTTGTTTCATAGTTCCTATCCAACGTTCTACTACACTAGATTTTTCTTCATTCTCAGTTGAATATAATTTTATGTTATTATCTTTTAACAATTCTTTTACTTGTCGATTATAAAATTCAGATCCTTTATCTGACCAATAAAAATTGGTTTTCTTTCTTCAATAATGTTTTAAATGCTTCACTTACTGTTACTCCTGTTTTATTTTTTAAAGGAATTAACCAACCATATTTACTAAAAACATCTATAACTGCCAATAAATATTTATAATGTTTATTTTGTTTTGAATATTGTTGCATATCTACCAAATCAACAGCCCATATTTTTTCTATTGAATCACAAAAACACGTCTTTTAGGAAATTTCTTTATAACTCTATGATGTAATTCATCTGCTAATTTATTTGTTCCTATAAATCTATTTTTTCTTAGATCCACACTCAGAACATTTACCTTTTAACATTTGTCTATTATTGGTTTTGTTACTTGTTCTACTGAATTATTTTCAGTATTCTTTTTACAACGTAAACAATATATTTTTTGGGTGATCCATTTTTAATGATAAAAAAATGGTAGAAAGAAAAATCTGTAAAAAATGTGGTGAATATAAAACAAATAATAATTATTTACAAAGAAATCTAAAGCCCCTGATGGTTAAAAGCAAAATGTAAAAAATGTTTATACTTTGTTAAAAGAGATCAATCGAGAAAGAAACAAAGAAAAATATAAACAATCTTATCAAGAGTTTATAGAAAGAAATCCAGATTATCAAAGTAATTTTATTTTAGAAATAAATAATAATTAAAAATGTATTCTATAAAAATGGTCATAAAAAATCCCAAATCATTTTAAAGATCTTATTACTGAAACTAATATTAATAATATAGATGAAGAAGATATAACTAAATATATAAACTTATTAAAATCTAAAATAGTTATTAATCACTTTTCCTTTTGAAAATAAAAATAATAATAACAAGTGAATTTTTAACCCCTTTAGCTCTTGATATAATAGAAAGTCATTACTCTCATCCTATTGAAAATTATTCAAACACAAAAATAATATAGAAAAATTCTATAATAGTTTAAAAGATAAATTTGAAGCTTGGGAAGATAAATTTCAAGAAAGAGGATCTGGTTTTGTTTTTAGAAATATTAAAAGGTAGAAGTAAAACAATATAAAATATATATCAAAACTTCATCTTATATAACCTCTTCAATTTAAATCAAATAATTTATTAATGTTAAAAATAAAAAAATGATAAAAATTGTTTTCTCTGGCAATACAATCAAAGTTTTCCCTGCAGATGAAACAAAGAAAGAGTGACAAAATAAAACCATATGAAACTAAACTTAATATGAATGGGATTGAATATCCTGTACACAAAAGATATTCTAAAAGTAGAGAGACAAAATAATAAATCTATAAATTTTTTTGCATTAGAAGATCAATGTAATAAACAATCTTTAATCCAGTTTATGTTTCAAACAATGAAAGTGAAAATGTAGTTGATATTTTATACATTGAAAGTAATGAAAATAATTTTCACAGCTGGAAAAAAGTTCCATTACCCATTTATTGTTTAATTAAAAATTTAGATAGTTTTCGTTATAAGAATAATCATAAATCTTACATGTAGAAATTGTTTACAAGGATTTCAAAGAGAAATAACATTAATTAATCATCAAAATATGTTATAAATAATAACATTGTAAAGTTGTAATGCCCTGAACTAGGAAAAAATATTCTTAAATTTAAAAATTACCATTTTAAAAATAAATTACCATTTGTATATATATGTGATTTTTGAATCAAATAATATTCCATTATATACTATCAACCAAATCCTAAATGAATCTTATATAAATAAAATATTTAAACAAAAGTAAATAGTTATGGAATATATGTTAAATCTGATTATCCAAATATATTTAAATCACAATACTTTTCTTATGTTGGAAATGATGCAATAGAAAAATATGTAGAAAAAGTAATAAAGATATTTAAGAAATAAATTATAAGATCTACCTTAATGAACAAAAAAACCAATACTAAGTAGGGAGGAAGAAGACGAATTTCAAGAAGCAACTGAATGTTTATATTTTGTGAAAAAGGATTTGAAAAACACATTACTGGTAATGTTTCACAGCCGGACAAAGTCCGTAAAGTAAGAGAACATAATCATCTTTCAGGAATATAGAGGAGCAGCATGTCAATCATGTAATACAAAAGAAGTAAAGTAACAAAATAATACCTGTATTCTTTCATAATGGTTCTAATTAGATTTCCACTTTTTAATTGAAGAACTTATGAAATATGAAGATAAGTTTAACAAAGTTAAACCATTATCAAAAACATCTGAAGAATATATTTCTATAGATTATGGGACATATTATAAAAAATTAAGATTCTTAGATTCTTATAGATTCTTTTTAAAAGGATTATCTAATGTTGCTAAATCATTAAAAGAATTTCCTATTTTAGAAAGTGAAATTAATGCTATGCAGCTGGAACAAAGTTCCATTAATGACACTAAGTTTTTAAAACAAAAAGGGTTTTATCCATATGAATATTGACTCTATTGAAAGATTAAAAAGAAACTGAATTACCACCAATAGAAAAGTTTTATTCAACACTTAAACAAGAAGGGAATATCTGAAGAAGAATATAATCATGCAAAAAATGTTTGGGAATATTATAATTGTAAAACTTTAAAAGATTATCATGAAATTATATTTAAAGACTGATTTTATTTTAGCGATGCCTTTGAACAATTTAGAAATTTCTTTAAAAAACATGAAATAGATCCTGCTTTTTGTTTTTCTGCTCCGGGATTAACCTGGCAAGTGGACAAAAAATACTGGAGTAGAGTTAGAACTTTTACTGATTATGATATTTATTAATGTTTGAAAAAGAATTAAGGGGGTTCTCTGGGTATAGGTCCTAGACAGTAAAGGTTATAATAAAAATACTCCTAATATGAAAAGTTTTTAGAATTATAGATGAATATGAAAAAAGAGAAATGTTAGAAATAAAAAAAATGGGGAGATTTAAATAAATTCTTAGAAAAAAATATTTATTATATTTAGATGCGAATAATCTTTAGGGAAATATGCAATTCCAAAAACCTCTTCCAACCAAAGATTTTAAATGGGAAAAAGATCTAAAACATTACAAAAATATTCAGAAGGCAATGGTGTATTAGAAGTGATCTAGAGTATACGAAGAGTGTAAAAAGAAAACAATTAAATATCCTTTAGACCTGAAAAAGAAAAAAAAATAAAGAAGAACTTTCTCCCTATCAATTAAAATTTTAAAAAAGAAAATAGAACATTAGGAAAGAAAAAAATTATTTCTTACTTTTAAAAGATAAAAAAAAATATATTGTACATCACCAATTTTAAAAGAGTATATAAAATTAGGAATGAAATTACAAAATTTTAAAGAACAATTTCATTTAAAGAATCAACTTGGTTAAAAAAATAATTGATTTAACACTGAACAAAGAACTAAATCAACATCGACATTAAAAAGGATTTTTTGGAAATTAAGAATAATAGTTTCTAGGAAAGACTTTAGAAAATATTGAGGAAGAAATGAGATTAAACTCTTACAAAGAGAAAGAAAAAAAAATATATAAAAAACCTAATTTTAAAGATTCATTATATTCAGGAGACCTGTTGCAATTGTAAAATAATGTTACTCTTTTAAATTTAATAAACCTATTATTTAGGACAAGCAATTTTAGATTATTCAAAACAATTAATGTATAACTTTTTTTAATGTTTGTTAATGAATAGGGGGAAAAAGAAGAACTTGTTGCCAGTTCAGTTTTAGGTGATACCCAAAATACTAAAAAATAAAAACAAAATAAATTGATAAGATAGAAGAAATTTACTGAAATATGAATATTCAAATGGTAAATTTTTTTAAACTTAAAATTTAGAATTTGACAAGTAAAGGGTTTTTTGCTAAAATAAAACTGTAATAAAACATGAAACAGAAAAAAAATGTTTAGAGTTGTTACACCAGTAGGATTTGTTGTGTCAGAAATCATTCTTTAATAAAGAGATAATGAAATTATTAAACCTAAAGATTTAACACTAAATACAAATTTTTTTATTAACGATAATTAAAAGAAACTTAAATCCACCTTAAAAGAAAATTTTTTTAAAAATTTGAACCAACAACTTAGAAGAGAAAAAAGCTTTTATAAAGGATTCTTTTTAGCAATGACAGTGGAATTTATCCAAAAAAAAAATATTTGTTGGTGTTTAAATAATCAAACTTAAATCTTTAAAAAAAATGTTTAGAATGGTGTAAAGAAATATATCCAACAGATTTAAAATAATAGATTGTAAGAATCATCTGCAGTTTATTTAAAATTACCCTAAAGGAAATATAAAAATAATGACAATACAATTTGAAAAATTTTTATACAGATAAAAAAGAAAATAATTCCTTATAAAAAAAATTTTTATAAAACTAAATTTTAGATTAAACTTTTCAGAGGTTTTACCAAGGAGAGGATAAAGAAAGGAAAGAATTCAAATTTCCCCTTTTTCACAAAAGTAAAATACTTTTCATGTTTACATTATCTTATAACACTCTAGGATAAAAGCAAAAAAATACAAGAAAGAAAAAACCAAATATATTCCATTATTCATAACAAAAAAGAACAAATTGCTACAGTAAAAAGATAATACCGTTAGAAAAGAAAAAAGAAATATAATATTTATCACAGAAACGGGGTTTTAATTGTGGATTTCCTTAATCTTTCAAAAAACGGATAGTACTTCTTATCAATAACAACAACAAGTGTTTCACAGCCGGACTTTGCCGAAGATATTTATAAAAATTTTAGAAAAAATAAAAGATGACTAACTAGATACTTCGGATATCCTAAAGATCATAAACTTCATTCACAAAAAAATAAAAAAGTAATTGGATATTTTAAAGATGAACTAAATGAAAAATTTTAATGAATAGTTTTTTAAGAAGTAAAGCTTATTTTTTACTTTAATGATGCGAAGAATTTACCAGCTGCGTAGCACTAAAGGAAATAAAGAAATTAAAAGAATGGAACAACAACAATTAAAAAGATATAATTTTGATGATTATAAAAATTGTTTTATTTAAGAAACAGAACAAATAAATAAGATGTAAACATTAAACTCTAATAAACAATGAAAAAGTATATTAATAAGTAAATAAAAAAGTATGTCTCCATTTTTGAAAAAAGATAATTGTGCAATGGAATAATACTTTACCCCCTTTTCTAATTTCAGCAACAAATCCAGTTAATGCCATTCCACCAATAATAAATACAATCCCTATTTTTTTGATCTTCAGAAGGAGTATAAAAATTTACTTAATGTAGGTTCTTTAGGTAAAGTTCAATTGTTTACCTGTGATAAGTAATATTTTTTCATTGCTTCATCAACATCTTCAAAGGGTTTTTTCAGATGACTTCCTTTTTCGTTTGTTCATTTTAAAAAAATCTAATCTTGGTTTCTTTCTTTACTCCATTCACACGGCAGCTTGTAATTGTTCCATCGCTCTATCATTCTTTTTCTTTCTTCATCACTTTTATTCTTATCAATAAAAGAAAATAAATAATTACCCCCTCCAAATGCAGCAGCATTTTAATGCTGCCCACCAACCATCATTACTAAGCCTTGCCATTTTAAAATTTTTATTAAAACAAAAAAAAATAAACTATTCATAAATCAGCAGGAAAAACCTTGTTTAACAACATATCTCTTGTAAAGTAGCTAGAAGAATATCCAAGTTAACATTGAAACATCACTAAAATTTTTAAACTACTTTGGGAGCAGGTTTTCTTAAAACCTTTTTAATTATTTCTGAAATAACCAATTGTTAAAACAGAAACTACTCCTCTGTAACTGTATTAATAATTTGATTTTTATCTGCCATTTTTTAGAAAACAAATTTGTGTTCAGCTAGGAACAAAGTTCCACTTGAAACACTAAAGATAAAATGGATCATATTCTTTTATTTGGGACTAAAACTTTTTTAGTTGTGGCTCTGGAAACGGGTTTTGTTCTTTCTTAGTTTAAATATAAATAATCCTAATCCAATAACTCCAATTATATATAAAGGAAATAAATTTTTAATATATTTACATATAGAACTTCATCATTAATTTCATTATCACTTTTGTAATACACGAACAAAGTTCGGCTTCCGTTGAAACACATGGATAGGTTGTGGCTATGAACTTTGTTTCGGTTGGGGGGGGGAACTTTGTCCTTTTGGGACTGGTCAACATAATAGGTTTTTTGTAATTGATTCTGCAATTCTTCAAATTCTTTTCTTTCTTTTCAGCTTTTTTTTTTTTTTGCTTCTGCACCTTTTACCAGCTTCAACCCTTTTTGGGTTTTTACTTTTTTGAATATTTGTATTTTTTAATAGTACAAACTTCTGGATGGAAACAGATCTTCCTTTTCCAAGGATAAACCTGGTTGCCCGAAGCCCAATATTTTCTATTGTTTTTAATCGTTGTAAAAGGACAAGAAACATCCATATTTAAATACAATTCACAACATAAAAAAATTTAAAGCATTTATTTAAAAAAATCTTCATTTAAATCTTCTATTAATTTAGTTTTATTTTTAACTTAAAATATTTAGAGACCCCCAAAAACAAAAATTAATAAAGAATTCCCTAAATTTTTGTCATACTTTGACCTAATCTTGCTTCATATCTAGTATATAAATTATTAAATTTTCTTCATCTGGTAATTTTCAATATCAAAACTGAGATTTCTTTCCAAAAATTTTGTTTACTCATTCCTCCAGAAAAAAGAGCTAAAATTTCTTTTTTTTCAGAGAAATTCGGGTTGTGGATTTCTTTTTTATCCTTTAGAATTTCTTCAGCATTCATTTTATAAAATTTTTTTTTATATTTACTTATAAGTAAAATTAATTTTCTATAATTATAAATTAGATAACCTAAAAACTTAAGTACATTATTTGGTAAAAAGATTTAATATAGAAAGCGTTAAACAAAATCTCCATTTTAATATGGAATAAAGTTTTCCCGCTGTTTAATATGTTAAACAACCAAGTATTATAGGTTGATCAGTTTTAAATTAATTTCTAGTTTTTTTTTTTTTCAAAAATTTTTCTTTTAAATTTTTTCTCTTTCTTTTAATGTAGGGGTTACATCGTTTTCTCTTAAAAGTTTTCAAAATGTCCTCTCTTAGTATAAAATAACATAACCATTTTTTTTTCTTTAATCTTTTAAAACAAATTATTTTCTTTGGGATAACCCAAACAGATTGCTGATTCTTCCTGAAAACGCTAATCTGATAACATATCTTTTTTTTTTGTTAATTCTTTTTTAGCACTACAAACATCTATAATATAAAGATAGGATATCCTGCATATTTTTAAAAAATTTCTTAATAGTTCTTGTAGTTTTCTACTCCATTTAAAAAATAGGATTAACAATTATTAAATTCTTTGGTTTTTGGGGTTTTTAACATCAGAGATCCATTCTCTATTTTAAAAGCTTTTTTCCATTGAATAGTTGGCATAGTTTTAATAAAATATTTAAATACACCTAATATTTTTTTTCTAAAAGATCTAAAACAAATTCTTTTTTTCCACATCCTGTTTGTCCACAAATAATTGCACAATGAGGGTATTTTTGGAAATCCATTTTTTTAATTATTATTTAAAATACCCTTAAGTTTCCTTAAGGTATATATAGTAATGCTTAGGTAATGCTTAAATTGCTTAAAATACTTTAGTAATGCTTAGAATTGCTTAGGTAATCTTAAATTGCTTAGAATTCTTAAGGGTATATATAGTAATTACTTAAGGGGCTTACGCAGCCGGACTTTGTCCTAAAAATACTTAACAATACGCAATTCCTTTAAATCTTCCATCTTTTAAAATTAATTTGCGCACTTGATAACAAACAGATAAACATTTATTGACTCACCGATCCGCGTCTTTTTTTATTTGTATAGTTATACCTTCTGAAGCATTTCAATTCTTCTCCCTGAACCTGTAGAGAGTTATCATCCGTTGAACGTAAATCTAACCATAATGCATAACTTTGTTAGATATTTTTCTAATGTTACATTGGTGAAATTAAAATCTTTTACAATCATATTTGTTTCTTTATTCCGTTTCGAATTCAAAGCAAAGAATTTATTTATCTCATCCCATTGTTTGATAAGCTCTCATTCCTTGACTGTAATAGTTGATTTGGAACTCCTTCTATTGTTATTTCTACTTTTGTTATTTTAGGATTAAAATAATGTTCTGTTTGATGTTCTATCCAGATCTTCAAATAACATTAGAATACCTTTCATCTTCTAGCTGGAACATTTAGATTAATATTCCAAGTGTATCAGATTTATTTTTGTTTATTTTCCTATGTCTAAGTATTCAATACATATAAAATAAACCATCTTACCACTAAATCTATCTCTAATTATTCTAGCTAATTCAACATCAAAACACTTTCAAATTCAAACAAATATTCTTAATAACAAAGAAGCATTATCATCACTAGATTTAACTACTTTATTATAATCATTAAATGTAAGTTCATATTCAAGTCTATCTCCTAGACCAGCTGATAAAAAGGCATATGTGATTCTAATAGTTCAAAATCTAAAAGGAATACAAAATCTATTTCCATATGCCTTTGCAATGGCTTCATCTTGTGTATCTGAGGAAGCATTACCAGATCCAACTCTATGTCTTAACATGTTTAATTTTACCAATTCCTTGGTACGCCCATATTTTCACGTTCTGTGTAGGCTTCCATAAATCTAATATACAATGAAATATATCACTATCCTCAATTGACATCACTTCATTTCCTGATATTCGTATTGTTGTGTTTTTAATTATTGATCTTCCTATATTTGGATATATTGTTGCGTTTGCATCACTATCACTTTTGATTTCAATTTCAATGCTAATCTGACTGTTCCAGGAACAATAACTTCATTACTACTTAGATTAGGAAATCTCACTAACAATTGTTGATTTTCATCAATAGTTGAAGGATATTAGTTATTACAACACTTTGACGAATACCTCCTAATTCCTCTAGGCTCTCTTATTCTTCTGTATGGGTTTAGTTTTTCTCCGTAAGCCGACATTTTTTTAGAGGAAAAATGGAACAAAGTTTCAGCTGGAAACATTTTTTTTAATGTTTTAAAACTGGAATTTTTATTCCATATAAAATGGCAGAAGGAGGATATGATTTTGAAAATCCTGTTTTGATGAAGATGATTATGATTATAGATGAATATGATTATGATGATGATGAGGAAACTCCTCTTATAAATAAATTATAGACAAAGTACTTATATTGATAACAACCCTGATGTTGAATACAGGAACAAAATAAAAACTAGAAGAAGAAAAGATATGGTTGATAAATATTTTAAATTTTTAGGAGAAGAATCAGAATATACGATATTACAAACTTTGAAGTTAGAGATAATATACTATATTTAAAGGTTCCAGGAAAGATGATGTTAAACTTACTAAAGTAATATTTTATAAAGTTAAGTACTTTAGAGGGTAAAATTGGAAGAGGTGCAATTAGAACTTGTTGAATATACGTATGAACCAATATCATAGAGATAGAAAAAAATTAAAAAATACAAATGAAAGACTTCCAGAAAATATTGAAATGAATGATTTAGCTGATGTAGCGGAAAATGCTGAAAACTAGTGTAAAAAAGTAGTAGAAACATCATTTATTGAACCTCAGACAAAGAGAGAAATGAATGGTGCCCACAGAGAAATAACTAATATTAAAAAAAATATTTCGAATGGATTAGCTAAATTAAAAAAAGAAACAAATAAAGACTTAACAAGAGAAATAAATAAATTAGAAAGAGCTAAGGAAGATAATGATGAATTCCAAATAAAAAAGAATTACTGAAAAAAAAAAGATTTTAGAGATAGAGAGAACTTCAAGATTAGAAGTACTGAAACCAATAAGATAAATTAAGAACTCAAATAAATAGAATAAAAGAGACAATACATAAAGTATTAAATAAGATACAACATTAGCAGAAAGAATAAAAACTTTATTTAGAGAACAAGGATTACAATTGTTAGTATTTTTAAACTGCTTTTGGAATGATTATTGGTGTTATTGTTGAACTTTTATTCTGTGGTGGGGGAACTGTAACACCTAAACCTCCTGGGAAAGGAGGAAATGTAAGAGATGGATAAAAAAACAATTATCAAATATTGCTAAACTATTAGCAAAACTTGCAGGAAAGCGGTAGAGGCATTACCCGGAATTATTGAGCTATTGTAGGATGGTTATTAAAAACAAAAAGGAAATGTTTTGCATGGTTTGGAAATAATTTATGGGCTTTATAATTTTAGTTGTAGGAATGATATATACAGCTGTGAACAAAGTCGTTAGTGCTCCGCAGCTGAACAAAGTTCGTTAGAGAACATACTCGTAAATAAATAAAGCTAAAAGTCCTGTTGTAAACTTCCTGTTATAAAGCTGTTTTTTATCATCTTCATGTTCACTAGTGCTACGGACAAAGTCCGGCTGTGAAACACTATGCAACCGGATTTCATCCGTAGGTTCACTAGGTTTTATTGGTTTACTTATTTCTGGAAAGATTTTTTGTTGGTGTAACCACGTATATCTATAGGTTGTGTATGGTTCAACATGAAAACATTTACATCACTATTAAAACCAAGTGTTTGAATTTCTGTTGCAACTACAATTTTATTATTATATCCTACAATAGTGGTCAATTTGTAATTCCTATCACTAGGAGACATATATAACCCAATACCAAAACATAATCAACTTTACTCTTGCATAATTTAATACTTTTCATAATTTTGATATTGAGTAGGTAAATCAATTGGACTGTCAACTGCATCTTGAACATTTGCTAAAAATTGTTTTTGAGAATCAAATCCTGTCCCTAATTTCAATATATCTGTTCGTGTTTGAGCTTGTGCCCCTAATAGAGCCCATACAAACATTCTAATACTTTCATTAATTCTTTCAACACCTGCTTTTTTTAAGCCCTTTCTGATTTACAATATAAACATTGTCCATCTTTGTTTATATCTCTGTAGTGATATACTATCATTTGGGCTAAGGAATGGACCATCACTTTCTAGTTCTTGTCGTATTTTTCCGATGGTTTTCAAAGTATTGTACCCATGTCCGAGACCCTGACTTTAAGCTATTTTTCTAATTTTTTCCCAAATCTGTATTTGTGAAACTTTAAATTATTACAATCTTTTTATATCGGTTTAAATCATAAAGATTTTTATAATAACAAAATGACTCATCTGTTGGTAAAGGTTTTTAAGTTCTTTCAAATACGAAAATACAATAATAAACAAAATGTAATACGTTTTAGTTAATGAGTAGTGTTTTGCATATGACTTGATAACTTACTCCACAACCAAAGTACACACCAAACCGCAAAATTATTTGACATTGCCACCAATAAAAAGAAGAAGCTTCCATGTATTCCAAGGTTCATTACTTGTAATGTAGGGTTTGATAGTTTTGAAATAAATCAGGAAATGTTTAAAAAATTCCCACTTGGTTTAACAAAATTGTTTGTTTTGCAAGATTAATAATTCTTTTAGTAATTAACATGTGGATTATATGAAACATCAGGGTTGTATTTAAAAGCTTGTGGAATCATTTTTTATCGGTAAAAAATGTTCATATAATTTCTAATATAATAAACCATAAACCTCAACAATTATAATAATAAACATGGAATAAAAAAATTAGAAAAAAGTTTTAATTATCTATAGGATGGTATAACATAGAAAATATTCAAAAATGGGTTTTTCAAATCTCCACTCAAACTTAAAAAAAAAAAGAGTAAGTGATTTAGAATCTAATAAATCATTTAAAGATCAGATAGAATTGCATGAAGAAAAATTTAAAACAAACAGAAAATGGGAAACGAGAAAAGAATAAGAGAGGAAAATAAAAAAAATTAAAAAAAGTGAAAGGATTTTATAGAAATAATAAAGAAAATTTAGAAAGAGAAAGAATAGAAAGAGAAAGAAGGAAGAGTTAGAAAGAGAAAGAGTTTAGAAACAAAGAAAATAATAGAAAAGAAAGAAAAAAGATTAGAAATTTTAAAAAAGGGGAAATTAGAAATTAAAAAGAGAAAAAGAAAGAAAAAGATTAGAAGAGTTTGAAAGAGAAAGAATGGAAGAGTTAGAAAGAGAAAGAGAAAGAATAGAAAAGTTTAAAAAAAAGATTAGAAGAGTTAAAAAGAGAAAAAGAAAGAAAAAATTAGAAGAGTTTGAAAGAGAAAAATGGAAGAGTTAGAAAGAGAAAGAAAAGAATAGAAGAAGAGAAATAAAAAGCTAATCATTTATTCTTGTAATTAAAAAACAACTATTGTTCACCTTAAAAAAAATAAATAGTGCTTATAATTTTCATAATGGACACCTATAAAATCTTGGGAGTTGTTCCATTGAAAATAAACATTTGGAGATATTTTTTATATTAATTTTTGAAATTCAAGATAAAAAATTAATATAGGAAAATTTCTGAATTAACTATAAGTTTTGATAAATGGGGGAAAAAATAGATAATCATGGGATTACCAATGATTGTGTTTTTAGAAATCATAAAAATTTTATATAAAATCTTTTTTTTATCAATAAAAATGAATCATATAATTTCTAATATTAAAAACCTATAAACCACAACAATTATAGATAACAAGTGTGGAGATAAGAAATTGGATTAAAAAGTTTTACTTATAATATAGGTTGGTTAATTTAATGGACAATGGGTTGAAATACTAAAAGAAATAAATTTCCCCCCCACCCAAAAAAAAATTTCAGATGGTCTTTATAATTTTCAACAAATAGTTATGTATTTAAAGATTTTGACAGCAGAAAACATTAACTGTTATGAAAAAATGGATTGTTGTTTAAAAGCACAATCTACCCCAAAAAATTTAATCGGTTAGTGAATAACCATGCATTAAAATAACCAAAGAATTAAGAAAAATGTTAGGATTTTAAAAAAGAGTCATTATTGGGGAAAAATTTACCTCTTCTTAACCTCCCATGCCCTGGTAACAATCAAATTTAGCTCCTTATAAACAACATATAAACACTTAACAAATAAAAAAAGTGCTTATAATTTCTTAATGGAGCACCTAGTAAAATCTTAGGAGTTGTTCCTGTTGAAAAAAAAATCATTTGGAGATATTGTTAATACAAACTTTAGAAAACCAAGTATAAAAAATTAACTAAGGAATATTTCAGAATTAACTATAAGGTTCGTGATGAAGGGGAAAAAAAAAAAAACCTGATTACCAATGAGTTGTGTTTTTGAAATTATTCCTTAAGTGTTCCATAGCTGGAATTTTTTCCATAAAAATGAGTATATTCGGTTTTAAAAAGTTACAACAGATGAATAAGAAACTTCAATTTTAATAATTTAAAATCAAATTTTGACAGTGAATTATTTAATAATTTAAAGTCAAATTTTGACAATGAATTATTTAACATTTTAACAAATTAGACCATGGGTAAAAAGAGTAGAGGAATCCTTAAAAAACATTACAATAAGTGCTGAAAAAAAAGGTTCTTTTTTTTAAAGGTAAGGTGTTTTCATTTGGAAATGCCGGGAGAGAAAAAATGTTTGGTTATGTTGTGATGAGGCGTGGTTTTTATTACTGGGATTGGTCTATCAGTAAAAGGACAAGTGGGGGAAGTGCGAGTTGGTGGTTGGTGAAATGGGAGGAGCTTTTAAGTGGGTGTGATATTAAATTTGCATACAACACCACAAAACATGATAATTTTGAACGCTCTTTTTTGTTGAGGCTGGAAGTGTTAAATTTTTGTTAGTCTGGTAGAAAATGGAACTGCATTAATACTGTTGCCTCGTTATTTGAATTTAAAAAAATATACTTAAAAATGAAAAACCAACAGCCCCAGATTTATATCCGATTTAAATAGGAATCTATGTTTCACAACCGACTATGGAACAGCGCGGAGCACTTTATCCATAGTGGGTACGCAGCCGAATTTCATTCATACGAACTCCAGGAACCAATCAAAATTTTTGATTACAAAAAATCTCAGAGATTGAGAAAACATTAATTAATGAGAGGAACTCGAAAGCATTATATAAAAAAAATAAAAGAGGAAAAAATAAACAATGGGTAACACAGCTTTAATGTCTACTAGATAATTAAGGAACTATGGTTTAATTGTTCCTATTCTACTTCCTTGAAATTGCCGCCTTGTAGCGGAGGAGTTGGAGCCTCTATAAAAATTGTTAGGCTTAAATTTTGAATAAAATAAAAAAAATGATAAAATTAAAACTTTGCTAACAGAAAAATTAAAAATAGTAAAAAATTAATCTCTAAAGTTTTAACAGATGGAGAGATACTGAACAAGAATTTAAACTATATTAGATGAAATTAGAAAAATATAATAGTTTAAAAACAATTAAAAAAAACCTGCGGTTCCAAAAAAACTATTCAAAGAAGAAAGGCAAAAATTAATAAACAGGGAAAAAAGAGGCAATGGAGATAAAATCCAAAAATAAAAAACTGTAAATATTAAATTTTTATAATATGTTAGAAACCCCTCCTCCTCCATATTCAAGTGAGGATTTTTATATAAATGTAAAAAAGGGGTTTTTAAAGGAAAAAAACCAAACATAAAATTTTTATTTTTTTTCATTGTTTTTTTTTTTAAAAGTTTACAAAAGTGTTTTTTTTAAATTTACTTTAGTGTGATTTTTTTGTTTTTTTTTGTTCTGGGGTATAGTATAGGTTTTGAGCGTCCCTGGCAGGGAAGGGGGGGGGGAGCCGGGACGCTCAATACCTAACTACCCCCCTTGACTGCCAAAAAATTAAAAATTAAGTTTAAAAACAAAAACGTCAAATAAATCATATTCAATAATTTTTGTATTTGAACTTAATGTTTGGATAACATGGTCTGTTGTACAAATGCGATAAATGGTTCCACAAAGCGCGTAAACCTTTTATAACATTTCCATAAAAAAATTTCTTTTTGATTTTTGTATTTAATATGAACTGTTCGACTGATCTTTCATATATTTTATTTTTTATTGCTTGTTTGAAATAATAATAAAAAAAATTATTACATACAAATTTTGTTTGTTTCGTTGAGAACGTTTGGAACTTTTCATTTATATAAATATGCTTATGCATTGATTCCAACATCAAGTCTTGGATATAAACATATATATTGTATGTTTTATCATATTAAAATTGTTTTTAAATTGAACTTTTTC
Source organism: Solen grandis (assembly GCA_021229015.1). Lineage (NCBI taxonomy): Eukaryota > Metazoa > Mollusca > Bivalvia > Adapedonta > Solenidae > Solen > Solen grandis. The sequence goes on along the minus strand of CM037780.1, from coordinate 17,925,899 downwards.
AGCTTATCATATATCAATAAAATTAATCTTAAATGCATTCTGTGACTTTGTATTTTATTCTCCAATAATTTTGGTATAAAACATAACTTATGGATGAATTTTAACAAAAATCCGTATAAAACTCATTATATACTTATTTCAAATTCAAAATCTCTTACAATTCTATTTTAGTTTGGCTATATCTTTAGCATTTTTCAATCCCCTGTCAACGATATTAAAAAAAAAAATATTTACTTTTCTTCATACTACGACAAAAAATTTTCAAATAAATAAACAAAAACAATCAAATACTTTAATATATTATTTATTAAAACAGTCTGTACTTCATCTTCAGCCAAGTCTACCCGTACGATAAATCCTTCTTTACCTATGTTATCAGCGTTTTCCGCTCCCTTTTCAGCGTTTTCCTATATGTCTTTGTTATCAGCGAAATCCGTTCAGCGTTTTTGACCGTCCCCTACTTGAGTCTACCACCGTGGTATAGGGGGGATTAAAAAAAAATAAAGTGCGCTTAAGAATAAAGTATTGAAATGACATTTACAAACACATTAGGAAATAATTTCCTCTATGTTTTTGGCAATAGAAACCCGGGGGGCGCGATGATACTGGAGTAGTAAAAACCCGGGTGGCGCGGTGATACTAGGGTAGCGTATATTCCTATTTGAGTCTGACCGCCGTAGTATAGGTGGGGATTTTAAAAATAATTTTAAATGAATTAAACACATTTTATGTTAAAGTCTCTTTATTTTTATTTCTTTTCTTTTTCTTATTTAAAAATAAAAAGGTGGCACGAACACACTAATCCGGATTTGGTATCCGCATAATAGCACCCGTACCCTCCAAGCTTTACAGGGGCGAGATCGGGAAAACAGGAAAAGGGGTAATATGCAATAAAAACATGAAATTTTCGAATGAAATTTGCACATATGTTTGAAAATGTTATTTCAAAGCAAATTGTGAAATTTCATACAAATACGACCTGAAATAACACGGGTAGCGTCTTTAAACTCCGGACGGCGTCAAGTCTCTCACCGTTGAGATCTATCTAAACTAACTATATATACTGCACAAACTCCCCTTTCGGGTATTACTGGCAGGTCTAAAAGTGAAAATGGATTTAAACATCAAAAAAATAAAATATATCAATGAAATTTGCACATATGATGTAAAATGCTATTATTAAGCTACTGGGGAAATTTTATACCTATACGACCTGTAATAAAGCGGTTGGCGCTATAGAACCCTGGACGGCGCATGGATAGCGCATAATCCGGGATCGGCATCTGGGATGGCACTTTTTAGTACGAGTATACGACCCACTGATGCTGTAGCATCTGAAAAGAACGTAATTTCAGTGATTTAAATTCAAAGCGATTTTATTTCAAGTTATAAAACTCGACCGTAGGTACCGTTTAAAAAGGAAATATTACCAGTGGTCAATAATTTCTTTTATAATACCGTATCATGTATGAGTGTATGTATTTCTTTTTCTTATTTTAGCTCACCTGAGCACGAAGTGCTCAAGGTAAGCTATTGTGATCACCCGTCGTCGTGCGTCGTGCGATGTGCGTCGTCAACAATTTGCTTTAAACGACATCTCCTCTGAAACCGCTGGACGGAATTTAATGAAACTTGGCAGGAATCTACAAAAAAAGGCTCTACAAAAGTTGCTAAAATAAAGTTGATCCATGAAGAACTGTGATTGCCATGGCTACAAAAAGAAAAATAATTTGAAAACCTTAAAAATCATCTGCTTCAAAACTACTGGCCAGATTTCGAAATAATTTGGTACAGATGTTCCTTGGGTCAACCTCTACCAAAGTTGCTAAAATTATTCCGATCCGTAAAAAAACATGGCCGCCAGGGGCGGGCTTATTTGCCTTATATGTATATAGAGAAACCTTTAAACGACATCTCCTCTGAACCGCTGGACAGAATTTAATGAAACTTGGCAGGGATGATCCTTGGGTCAACCTTCACAAAATTTGCTAAAATAAACTTGATCCATGTAGAACTCTGGTTGCCATGGCAACAAAAAGAAAAAAAATATAAAACTTTAAAAATCATCTTCTTCAAAATAGCTGGCCAGATTTCAAAATAATTTGGTACAGATGTATCTTGGGTCAACCTCTACCAAAGTTGCTAAATTTTTTCTGATCCGTAAAAAACATGGCCGCCAGGGGTGGGGCTTATTTGCCTTATATGTATATAGGGAAAACTTTAATCAACATTTCCTCTAAAACCACTGGACAGAATTTGATTAAACTTGGCAGGGATGATCCTTGGGTCAACCTTCACAAAAATTACTAAAATAAACTTGATCCATGTAGAACTCTGGTTGCCATGGCAACAAAAAGAAAAAAAATATGAAAACTTTAAAAATCATCTTCTTCAAAACTACTGGCCAATTTTAAAATAAATTGGTACAGATGTTCCTTGGGTCAACCTCTACCAAAGTTGCTAAATTTTTTCCGATCCGTAAAAAACATGGCCGCCAGGGGCGGGGCTTATTTGCCTTATATGTAAATAGGGAAAACTTTAATCAACAGTTCCTCTGAAACCACTGGACAGAATTTGATTAAACTTGGCAGGAATGATCCTTGGGTCAACCTTCACAAAAGCTCCTAAAATAAACTTGATCCATATAGAACTCTGGTTGCCATGGCAACAAAAAGAAAAAAAATATGAAAACTTTAAAAATCATCTGCTTCAAAACTACTGGCCAGATTTTAAAATAAATTGGTACAGATGTTCCTTGGGTCAACCTCTACCAAAGTTGCTAAAATTATTCCGATCTAATTAAAAAACATGGCCGCCAGGGGCGGGGCTTATTTGCCTTTTATCATTTTTATGTATATAGGGAAAACTTTACAGGGATCATCTCTTTTAAAACTACTGGCCAGATTTCAAAATGTTTTAATACAGACTGATGTTCCTTGGGTAACAGTATACTCGGGTGAGCGATCCAGGGCCATCATGGCCCTCTTGTTTATTTATTTATCTATTTTTAGTTATTTATTTCTTTCTTTTTTTGTGAGTGTACCAATACTGAGTGGCAGTGTTCATTCTACGGATCCGAATATAACGTACGTGTTCAATCCCCAATGTGAGCGTGACATTTTAAGAGCTTAATTCCTAATGGTACTCAGGTACCGCCCCAATGTATAATTTGTTTCCCAAATGAGGTGCAGTGTTTTCTAAGGCAATGTATATACGTCTACGTAAATGAGATTGATAAAGTCACCCCAAGATTCAAGTTGTAGATAATGCCACTTTCCAAGCAAGTTCCAGACCAGCAGAGTTGCATAAGCAACATGAAAATATGCATGTATCTCTAAGGGAGAAGATCTCCCTAAATCCAATTAACCATTGTGGTTAGACCAACTGAGGCCAGGAATAGGAGCCCATATTGTACAAACTAACAATTGTACAAGCTCCAAATGATCACAACAAGGAAAGGTAAACATTTGATTAAAAAGAAACTATTCAGATTTGTTGCTTTGTTTTGAACTCGGTATTCAAGATTTTTTCCGTCATATTTACATTCAAGTAAGGGTCATGTGACCCCTTGATATACACTTAGAGAGGCAAAGTTTGGAATATTTGTGCATCATGGAAAACCATGCTTGTTACTGTTCGAGGTTAGAAAATGTCATCTAGATTTAAGGCTTTAGCAGGGCAAATCTCCACTGAGGCTCTCTCAAATGATGTTCTTTGTTTTGACACAAATCTGATTTAAAAATTTGACATTCTGATTCATTTGGATATAGTTTGTATCATTTCTAAATTTATTTCATAGCAAATCATTTATGTTTGCTCAAAAGGGGTTTTAAATGTATGAATACACGAAAAAGTTGAGAATTGATTAACAGAAATTGTTTCATACTTTGCAAAAGGATAAACTGTACTACCTAATGCCATCTAGAAGCTCAACTTTTCAATATATTCATTTGCAAAATGCACTTAAGTCTGGTCCAGTTGTTCACTTAAGTCTGGTCCAATTGTTCAGTTGTTGAGAGAGGCTCTCTTTCTTTCAGAGGGGGCATTACATGTTGTTTTCCCTTGCAGGGTAGATTTTTGGCATTTTGGATCCTGTCTAGTAGCTTTATTGGGTAAACTGTGGGACATAAACCCAACAAACAATTTATTGGGTAAAACTGAAATGGAAGTTGAAGGTATACCATGCAACAATCTTATCGCTTGGCCATTCTTGTTATTTATGTGAGCTGTTACATCTTCATATGTGTATGGGGGATGGTGTTGAAAGTGGTAGAAAAAGATACTTTTTGCTGGGGAAATGGTGCCCAGTATCGACACTAAAAATGGAAATCTAGAGCCTTGAAGTTGTGTAGTGTCTGTAACCTATACTGATGCAAAATTCTTGTTTATCTCAATTGTCATGAAAATAAAACTTTGCATGCTTGATGTTGACATTAAAAAGACATAAAACATTGTTAAACAAAGTTAATTCTAAAATGCATTATACTAGTATTTGCTTCAAGAATTATCATAGTAACGGACACAACAACAAAAAATTCCGTAATGTAAGCATTTGAGTAGCTCATGGAATGCAAACTGTATTTTTATTACCAATGATTTTGATGAGGTTATGAAAAAGAATTTCAACTTCATAATTAGTTGTTTTCTGTTGTCATTTAATATAGTAAAATGTAAAATACATGTTCTGTATACATCTTTAGAGAACTTTTCTTGGTTAGATATACAGTACCATTTAAGTACCATGAATGAGGACATACCATCACAATGTACTATAGAGTACTAAAAAGGATACTGATAAAGTCTAGCCTTACTATTATAGTAGAAAACTAAATGAGTTTCTGACATTTCCTTCTAGGTGAGGTCAGAGGACCGTCTGACTAAGACACCAACAATGATGGCTGTACCTCATCAGGCCCAGATAAGGGACGTGACCTACCTTAACTGGGTCCGGGCGGGTCTGGGCCTCAAGTATACTAAGGAAGGATTGAATCATTCATTGACAACTTGCTGCCTCATCAACAATCATCATGTCAACATTCATTGACAATGAAGCTAGAGTATTACATTTATCACTGTTAAATAACTTGGTCAGCCGCCACAAAACTGTGGCCAATGTACAGAAGACAACTTGCTGCCTCATCAACAATCATCATGTCAAAGAAGGACAAGCTGCATTTGTTCCAGAGGTCCCAGGAAGATGCGACGATTCTGTCCCATCAATGTTTGTGGGACTTTATTTGATGCTATAGTGTCAGAACACAGGTTTGAGGGACCCTTCTGGAAAAGTTCAGACATGTCCCAGTGGTTAACAGACCACTGGGAAGTCGCAAACAACACGGGAGGGTACAAAAATGTTAAATCTGCAAAAGACACAGACCTAAGTGGACTGGTCAATATTGGGATTAATATGAAGAAAATTACACGCCGGCACAACTTAACAGTCAGCAGTATTAATGGTCCAGATGATTTCATAAAGGTAATCAAGAAGTGTATTTGAAGAAAAATATTTTCAAGGTTTAGTTAATATTGTCACTATAGTAACTGTTACAAAATCTGATCCAAGAAACAGTTTAGGTTTAAACTGATGTGAAATTATTTTTCTTACTGTATAACCATATCGGCGGTCTCTCTGCAGAAATCAGCCTCTCTGCATTCACACAGGTCATTCTCTGCACATGTATTAACAAAATTTGCAATAGACAGAGTGCCAAGAAAAAGACCAGTGAGAGAAGCTGTTGATATAGCGATTTCTGCTGAGAGACCGCCAATATGGTTATGCACCATGTGTATGTAGGTTACACATAAATATATCTGTATAGATGTGAATATGTTCAATTAACAAATCCATTGGTGTAGGCAACAGTATATCTATAGCTATGCTTGTGTTTTATGGTTTTAGGACACCTACCATCCATTATATCTGTAGGCACAAGTTTGTGCACACTGTAGACCTTGGCCTTGAATTAAAACTTAATTAACAGATCTGCTTCAGCCTTGATATCAATTGTCCACAATCCAGCCAGGTTACATTTAGATTAATGTAATTCTCCAGCCACTGATCCGAGATTTACCGTTTAAGCTCAGACTCTTCATTTGTTGTCAGTTATGAATACCAGTATGTCTGAGTTGCCTTCACAGTTCATTTTCATGAGCTTGTTGAAGATGAGACATATTTTGGAATCACCTGCGGGCTGGTGGGCGGGCTGCGCCCAATGATGTCAGCTCTCAAACTCATACAAACATGGCCTGATCTTTACCAAACTTGGTCACAATTTATATGGTTAAAATAACTTGGTTCCTTTGATAACCAGCCAGATTGTCCAGACACTCTGTAATTATGGCCCTTGAATTGCTGAAAAATGTTAAATGAAAGGCCCATTATTCTTGAAAAAGCAGTAATTTGCATATTCCGCATATCTTCGTCAATTTTCAATGGACATTCCATTTGTCTATGTTAGTATTCTTTGGACAGAGAAGCAAAGTGTGTGATACAGATTTGTTATGAGATGCAATCTGTATATACTTGTTGACAACAGTGCATAAATAAGAAAGAATCTTTTACTTTAGATCATTCAATTGTTTGCAAATATTGGTAATTTGCATATTCCGCATATCTTCGTCAATTTTCAATGGACATTCCATTTGTCTATGTTAGCAAATCATGAGTGCATAAATTGATGACATAGCTGATAAACAAATTGGGATTCAATGACGGTTTTTCAAATTCAAAGTATTTCCAATCTTCTGCAATCCAAAAAAAAAAGATATTTTGACATCTATCAAAAAGTACGAAATTGTGTATTTGATCAACATTTGCAATGCCTTCAAATATTATTTTACAGGAGATATTTGCACATTATGTACCATTAGTGTCAGTCTTCAATATATCAATATTATTTTATATTTATGTTTTTCATGAAAATTGAATCATGAAGTTATGGGCCTTTAACAGTGTCTGTTCTCTAACTGGAACAAAAGTGACCTTTTACCAGACTTGGTAACAATGTATATGGGAACAATATCTTGGCCATGCTCAATAACCAGCCTAAATGCACTTAACACTCTGGAGTGATTGCTGATGAATTGATGAAAAATTGATAAATTAACAGTGACCACTCCCAAACTTTACCAAACTTGAACCAAACTTATTCTTAACCAAAATTGGTCAAAATGTGTATAGTCATAATATCTCTACCAAGTTTGATAACCAACCTGATTGTCTTAGACACTCTGGAGTTACAGCCCTTGAATTGATGAAAACTGGCTTAATAAACAGTGTTTCCTCTCTATCTGGAACAAACTTGAATCAATATTTATCTATTAAAAACATGTCACAATGTATATGGGCAAGATGGCCCTATAATTGATGAAAAATTGCTAAATAAACAGTGTCTGCCCTCTAACTCTCATAAACATGAACCAATCTTGTCCAAACTTGGTTACAAGGTGAATTGACACAATATCTCAATTAGTTTTAAAAACCAGCAAATATATTTTGAACACCCCATAGTAGCCGCCCTTCAGTTGATGAAAAATTGCAAAATTAACAGTGTCTGCTCTCTAATACTCACTAATATGAACGATCTTCACCAAACTTTGTTACAATGTGTATTGGCACAGTATCTTAAACAAGTTTGAAAACCAGTCAGAATAACTCAGACACTCTAGAGGTACATCCCTTGAAATGATATAATTGCAGGAAGGGCATATTTTGCAATAACCAGCAGTTTTGTTACATTTTACAGTTTGATTCATTGTTAAAACAAATTTGCCCAGGCATAGACTTTTGGGAGTTTATACTTATCCTCAAATATCATCTGCTACCGTGTCAGTCTGAGTCATTTTAAAGTCATGTGTTAATACCGATGGGTCTCCGTGGCAGAGAGGGTAAAGTCGCTGACTTAAGCACTCACCTAGCCCCTCACCGCATGGGTTCGAGTCCCGGCAGGGTCTTTTGGATTTTTTTATGTGAGACAGCCTTCCAGCTGGCTTGCAGTAGGTCGGTGGTTCTACCCGGATGCCTCCGTGCATTCGGGGTCTTCCTCCACCTGTAATTAGCTGGATGTCATTATATAACTGAAATACTGTCATAGCGACAGTAAACCCAGAAATCAATCAATCATTAACACCAATAAATTTTCTGCATATAGTGTGAGAGGTGTTGCTTCCTCAAGGGCATAATTGTAATGGTGAAAACAGGCTGTTCATTTTTTCAGCTCAACTATACAGAGAATGTTGAGCTAATCAGCAGCACACTTACATCAAGTTTTTGCATATATGCATAAGTTACAATCATGCATATATCTTATATCATGACTGAAATCATATATATTGCATGGCTTTCATGAGTTGAGCTTGATTTAACCATCACACTATACACGAGTGTGTGTATGTGCATGAATGTATGAGTGTGGGTTAATCAAGATCACGAGTGAAGCCAGTGCAATATATGTCTTGTACTCGTAACATGGCCAAATATAGGAAGGAGGCGGTATTACGGTCTCGTGACTTTTTTATGCAGATGATCCCAAATGCTGAGTGCTTTGGGTATCAAAATGAAACCTAAAGATTGTGCAGCCAAAAATGCAGATATTTGTTAAACTGAGTGTACAACTCTAATTGACACTTTTCCAGACCCTAATAAACTATATATGTATAAAAAACATTAGGTCAGGACTGATGTAAGAGTTATATTTACAAACTTTTTCTCCATTTATGAAATGAGCTTAAATAAGCAGTCATTATTAGTCTTACTGTCTGGTTACAGTGTAGAACAGCAAGGAATGAGATTCTACATAACCCAGTCAGTCCCTGTCTGATGATGATCTGACACACTATCTGAATGACATGAAGGCGACACTGCACTGTACAGCTGCCCTGCTGAATGATGCTGCAGTGCAGCAGGCTGTGGCAAAACTAACACAGGTAAGCAGTGTTGTATCTAGTCACAAACCACTCACTAGCTGCCTGGAGAACATATAGCCCATTGTAATGGGGGTTTGATGGTTAGGTAGTTGGAAAAACTAAGGAATCAAATTTGCTTATCTTATGGTTCAAGAGCTACAACACTATAAACCGATGCAATGAGTGTCCACTTTGAATTCGGGAGGTCTTGAGTTTGAATCCCAGCCAGGGCACTTCCTTTGGTGACTGCATCAAACCAAAGACATATAAAATTTGTACCAGATGATCCATTGCCCAGCACTCATCAAAATGTGTTGGTATGGGAACTCAAAGTCCTCAGTGCTGGTTCTACAAAGGAACTTGTGTCCCATGTATTCGCCAAAAGAGTAAGGGTATTGCACCCTGACTCCCTTGTATCCAACCAGTCTCTTCTAATGCTGTCTCTTCTGCAAAAAACTGGACCCATTGATAGCCATTACAATTGAAGAACTTATATGAGCTTGATTTGTCATCAGATTAAAATTCATTGAAATCCTTTGACTAGTACAAAAAAAGACATGCATGACTTCTTAGCTCACCTGAGTACAGCATGCTCATGGTGAGCTATAAGGATGGCCCTATGTCTGACGTCCAGTATCAGCAATTTTCTTTAAACCACGGATAGGATTTTTACTTAACTTCACAGGATTGATCCTTATGAGGCCCTCTTTCAAAGTTGTTCAATTGGTTCGATTGGTTGAAAGAGTAGGTCACAGGAGCTAAAAATAGATTTGAAAATCTTCTGCAAAACTGCAAGGCCTAGAGCTTAGATATTTGGTGTGTAGCATTGTCTAGTGGACCTCTACCAGTTTGTTCAAATCATGGATCAAAATTGGCCCCCAAGGGTCACTTGATTTTACATCTATAGACTTATATAGGAAAAACTAGAAAAATCCTCTCGCTAGAAACCACAAGGCCTGGAGTTTAGATATTGGATATGTAACATAGTGGACCTGAACCAATTTGATATTTGGTGTGTAACCTCAACCAAGTTTATTCAAATCATGCCTGGGATCAAAATTGGTCCTGTCCCAGGGGTCATTTGATTTCATAGACTTATATAGGGCTATGACCTAAAAAATGTGGACTATATGTACAGTTTTCATGTGGAATTTAGATTATCTTGCTGTACTTCTGCATGGATTACGCATTCAGTGTGACTATGCTATTAGGCATTGAAGGCAACATTTCTCAGATAAGAGATTTCAGGACCCTCTTGTTTGATTTAGAATCTAGGTTAAGTTTTTTGGTGACACCTCACGTTTTCACTGAACCCTTGAGGAATTTCTTCATAAGTTGGAATACCTACTTATGACCATCACCTCTACTTGAAGACAAGAGTATGTAACTCTGTCATGGATTTTGACATAATGGATGGTTTCTAAACTGTCTATCAAGTATGTTTACATTAACCGGCTTACCCAACCAGTGTATGTGTAGCATGTGGTGATCGGTTGACCTGGTTTTTTCAAAAGATCATGTGCTTTTTGTTTGTGATAATGTTTGTGAGCACTTGACCTAGGAAAGAATAAAAAACTGTCAAAATATCAAAAGTGGAGGAGTTACATACAAATTGTGTTATGTCCTTTATGCCCCTTTACCGACTTTGAATCTTGGTTAATTTTTATGCTCCGCCATCTCCATTGGGGGGCATATAGGTTTTCGGTCTGTGTGTCCGTCCGTCACAACTCAGGTTTACCTTTGCGTTTCAGCTTTTTTTCTAAGAAGATGCCTTCACATCTTTATGAAACCAAGTACACATGTATATCATGATATGATCTATTTAATATTTATTCAAATTTATTGCTGTGACCATTATTTTACAGTTGGATAACATTAAAAATTAGTTGTTCTCGCTCAGGTTTACCTTTGCATTTTAAGCTTTTTTTCTATGAAGATGACTTCACATGTTAATGAAACAAGGTATACATGTACATCATGATATGATCTATTTAATATTTATGCAGATTTATAGCTGTGACTATTATTTTACAGTTGGATGAACATTAAAAAATTGGTTCTTCTCGCTCAGGTTTACCTTTGCATTTAAGCTTTTTTTTCTATGAAGAATTGACTTCACATCTTTATGTTTCTAGGTACACATTTATATTATGATATAATCTTTTTAATATTTATGCAAATTTGTGGTTGTGACCTATATTTCATGGTTGGATGAACATGGTATATTTGGTTGTCTTGCTTTTGTGTTTAAGCTTTTTTTCTCTATGAAGATGACTTTACATCTTCATGAAACTTGACATTAATGTTTATCATGTCATGGATTATTTACCATAGTATTTATTTAATTTTATGGCTATGACTTGGTAAAATTGGTTATTCTGCCCCAGGTTTACCTCTGTGTTTAAACTTCTTTTTCTCCAAAGGTAATTTCACATCATCATGAAACTTTGTACAAATGTATATCATTATATAATCTTTTAAAAATACAAGCAAATATTTAGTTCTGACCTTATTGGAGGGGCGTTAGTGTCTCACAGACACATTTTCTTGTTTTGCACTAACTCACTTTTTCACCGAATCTTTTGAGATATTGCTTTGAAACTTGGAATACATGTTTATTACCCTTGTTTACCTTTTGATAATACAGAGTTTCTCATTTTACCTTTACTGCAATATTTTTTTATTGACAAGTTCTAAAATAGTTTAGCAAGCTGTCATAAAGAGAGCTTGTTAATTTTTATATACAGTAAAGCCTCTAGTACTGGTCACCTCTTAGTAGCTGTCATGTTAAGTCTGTCAGTTAGTTTTGAAAACAGTCACCTTCTACCTCCAGCCACTGGTTTATTCTGTCCTGAACTAGTCATTAACTTCTAAAATGGTCTTTGTCTTACATGCAGTTTACATGACACAATCCCCTGGGTAACCTGACATACCAACTGATATCTGTAAGAAGCAAATCACGACAAGGCAGCAAGCAAGGTCATTAATCACCTTTAATTCTTGTTTCGGTATGCATTGCATGGAATGTTTTTAGCAAATGCAGCTTATGTTTTAACTGAGCATATTAATATTATGGTAAATGAATGTTTGCTTTTTTTCAGCTGGAGACCTCAGCATTTGAAATAACTGATGAGACTATCACAGAGGTCAGGCAGATGGCATTATTGGCCATACAGGATGAAGCCAGCAGGCAGGTAGAGGCAATAAAAGAAGTGGGTGAGAAACAGAAACACTCTGTAGAACAGGCTGAGAAGAAAGCTGTTGACAGTATTGGTTTGGAGGGTGAGAAACAGAAACACTCTGTGAAGAAAAAGCTGTTGACATTTGGTTTGGAGGGTGAAAACAGAAACACTCTGTGAACAAATTTTTGGGGGTTTGGGGGAAAAAATCTGTGAATGTCGCTGGAGAACAGCAGATAAAGAACATACAGCAAGCTGCCACAACCCAAGCAGATGCCAGATACCAGGAGGAGAAAAACAGTATGAGCAATTTTATTACCCTCTAGATCCCATCTCTATCCCCTTTCACTTCCAGAAGTCCAACACTTTACAGAGGGTGGGATGAATATAGACAGGGAATACAAAGACTCTTACTATATATGATGCACAGAACAAGTCTGAGAATTTTTAGATTTGAGAAATGAAGAAAATATATTTCATTATTGATGCTGTCTGTCATCTGCTTAAGTTTTTCTGCTCTCTTAATCTTGGGCTCTTATCCAACTTGGATGTAGTTTTTGTGTCACATATGTAGCATGGGAAACACAATGTCATAGGGATCACAATGTTGGCTGCATCGTCACACTTTCTTGTCCAGAGCTTAACTTCAAAACTATAACATGGATTCAGTCCAAACTTGGAACATGGATACCCTTACAAGGTTAAGAAGTGCACAAGGTCCGTAACTTTAGCTCATCTAATTCTTGAATTATTCCCCATAGTTGATTTTGTTTATAAAGTATTGTCTGAAGCACAACTTCAACACATTTGTATGGATTCACTCAAAACTTGGAACATGGATACCTACTGAGGTTAAGATGTGCAGTGCTCAAGAACCATAACTCTAGCTCACTTCATTTTTGAATTATCTCCCTTAGTTGATTTTAAAACTAAATGAACCAGTGAAAACTCTATGGTTATGTTCACCGGCATGAGAAAATGTGTACCTGAAGTTTGTTTAAAAATCTAGTAAGTAATAGCAGAGTTACGGTCCCTATCTTTGCGAAAAATGAATTTCTTTAATATTGTAATATTATATTTTATGACACACACTTCACATTTAACTTTACAGATATGTCCTTTTTTATGTGTTGTTGTTCATCTCGAGTTTTGTTGATAAATTTGTGACAGTTTGTATGATAATGTGATGTTACAAGTGCATTTATTGGGTCCTATAAATCTGTTTTTAGGTGCGGGGGGGGGGATGTCAGCTTGTTTGTCTGTCCATCAAATTCTGTCTGTAGACACAATCTTGTCTGTACCACTGGCTTTAATTTGATGAAACTTCACTGGATTGATCAGAATTAACTCCAGTTGTGCATATCGTCACCACATTTGGGTCTAATGTATTGCCACAGAGTTATGGCCTTTTTGTATTTTTGACGAAATCATGTCTGGACTTAATTTTGGTGAAACTTCAGTCATTATCAAATCTAGTTGAGCGTATCCTCAGCACATTTGAGTAGTCTGAATTACATAGCTTTATGACCCTACATCTTGTCCATCTGTCTGGCTTTCTGTCTGTAGACACAATCTTTTTTGCTATTTCTCTCCAAAACCCATGGATTGAATCAGAGTTATGGTCCTCAGTATTTTTGATGCACTTTATCTCCAAAACCCTCGGTTTTGATGAATTGAATTGGATGAAACTTCACACGATTTATCGGTATCAAGTCAAGTTGTGCATATTAACAGCATGTTTCAATGGAATCCGATGTTTTATTACAGGGTTATGGCACTTTGTTTATTTATTGATCATGAATTTTTGTTAGGAGTATAGCTTGAAAACTTTCAAAGGGATTTACTTATAAATTTAAATATGGATATATAGCAAGTATTGAGGTGCATTGTCCAAGAAACTCCACAAGATTTTGTCTTGTTGGCATTGGTATTGGTTAAGGTTTTCATTCAGGTACATTTCTCCATACCCATCAAACATATTCACTTGGTATAATTGTGTACTGTCAGGAGAGGAAGGGTCGCTAACTCTGAAAATCATTTTTGCATAGCTATTGCCATTTTTTAGACTTAGAATTTTCTTGGCTGGTTTAATTTTGGTTAAAGTCCCATTATTCTTCCAAAAGCAGTACATATTCTCCAGATAGAAAATCAAAATATGTTACATGTTTGTTAAGGGATTTATTTTGTACCTATATTTGCTGATGACCACATTACTTTAGTGCATAAATACTAAAGAACCTTTGACTAGAGATCATTCAAGTTTTTTGTTTACAAAATACTGGATTTGCATATTCCACATATCTTCGTAAATTTTCTGACGTTTCCCATAGACAATCCTCATGTCTCCATTAACGAATCATGAGTACATAAATTGATAAAGTAACAGATAAACAAATTGTGATTCAAATTCAAATTATTTCTGATTACAGACTGTCTTTGGGAATGCTCGCCAATGCAAAATGTGAACATTGAGGGTATTTTGACATCCATACAAGACAATAAATCAAAATGGCATTATTTGGTCAACGTTTTTAATGCATCTAACTATTACTTTACAGCAGATATTTGCTCAGTCTGCATTATGTCAATGTTATTTTATCTTTTTCACAAAATTTGTTTAAATATGAAATACAATGGGCGTTTTAAGATTGAGTTTTTCAAAAACTGTCAGCCATATTCATTTTAAACTTTTATCACTTGTTAACTAAGAGCAGGTAACTCTATAAATCATTTTGGAACAGTTATGGCCCTTTTTGCATCTTAAAACTCTTCGCTGGTTTAGTTTTGTTTGTTAAGGTCAATTTCTCATATTCACATCAAACTTTGATAACTTGTTCAGTAACAAATGAGAACCCATTTCAAAAGAGCAGGTAATTTAAAAAAAAATCATTTTGGCACAATTTTTTGCCGTTTTTTTTTAGCCTGTGTCCGTTGTCAACAATTTACTTAAAACGACATCTCCTCTGAAACCGCTGGGCAGAATTTGATTAAACTTGGCAGGGATGTTCCTTGGGTGAACCTTCACAAAAGTTGCTAAAATAAACACTTGATCCATGTGGAACTCTGGTTACCATGGCAACAGAAAGAAGAAGAAAAAAAAGAAGAAAACTTTAAAAATCATCTCCTTCAAAACTATTGGCCAGATTTCAAAATATTTTGGTACATAAGTTCCCTTTGGTAAGTCCCTACCAATATTGCTAAAATTATTTTGATCTGTATAAAAACATGGCCTCCAGGGCGGGGCTAATTTGCCTTATATGTATATAGTGGAATCTTTAAACGACATCTCCTTTGAAACCGCTAGGCAGAATCTGATGAAATTTGGCTGGGATGATCCTTTGGTTAACCTTCACAAAAATTGCTAAAATAAACTTGATCCATGTGGAACTCCGGTTACCACCATGGCAATGGAAAGAAAAAAATATGAACACTTCAAAAATCATCTCCTTCAAAACTAGATTGCCAGATTTCAAAATATTTTGCAACTGATGTTCCTTGGGTAACTTTCTACCAAGATTGCTAAAATAATTTTGATCCGTAAAAAAACATGGCCGCCAGGGGCTGGACTTATTTGCCCCTTTTATGTATATAGTGAAATATGTAAATGACATCTCCTCTGAAACTGCTGGACAGAATTTGATTAAATTTGGCAGGAATGATCATGGGGTGAAGCTTCACAAAAGTTGCTAAAATTATTTTGATCTGTAAAAAACATGGCCTCCATGGGTGGTTCTAATTTGCCTTTTATGTATATAGTAAAATCTCTAATGACATCTCTGAAACCGCTGGACAGAATATGATTTAAGGTGGCAGGGATGATCCTTGGGTGAAGCTTCACAAAAGCGGCTAAAATTATTCCGATCTGTAAAAAAACATGGCTGCCAGAGGCAGGGCTAATTTGCCTAATTTGTATATAGTGAAATCTTAAAATGATATCTCTTCTGATATAACTAGACAGAATTTGATTAAATTTGGCAGGGATGATCCTTGGGTGAAGCTTCACAAAAGTTGCTAAAGTTTGCTGAAATTATTCTGATCCATAAAAAAACATAGCTGCCAGGGGCGGGGCTAATTTGCCTTATATTTATATAGTGAAATGACATCTCCTCTGAAACTGCTGGGACAGAATTTGATAAAACTTTGCAGGGATCACCTCCTTCAAAACTACTGGCCAGATTTCAAAATGTTTAAATACAGACTGATGTTCCTTGGGTAACCCTATACTCAGGTGAGCGATCCAGGGCCGTCATGGCCCTCTTGTTTTACTTACAATTTTCTGTAATGGTCAAGCTTTTTCCCTAAAAGAAACAAATTTACTTCAAATTTGGAATACTTGTTTGCTATCTATAAGGGAACCCATTCCAAAATAGCAGGTAACCCTAAAATATATTTTGGCACAGTTTTCAACTTAAAATTTTCTTAGTTAAGTTTGTTGTCAAGGTTAATTTCTCAAAACTGTCAAACACATTCACTTCAAACTTGGAATATGTGTTCACCACTATGAGAAGAGGAACACATTTCAATAGGGCAGATAACCCTAAAACTTATCTTGGCACAGTTTAACCTCTTGTTTGACTTAGAATTTTCTGTATTGAAAAATGAGGTCCCCAGAGAATTGGCTAGTTTTCATATATATGACTTTGTATGCTCCTAATTAAGAAAATTTCAAAGTTCTTCTTCTTTGAAACTATCAGTCAAAATTTAATTTCAAATGGTCACTTTATTGCTATCTACCATAATTGCTAAAAGAAAGTTGATCTCTTTAAGAATAATGCCCCATAGTTGCCTTATATTTATACTATATGCTGCTGAAGGTATCCAGGTAAAATCAAGTTACCTACATTGTTTTATTTAGGCTATATGACTCTGATGAGTGCTCTAGGCCCTCTTTGTTTATCTTAGAAATAAAAAAAGGTCTCATAGGACTAGGTGTATTGCTAACTTTCGCGTTATTTTTAAAATATGGACCCATATTTCATCCTCAGTCACAAAAGTGGAAAAATGTTTCTTGTCATATTTTGGATATAGTTTCAAGAGATTTTTATCGATACTGGAGTGGACTTTCGATCTTGCATAGAATGAAATTTTGTGGCATGCATGACTTAAAAGGTATTTAATATAGATCAACAAAACTTCACAGGCATATTCATCATGATATGAATAGATAATGAAAATGGATTATTGCAATTTTTTCTTGTTCAATGCATTTGCAAAATTGTTAGTCCCCTACCGGTGTTCACACCGGAGGGGACTATAGGTTTGCCCTCCGTCTGTCCGTCCGTCCGTCTGTCTGTCCGCTCAAATCTGGATCCCGCGATAACTTAATAACTAAGCAAGCTAACTTGATGAAACTTGGTGTTTGACTAGATGCCAATGTGTAGATTATGCACATCATTTTATTTTTGTTCTTCGACTAAAATTGTGGTTTCTATGGTAACGGAAATAATGAAAATATGGCAGAAAATGGGATCCCGCGATAACTAAGCAAGCTAACTTGATGAAACTTGGTATATGACTAGATGGCAATGTGTAGATTATGCATGTCATTTAATTTTTGTTCTTCACTAAAATTGTGGTTGCTATGGTAACGGAAATAGTGAAAATATGGCAAAAAATGGGATCCCGCGATAACTAAGCAAGCTAACTTGATGAAACTTGGTATATGATTAGATGGCAATGTGTAGATTATGCACGTCATTTTATTTTTGTTCTTCACTAAAATTGTGGTTGCTATGGTAACGGAAATAGTGAAAATATGGCAAAAAATGGGATCCCGCGATAACTAAGCAAGCTAACTTGATGAAACTTGGTATATGACTAGATGGCAATGTGTAGATTATGCACGTCATTTTATTTTTGTTCTTCACTAAAATTGTGGTTGCTATGGTAACGGAAATAGTGAAAATATGGCAAAAAATGGGATTGATTACCATATTGAGTCAAGGTGGAGCCGGTAGGGGACTTTATGTGTTGCATACAACACCAGTTACTTGTTTTAAATGTCATGGGTCCATTTCCAGTTGTGTAATATACTATAATTACCATAAAAACTTGATCCTTTTAATCTGAAAGAACAATCTTAAATGTTTTTCTGTTTTTGGTAATGTAATTGTTTATACATTTCCTATTATAAATTTCTGTTTTGTTTATTTCTGTTTTATTAGAAAATTTGATACTGAAATCACAGTCTTTAAATGTGAAGCTTGTCACATGTGACAGGCCCAG
>CM037780.1:17869241-17907491 GCA_021229015.1 Solen grandis | reverse complement strand
GCGTTATCCGAAACTGAATTTACTTTTATTGAACAAAATGAAAATACATTCTTCGACCTTTGTAACTATGGCAGCAAAACAGTATATATTATAAATAGTTTTGTACCAACCCTTTCGATTGGATTTTTATAACAGACCTAGGCATCATATGATTAATTCTTAGTTTATTTTGTTACTAGAAATGTGTCAGTAAGAATATATGTAATACATTTTTTTTTCTTCTTCTTCAAACTTTAATTTAGTTACATTGGAACGGAAGGGCGGCGTACAAGAACTTTTAGGCCGACCCTGACTTTTCATAGTTTATGAAATAAAACATGTTTAAACTATGTGATGAACTTGTATTTATTGAAATATTGTATTGCATCTACATTAATTTCGCATTTTTGCGGTGGTCTTATCACAAATACAGTTGATAACCGATTGATCATTAAGATAATTCTCCACTGACAGAAAGAGTAATTCCTAATAATTAAAGGGGTGTATTCAAGATCTCTTATTTATTCGAGGCAATACGGTCATTCAGTTGTGGTATTAAATTTACCAACTCCGCGATATCCATTTTGGTGTGCAGCTGTATACAGGTAGAAAGAGATCCCAAATACACAAGGGACACACAAATGGATATAGCCTACAGGAAGACTTGTTAAATGTCCGATTAACAATCCGCATTGGTGAAGGGATAAGAGAAGGACAAAAGCCAAAGACCATGACATCTCATGCAAAATAACTTTCAGACCTTACTAACAAGTTTTACAAAGATTTGGCTTAAAATGTGACCCCAGTGGTATGAATATCATAAAGATTTGACCTAATGGCCTAATTTTTGGACACCGCCCTATCAGTGATATTGGACTTGACAGAGATATCATCACGACAAACATTCTGATCACTTTTGAGAAAGACTCGGCTAATTATGTGACCCCTTGAGCGTATAAACAGAATTATACTAAGATTTGCTTACTGACCTACTTTTTGACCCCGCCCCATCCATGAATAAACTCGACTGAGACAATATAAAGACATACAGTCTGAGCATGTGTGAGGAACATTGGATAAAAATTGTGGCTTCTAGAGTGTACCATTTTTTTTATAAATAAAGGGTCATAACTACTAACCTAATGGACCGATATCAGCCATAATCGAACTTGATCGAGATAAAATGGTCATTGTTATCAAGTTTCAAAATGATTGTTAAAGAAATGAAGACGTTAGAGTGTAAACACTAAAGTGTTGACGACCGGCACCGGACACTCATCGGATCACAAAGCTCATCCTAAGTGTTGCTCAGACGAGCTAAAACATTTAATCGAAATTTTGGTTTGTCGCAGCTGCATACCAAATCCATGACTATCTAACCAGTTGGCTACGATTTCAGTATTCACCGTGTGAGTTTTTTTAAAGGTCATCCCGATTCTTTTATCGTTATATGTCGCTTCTTTAAAATTATTAATGTGCAAAATATATTTAATGTATCAAATATCATCGTTTAGGGTGTTCAATTGACTAAACACAGTTGCTATCGACTCTTCCTCTGTGATTTAACCACTGTCGATAGGCAACGTGATTGTCAGTGCGCTGATTGTTTTGACGTGATGGCGGAGTCTTGACCTTGGTGACGGCATGACGATATGGTCAGCCGATCTGATCTTCGGCGTGACTTATCAGTTCCAGTGAAGACGTAGCCGACATTTGAGATTTAGGACAGTAACACTACAGGAGACACATCATGAAACTCGCTATCGTCATTTTTGCTGGTAAGTTTTATATATTAAATATAGTTTAAGTCGTTTATTTAAGATGCTTTAGCAGCTGATATAATTTATGTCATTAATGATTCGTTAATGGTAGTTTTAGGTCCCCGCTTGACGAGATCGAAGAGGATTTTTTGACATTTTGTTATTAAAATAAACCGTATTTCAAAATGAAAAGAAAGAAATGGATAAAATAATGTCATCATGAAAGTTTTGTTTTTCAAGAAATATTTGGTATTAACATACCTCTTCAAAAAGTCGAGCTGAAGCGAAATTCTTGAAATTGGTGATTTACTACCACATACCCCCTCATTGCCGTGGGCTTTAATCCCAATCTAAAGGCTCGGACCTCTGTCCGCTTGGAATTTTCATTACTAAAAGATGATTAAATGTATACATGTACTCACAAAATGATTTTTTGCACAGAGCATAGGTATATCATATCGCAATTAAATATTCATTTATGCAGTCAATTGCATGTTCGAGTTCGCCACCAGACCGTGTCTTCCGATAAACCTTTTATATGGGAATGTGATTCATTTATCCCGATTTCCTGTTGCTTGCCTCTCAAATTTCATATCTCATATGCTTGAGATGGTACCCTAATGAAATCCGTAATAGTGTCACTAAAATATAAGTTAGCTAGGGGTTGTTAATGTAATTAATTTGTATTCATTGAGCCATGATTAAAGATACTGCTTATAAAAATAATAATAACTTGATAGTTGATTGAGAATTTGTGCTGTAAATTTAGCCAAAACGATGGGACGCGAGGCCATTGTTTAGCTCCCTGTCATAATCATTCAATCTTTAATATTGCATTTCTAAACAGATTAAGCTAAATGATTGTCATAATAGCATTGTTTGATCAGGTTAAAAGTCGAATCTGACGAGCAATAGTGACTATTGAATTTTATTTTGTTTGAGAAGGAGTTAGTTGACACTCTCAATGTATGGTGCCATGATTATAAAGACACGTTGAGGCGGAATATGATAGACAAATAACAAGATATTATTAAAACTTTTTAATTCTTTTGTCCGGTCTTTTGAGTGTTTTGGTGTCACTGAATCGAGGTATCTACTCACTCTCTCTCTCCTCTCTCTCCCTCAAAATGTGAAAAACTAATGCTTTTGTTAAGCATTAACTGAATTGTTGAAAAAGAAATAGCATATAAATGCCTTAAAAGCTAAAGGCTTCCTCCGGAATACCAAGCACAGTCCTATGTAGGTACAAACACATTTTATCCTTTTTTTTAATCATCAATCTGTAACAAATACAATTTCAAATTATATCAGAAAAACAGTATATGGTATAGTTATCTATTATTAAACTATTATCATGGTCTTTCAGTTACTTAAAAAAAACTTCAATGCAGATGCAAACATGAACATATTGTCCAGCAGTTTTGCTCAAAGTCTGCAAAGATTTACATTTACTGTAAAATTTCCACGATTTGATCATGGCCACAATTTAATGATGTATGGATTACCTTTTAATGGGAAGCTTTGATTGAAATGTGCCTTAAGATGGATCGCTTACATTTATTCCTTTTGACTTCACATAATATAGACGTTATCATTATCTTTTTCATAAGGCCCCAACCTCTCAATTTTACTTATGACCTTATATATCTAAAAATGTTCAGATCCCCATCCGTAAACCATATATATTCTTATTCCTCGTGATTAAATGGATTGATTGTTTTTTTCTTTTATGTTCACATAAGTCACCAAGAGGTCAGGTCCCACCCCCTGAATTTTACTTATGACATTTTACTTATGACCTTATATCTCAAACAATGTTCAGATCCACACCCCTAAACTACATATATTCTTGTTCCACATGATGAGACAGATTGAATGGTACTTCTTTAATGTTCACATGGGTCACCAAGGGGTCAGGACCCACCAAAAAAAAAAAAAAAATTAAATTTTCCCGGGGGCCACAATGGGGTCTTCCCCCCCCCAATTTACTTTTACCTTTATTTAAGAAAAAAAAGCATTGAGATCATATAGTCTTGTTCCTCATGATGAGATGGATTGAATGGTACTTCTTTGATGTTTACATGGGTCACCAAGTGGTCAGGCCCAACCCCCCAATTTTACTTGTGACCTTATATCTCAAAGTATATCTCATGTTTAGATCCCCACTCCGTAACCAAATATTTTTTTCTCATGATGAGATAGATTAAATGATACTACTTTGGTATATGATTGTCTAAGGCAAATTTCGTTTTGGAGACTTAGTAACAGTTCACTGTTACAATTATTACTTGTTTCACTAAACTTGCCGGTCACTTGAAGTGCTGGGTCAGTAGTATTAACGGCCATTACCGTGGCAAATTAGATAATGCAATATAACGACGTCAGTGTTTTGTTAATTGAAGGCATCCTTTGCAATGTGAACGGCCTCAGTGTCAGGGCCAACGGTCACGGCCACCCAAGTGGAGGTGGTTCTGTACCTGGTCATAACGAAGTTGACAACGCTATAGTGAACATCGACATGCACGCACACTACTCCTCGGCGCTGTGCATTGAAATACTCATGGTGGAATGCTCTAAACACGTCACCCAACATGATGAACAGGTGTGTGGCACGGACGGAATTACTTATGCAAACCAGTAAGTACCTAACTGCGTGCAGAAGTACATATTCGTAAAATTCTACTTCTACCACATACGAAAATCGGGCAGGGTTTCACTTATCATATATGTTAGGAAGTCTGGGGTATATCTGTGGTTCTAACTGAGTGTACGGAGCCATCCTGGTGCTACTATTAGGGCCCCACACCTTGATGTGGGTGCCCTATTGTAATGAACCTGACCGTCAGACAGTCTGTCCGTCAGTCACGCTTTTAGTCCGTTCTCTGATAGTTTTTTTCTTATATTTTTGATCGATCTTCATCGTACTTGCTGGGAATGTTTTTTGACGGCGGCCTTGCTGATTTGCATATTTTCCATGGCAAATTTAACTGGACGTAGCCGCGCCTAGTGCGTATCCATGCAATGCGATTCTGCATCAATGAATACAAGTGGAATATGTTACACAAACGTTTCATTCATAACCGTAACCGCCGTTATTGTGTTATTGTTTGTTCACATGTTTTTATACGCCGCTGGAGTCGGTCGTATATTGGCCTCATCTTCTCCGTCTGACCGTGCGTCCGTACGTCCATTTTTTGTGAACGCAACTCCTCCTACATTTCTGATTGAATCTTTTCAAAACTTGGTCAAGGTCATTACTATGATGGGTTGATATGCATGAAGTGGCGACTTTCCGGTTCATTGCTTTTTACAAGATTTGTGTCCCTTGAAACTTAGTCTCTGTAGCTGATTGATATTGCAGCCTTGTAACGCAACTCCTCCTACGTTTCTGACCTAATCTTTTTAAATTGTGGATAAACTGTTTTGTTCAAGAAAACACCAAGCTACCCCCTGCAGGGCTCGAACCTACTAACCAGGCAACCACATTCTCAGGCCCCTGTCTTTTCATCACTTTTAGTGATTGCCTCACTTTGAGAAAAGTATATATTCGCGAATATACTGCTCTTTCAGCTATATTAATTGGTCTCACAGACTTCATTATGAGCTTATGCTTACAGAACTGTTAAAAGCAATAATTAAAAGGACCCTCTTGGTCTTTATATTTTGTGGCGGCGTATATTGTGGCAGCACTGGCACTATTGTTTTACCATTATTTTGCACTAAAAACATCCATGTTAAGGATATTTTCAGTGCAAAATATCCGTGACGTTAGCAACCCATTTTACATACATGAAGATCTACTCCTGTAAGAAGAAAAAAAGTTGCGCTCCGCATTAGAAACTCCAACGTAATTAACCTAACGTAGTTCATACGTAATTTTGCATGATGGCGAGTTAGGTTCCTCCCAGAGCATTTCTTAACTTTGAAATTGTAAGGCAAACATTCAAGAATCTTAAATAATCAAAAATATTTTTCAATTTGTACACATACTCGACAACGGATACAATGTATACATCAGGTTTACTAGTACTGAAGAAAGGAAATGACCTACTTAGGTATGCAACTTATGAATGAATCAGGTTCATACCTTATCCAATTATTATTAAAACAAGAGCGATTCAACTGCTTGTAGCAACTATAGTTGCACGAAAGCATGTGTAGTTTTTGGCGTTATATGACCTTTGCCTCTATTGTTTCAGTCACTACTGGGTTTAGAATTATAACTTTCTTCCGCCGCCGTCTCTCAGCGCATTAAACGCTTTGATAACATTCGAGACAACGGGGTTAGAATTTCATTCCTTAGTATTTTTTTAACCTATGTGAAATGGCCTAAGCTGCTAAGATGAGATACAAATTAATTCAGCTCTTTCTTTCCTTTTCTGTATCTTAAACAATAGGAGTGTTGCATTTTTGTATACATTTTTTTCGTAGCATTTTAAGGCAACATGATGCCGACAAATTCACAACTCTATATTGCGCACATCTCTTGAACTCCGTATTTGTAGAGAGAGAGCGTGTGTTAGTAAACGCGCTCACTATTTAGGATATAAAGTATTGTGCTTCCCTTCAAATGACTGATGACACCTTTAATTTTTTTAATTAAGTCAATCCGTCCATCATTAAATTATAATCATGAACTTTCAAATGCTTAAAAAAGATTTCAGTTCAGACTTTCAATTTTCATTTGCTCAATTCTTTAAAGCCTTGCGTTTGCTAAAAATAAATCCCGTGATCACTTGATGGATCATGATCATAATGTAATATTACTTAAACGAGAGAAAGTTTAACATTTTTAAACATAAAACATTGAAAAGAACTTATTTGTTCAAATTATGTACATCATTTATGCAGGTTTCATTGTGCAACATGAAACATGACTTTGACCTCATGCATATTTCAGCTGTCTCTTTTTGCACGCCTATTGCGAGTTCGCATACAACCCGAACCCCCTTCAGGTTCAGAATCATGGAGCGTGTCCCGCCACGCAACCTACCACGCCACCAGCTGCTGGTACAACCGTCGCTGGCACAACTTCCGGTTCCGGTGGCGTTATGACAACTGCCACTGGACCAGCTATGACAACTACCGTACAAACAACTGTTCCTCCAACTTCTGACCCTATCAACGGAATTATTCAGAATGTGTTCTGCATGAATGTTGCCTCAATCTCTTGCGCTACAGGGTTTCAGATCATCTGTGGCTCAGATGGCCAACTTTATCCAAACCAGTAAGCATTTGATGTATACCTATGTCATCACATGATCGCTCCCTAGAGTCTTCCACAGTAATCTCCCTTACATTACAAAATTTAGTCCCCGCATGCCATGTTGTTTGACACGCGCGTGATGTTTGTCAATTATAAAATCATTTTTATTGTTAACACTTTGGTGTGTGTGTGTGTGTGTGTGTGTGTGTGTGTGTGTGTTGTTTTAAAGTATGTGGAAAACGTTTTTTTAATGTCGATCCTTTAAAGATACTAGTGAACAAGAAATATCTTTAAAAAAGATATTCGGCGTAGGATGAAAGAAAAACGAGATTTCCAGTCTTCTAGAACATTCCGAGGAAAAGCGCGCGAAAGACCGACGCACAACAAATTTAGTACGCTCTAGAAATAGTTCAGTATTTTTTCTATGAAATGGAAAAAAAATTATATCTGTAAATAGGCTTGTTTGATATTTGTTCATATATTATTGCATATGACAATTATGATTTACAAGCGTTATTAGTTGTGTTTGTTTTGGCGAATTAATTTTCAATGAGAGCATCTCGGCAGGCTGGAAGAATTCAATATACATAGTAATTAAGGGGTTTCATGTCATAACACGGTGGATTCTTTTTTGTTGTTTTAAATCATTTTCACAAAGTAGCATTCCTCAATTGATGGAAAAGGATTGTATTTAATTTACTGAAATCACTTTCATGTTTACATCAAAAAGAAAAGTAATAACACCAAGCTGAATGATATATACAAGCTGCACCCCTTATTTACAGTAATTTTATAGTCCATAATGATGCGTTAACCAATAACAGGAGTCCTTTTATTCAGCTTAGAATTATTTACGGCTGTTAGCGTACATTTGATTGGTTTAAGATGCGAGTTGAAATCGAAATGATACAGCTACGCCGAAAAAAACACCAAATAATCAAACAAGTTTATGCTACGTGAGGGGAAGTAGTTCTCATAATCCCCAAGCGTAGCAACGACTCTGTAGGAGTTTGTCGATGGAGTAAAAAGACGTCACGGAGTAGAAATGTTGTCGTTTTTTCGACGCCAGATTTCAGCACTCTTCAGATGTTCTCATTTTAACAGTAAACAGCATAGAGGTGGCACACACCGAATATCATGGACAATAACATATAGGTTTGTTATTCATTTTGTGTGGTCTACTTAGAATAGAAACGTTTTCCAAACTATTAACCTGGTAAATTTGACTTAATATGTCATTCAAAATGTGGGCATTATCTTTACTGTTACACTTATATTGCCACGGACTTTTTTAGAAATCTCATGTCTAGGCAGAACGTCATTGCACAAGGATCACTATGCAAGGCAGATTTAGGGGGTCACCGTAGTCAAGTGATGAGGCTCATTGAATACGAGTTCGAACGTTAGGGGTTCGGCTACTATTTCAAGACACTTAACAGGAACCCAAGAACCAAGACGTCGGAGTGAATAAGCAACGAGTTATTCAGCGGCAGTCATCACTTGTCAACATCTCCCCACCAATTACAGATTAGTCAAAGTTATCCGTCTACTATGTTGTCTCTCACAGTTGACGAAAGGGATATATTATGCTTCAAAAAGCAGTGTATATTCTTTGGACAGAAAAGCAAACTGTTCGTGCTACAGATTTGTTACGAGATGCAACCTGTACTGTACCTACTCGTTGACGACAACGTCACTACAATGCATAAATAAGAAATTATCTTATTCTAATGATCATTCAGTAGTTTACATAAATAATTAATTTACATATTCCGTATATTCTCGTCAATTTTCCCTAGATATTCCGTATGTCTCCGTTTACCAATCACGAGTACATAAACTGATGACATAACAGATAAACAAAATGTTATTCGACGACGGTTTTTCAATTCCGATTACAGACGGTCTTCGGGAATGCTCGCCAAAATGAGATCATTTTAAAATCCACCTTAAATACTTAATTGCGTAATTTGATCAACGTTTCGATGCGTTTAACTGTTATTTTACAGAAGATGATTTCACATTATGTACCATTTGCGTATAAAGTATACAATATCATATGTCAATATTGGTCCTCCGTGGCCGAGAGGGTAAAGTCGCTGACTTTAACACTCACTCAGCCCCTCAACGCGTGGGTTCGAATCCCGGCAAGGTCATTCGGATTTCATGTGTGGAAGCCTTTCAGCTGGCTTGCGGTAGGTCGGTGGTTCTACCCGGATACCTCCGTGCATTAGAGGTTTTCCTCCACCTGTAATTAGCTGGACGTCGCTATAATTTTAACTGAAATACTGTCGAAGCGACTGTAAACTCAAATAGTCAAGTCATATCTCAATGTTATTCTATATTTTCTTTTTCATGAAAATTGAATCATTATGAAATATAAAGGGGTTTTAATATTAACAAACATAATACTCTTTATTCCAGGTGCGAACTGTCGAAGGCAAAATGTAACAACCCTTCATTAACAACAGCTGATCAGTCTACCTGTGCTCTCCCTGGGTCCGGCTAGATATGAACATTCAGAAATATTGTTCATGACTTTTCTAAACGTTTAAATAAAAACCCGAAAATGAATATATTTTTCTGCTCAAAATGAATAAAATGGAGGCCTTTGTAAATATGGTAGGAAAACATAAAAAGTGTTGTACCAACCCATTTGATTTGATTTCTTTAACAGACCTGGGTGTCATGTATATAGATCCTAGTTTGTGGTGATACTAGGAATGTGACAATACGAATATATCTCACAAAACTTACCTCTTTTCTTTCCCCAAAATTACACTTTGTCATATTTTAGGGAAAGACGGCGTTATGAGCGAGAACTTGTAAATAGAACTTACCCACTTCTCATAATAGATAAATTATACTTAGCAAAGCAAAAAAAAAAAATTCACAAAATGACCTTTAACTTTGCATTTATTTTGGAATTGTGAGGTCCTTTGAAACAATAAACAACAATGTATATAATCCGTGAAAATTTCATGAAGATCGATGAAAAAATAAAGTCGTCATAATCATAAAAAAAAAATAAAACGAAAAATGCATATTTTTTGAAAATTTGATTTTTCCACATTTTAGTGCATTTTGACCGATTATTGAGGACAAAAAAAAAAGAATGAGCGTGTCTAACCTCTAACAAAACTAGGCATGTTTTTCTTTGATACACCCTAATTTGCCTGTTTTTTTTGAAAGGTTCGAATTTTCAACGTCTTCAAGCTCAACAACTTTCAAGTAATGGACATTGCGACCCATCATATTTCATGGGACAGTTATGCAAAAAAAAAACTGCATTTAAATTGAATGTCGAAAGACAAAATTATTAACAATTATGTTTTAATGCAAAGCGCCCCCTAGGTGCAAAGCTGAGGACATAAATTTAGAAAAAATCCAAATGCTGCACAACTTCAGGTACATGTGATTATATATGGAAAATTTCATATCTCTAGCTTTTCTCATTATGCTGTTATCGCACTAGCAAGAAAGGTTAGAAGAAAATGATAATAATAAAAAAACACATAAAAAACAGAAGATTGGGTGGGGAAAAAACCATACAACTAAAACAGAAGAAGAACAATAGATTTTCGCACTGCGAGGTTCGAAAGCCTAATAATAATAATTTGAAAAATCAATAGAATAACAATGGGTTCCGCACTGCGAAAACCTTATTCCTTGAAATTAAAGTGGTACTCGGTCAAACCTGTCTTAATCCGTCAGTCAAGAGAACTAAAGGAAATGATCGTGTAACAGAGGTGACCACAAAATGAAGCTTAAACACATAAAAAAATGTTAGATTGGTAGTATCAAAACTGAACGCTAAATATAAGTTTACCTGTTAATACAGGTGGCCGTAATAACAGGTTCAACTGTATTTTAGGATAGCTTGTTTAGTCGGAACGATACGGTCGTACAGTTGTGGTTTTGAGTTTACCAAATCTGCTACAGCCATTTTGACTTTCAACTTAATACAGGTGAAAAGAGACCCAAATGCACACGGGACAACAAAGAAAAGCTCGCTATCTTGAAAACTTCTTGATGTAAAATTCCAATTAACAATTTGCGTTGGTAAAGGGATATCAAATGTATAAGGGTCAAAGACTATGACCTATCAGCTACCGGGGTGGATGGAGGCGAGAGCAGACTACCCACAATCTCAGCATAATTGAATAAATTCTTAACCAACTCAAGTCGAAATATTCGCTTTGGAAATCTTTTATTTATATCGTAAACAGGTACATGTGAATATAAGGTTATTTCTTTATGAACGGCACATCCGGGTACGTGATGGTAGGCCTACCTCTCTTATCTGAAATTGGAAAACAACGACATCATCAATAAGTTATTATCAAACAATCTAGTATATGCTTATTGGAAATGCAAGGTTAAGATGTGATGGTGAAAGAAAAATATTCCTCGAATACTTCTGGTTAAAACATTAGCACAGACTCATGGTTTGTTATACCGTAGTGTAGTACATTGTATTTACTACTTAGCTTTCAGAAAAATGGTTATTGGCGAAGATTAACACTAACAGGAAATAGTGATCTTGCAATTATCTTGGACATAAATAAGTGGAATTCAATCAAGATAAATGTTAAACAACATAAACACCATGTTATATATTTCAGCACATTCTTTTTTACCATTATTTATTAGCAATGCAGATATACACTTCAACCCTAGTAATTTTTATAAATACCGCTATTTAAGTGTCTGCGACTAATAAAACAATTATGATAATAAAAAAAAATAGAAAAAAATGTTTCGCAATAAGACAGCTGGACTATTTGTGAAGTTGTTTAAAGAATCTTTTAGAAGAAATGCAAAACCATACTTGGAAAGCAGCTAAAAAATTAAACTTGTTTAAAGATCGTGCATAGATGGTGTTAATTTTTGAAATGATACTGTGACAAAATCCACGCGTTCTTTCTTTATACATCGGCAATATACGACAAACAGTAATATCCAACCTCCGCAATTCTGGCATCGAATTTTAGGATAATATGCTACTTGTATCATTGCCATAACGATAACGTAACTGTTTTGCCTACATTAAGTAAACGTTGACATACTAAATAAAAAAGAAATGAAAACCGCAGACGTTTTATGTCCCGCCAACTCTGTTGTGGGGCATATAGATTTTCGGTCTGTGCGACCGTCCGTGTGTCCGTGCGTCTGTTCATCCGTCTAACCTCAGGTTTACCTTTGCGTTTGAGTTTTTTGTACATCATGATATGGATTAATTACCGATAGTAATTATTTAATTTTATGGCTATGACCTGGTAAAGTTGGTTATTCTGCCCCAGGTTTACCTTTGTATTTAAGCTTCTTTTTTCTTTAAAGGTAACTTTACTTCACCATGAAACTATATACAAATGTACATTATTACATTAACTTTTAAAAATACAAGCAAATATTTGGTTCTGACTATATCCCGGCGGGCGGGGCATTAGTATCTCAAAGACGCATATCTTTTTTTTTTCTTTCAAATGAGATTTCAATTTTTGTCTAAACAATACTTTGTGTCTCATATTACCTATAATACATAATAAAGATTTTATTTATACTTTCAATTCAGCATTGCTTAAGGACGTTTCAGCGGGTTACCACAAATTTTAATTTTACTTATTTTAATTTCTCATTTATTTTCAGTAGAATATTAAAAGAAATCCCAAATTTTAGGGTTTCTGTATTAAAAACATGATTAAAGGTTTTTAAATTTGCTAAATTTCCATTAAATAAAAATTTTTTTATTTAATAAAATTTTATATCGGAGTATTGAATCCAAAAGAATAAAGGATATCTGTCAATTGAACTTTTTAATCCAGAAAAATATATAGTAGTTTTTGTATACATTTAAGTCTAGACAAAATGACTATTTTTGCATGGTATTTTCCTTGCATGTTTTACAGTATTTTCACCTGTAATTTATGAAACATAAGTTCCAAATTATGAGATTTTTTTCTTGAAAATATTATTTTTCAATATAAAATTAAAGTATCTAGAATCTATCTTTCCAGTTTTAATCCTTTGAATTTTCAACAAATTTTAGCAAACAGTGATGTTTTATAAGGTAAATCTCTGAAACGAGTAAAGTGACCCCCTACTTTTAATTACTTTAATTTTTAAGTTATAATCTAAAGTACTTATGCTCATTTTTTTTAGAAAAAAAAAATGTCTGTAAGAAAAACAGCTACAACAACAACAAATAAAACCGCTGAAACGCCAATAACGAAATCTCTTTGCAAACTCAAGGAATTAAGTATAATGTACATCCGCTTACTGCGGTACTGACCCATGTCAACTTGAATGTTGATGCCCTCCTTCCCAAGACGGAACGTGCTGGTTCCCACAACCGTCTGCCTCTTCCTCACCGTCACATTGTACTCCCCTAGAAAGCCGTCCCTTACGCGCGTGGCATCCCCTTGACCCCACCACACTCGGTCGTTCGTGCGCCACGTGTTATGGTAAAGCTCCTCGTAGGCAAGCCCCGCCTCGTTTGGCTGAAACATGAAGGTTCAGACTCCTACCAGTGTTCGTGATATCATTTATCTCACCAGTATCAATTCTATATACATGTAGTGCGCCGCTGGTCAGAGATGCGATCCCGGTCATCGAAAGTCAGAGGCTAAAATAATGAAATGTTTATCGGCCATATTGTTAGAGACACTTATGAGTCCAATCTCCGCTAGGGGTGATCATTTTACAAAACATTTCCCATGAGCAAGGTACTGGTCCACCCCAGGAACAGAGGAGGCGGGTAGGGTAGAAAGTTCTAGTACGTGTTGCCCGTCGACTTAAAATTGAATATATATTAGTATGTAATGATGTGCTCATTTCAAAAAGGCATAATCCATTACGCATTTCTTATCAATGCTCTGCAAATCACCACTCCTATACATGTATCAAGTACATGTAATTTATTTGTTTGTTTGTTTGTTAATTGCGTTTAACGTCCTACTGATATTATTTCAGTCATTTGGAGTTGATGTCTAAATGAGACAGATATAGTGCTGTCACAATGCAGTATCACACCGTAGACATGTGGCAGGATACCACACCCAGTCACATTATCCTGACACCGGGCCAGCCAGTCCTGCAACTACCCTTATATGCTGAGCGCCAAGCAAGGGAGCTATACCAGTATCTTTGGTATGTCGCGGCCGGGGATTGAACACACGACCTCCCGCTCCCGAGGCGGACGCTCTGACCACTCGGCCACCGAAGACGATTGTATGAAGTAGGTTTAGGAGGGTTATGAAAGGCTTGTCTGTAACTGGAATTAACTGAACTACGGACTTGTTTTGGATGCATTTCATGTCGGTTTCAATAATTTTCGTATTCCGCGTATTGCTACATATATTTCGCAAAACGGTATTTTACGGTCATTAGAGCTACAATGTATACAAGTTATTTTGTGTCTTTGACAGTGGAGAAGTATAAAGTGCTGTCTCAATGTCATACCAAGTCATCACAATTGGCATTGTACCTCTAATCACATTATCCAAGCACCGAGTGAACAACTGTCACGCAAAGCAATAAAGCTATAAAAACAGTTAGAAATCTTAAACTACTTTGGTATGTCGTTACTGGAATACATTGCTTATAAAATTGTGATTAATCTGACGTAATAAGAGAGTAAGTACCGTGACGTCATCTCCCTCATACATCTTTGAGTCTGGTGTCCAAAGACGTCCGTCCCAAAATCCCCAGAGGATGAGTCCCTCCACGGACGGGTGTCCGTAGCACATGGTCATGAAGTCCGTGTACTGCTGGGCCTTCAAGGTAGCGTTCAACTCCTCTATGGTCAGTTCCGTGATCAGCACCGGAAGTCCGGCGTCAGCAACTATGTCAAGACGAGCCTGGTGCAAGAAGTATGAATATATTAAGATAAAACTAACTAAGGATGCCCTGAAAAGATTCCAGGCAGGGGACCCTGGAAATACAGAAACATTGCGGTAACTCGGATGATCGCAAGGTTCTGTATATTTGGACTCATGTAAAAGAAAATGTGCTAGTGGGACAGATAGAGCACCTCGGATAAGGCATGCTATTCGGATAATCGCTCCTGGGATATCGGAGTTTTACTTGACGTTTCGGTCTCGGTAACACAGTGGTAATATAAGGACTGACAGGGATACGGAATGGTAGCAGTTTTGTTTGAAGGGTGCTCTGAGCATTTAAAAGTTTAACTGTATGTACATGTATATGTGTACGTAGTTATATAAATAATCACTCATGCACAGAATAGAAGTTTGAGTCGCAAATCCCCTCAGGCTCTCATGATAACAGTACCCAGTCGTAAAGCAACTGCCATATGGATATACGTTCGTCAGTAATTGTTATAGTATATCACACGTTGCAACTTTGGAAACAGTTAAACATGTTGAAAGTGCACTGTTGTCTACAAAGAATTTAAACATATCGAAGTTCATAAATCATGGGAAATGGGATCGGACCACAAGTTCAGGCATCTCAGTTACAGTCTTTCCTGTACAATAAATATTTGAAACAATGTTGTTCGAAAACGTTTATGAATAGAGTGAATGGTTTCGTTTAGTGAGCGAAGAAACCAATCGTGCGAAATGCTTCAACAGCAGGCGCCAGTCAATACCTTGAGGGTGGTGATGTCCATGTCGGCTGACAGGAAGTGTGACTGGAGACCCACGCCATGTATAGGTACCCCGGCCTCCTTCAGGAACTTGGCGTGGTGGCGCATTGCCTGTAAATAGACGGTGTTGTGTGTGAGCTCCTATATACCATCGCAGGCAAATATCCGGGAATTCATAAATGTGGATGGGGCGAAGGTGGACAGCAGGGTACCAAGGTCACGTGAGCTAAAGAAATCGTCCCCATCCACTTATAAATTACTTTTTCAAACACAGATGCATCAACAAAGTCACTCAATATATACATGTATGAAATTAAACTAATGCCTCTGATAAACTACCTCTTTGATAAAAAGCTACAAAAAGTGTTAATTTGTTTACGGTTAAGATAGAAATATTCGCTTTTAGAGCATCCTTTATGGCCGAGTTTGATTTTCTTTAAATGTCTAATTCATTTTCAAATGCAATTCATATATTTTGTCAATAAGAATGGTATGTAAAGGTCCCTTGGTCTAAAGGTGGTGAATCCGAATTTAGAACACTATTTTTTGCAATGATAGTTCCTTATCTTCCCATGCCCTAAGTACTGGTCGAACCCAGTATTGCATTTTTTTTTAGAAATTGTGAGAATTTTATTCCTAATTGACATAGAAAAAAATATTAAAGGAAGAGTAAGTGACACAAGGCGAGATATCTTTAGTGTATAAGGTTTATAGAAACTTTTGAAGATATTAGGCAAACCACGTGTTTGGTGTTACTTACAAAAGCGTAGTCTCCGTTGAGGACGTTGAAATCGTTCAGGTAAAGGTTGACGTCAGGGTTCAGACTGTGGACCTGCTCAAACATGTAATTGGTGATGTTAGGGTTTCCCAGGGCCTGCTCGAACCAGTCACCGTGCAGATTCTCGTTGTTCACATCCCAGTGTTGCACCCTGCCGGGACATAAACATACATGGGCGAGGGTATAGCTATAGGTGTCAAACGATGAATTGAAACCAAAAGTGAAAGTAGAGAATTCTTTGTGGTTCTGACAATGTCATTTACAATATAATGGCTAACTTAGTCCGTGCGATGACCGTACCATACAACACACACCCTACGAAATTATGGATTGCGTCCGGTTAACACTGATTAGAAGCACCGTTCACTATATTAAATTTAGTGTGTAATGTACCAAACTGAAGAAAAAACTGTTCATGAATTTTCAAATACTGATTACATTAAGATTGGTGATATACTGAATAATCATTAAATTTCGTTGATATGATATTTCACTGTGTCACTGTTAAAGGTAATTTTGTGAGGTCTGACCGGTTCTCGAGCAAATCCATAACATGTGTTTTACAAAGTAAAATTATGAAAATCAAATCTGTTATTAAAAAGAATAATCTTTAATACATACATTATTAGCATTCATGTGTCATTATTTCACTTGTAGAGTTCCTTAAAAATACGTATTGCCCACCACCCAAACACAAAAACTGACATGGTGGCTAAAAATATGGCCTTATTTCGAACCTCAACATAAAAGTTACTAAGAATAGCATGTCACATGGATTTCTATTTTCACGTGACCTAATGAAACGCTGCAAACGCCTTATGTGACTCTGTTTCTACATTTCAATAATTTCTCATTTAATCCTGTTTTTGTAACAAGGGCAAAGAGTTATAAGAAAATATGTTATTTTATTCATTTCAGTAATAAAATTTACTATTTAACTGTCTATTTACGCATTTTTTGTAACTTGACAGCTGCAGGCGTCTTGTAAATAAACAAAGCACCAAAACACAAAAAAGTTATGACGTAATCAAAAATGTGTAAACACGCACGCCGTTCTAGAACGAAAGGCATGACAGCAGGTCAGGTTCGGGAACAGGTTAGTCCACGGTTCTTTATATTTTCGTGGATCTATGTTCCAGAATACGAGAGTGACACACTTAATTAACCACTCCAATATAGTTCGTGGGTATTGATTTATACCAACTTAGCGAAGAATAATTATCTGAAAAAATTAATAATCTCTCAGCCCCTCACCGCTGTGGGTTCGAATCCCGGTAGGGACTTCGGATTTTTCATGTGAGGAAGCTGGCTTGCGGTAGGTCGGTGGTTCTACCCGGGTACCTCAGTGTACTCGGGGTCTTCTCCCATCAGTAATTAGCTGAACGTCGCTCTATGATTAAAATACTATCGCAACGACGGTAAACCCCAATACAACAACAACAAAAATGAATGATTTTACAGTAAGAGTCAAGCCCCTATTCAGCCCTACTTACAATCCGTTGGTGAAGGGCACGACACTGTTGATCCTGCTATCAATGGCCTGTTGCAGTGAAACCGGGTCAAGTTCCTGGACCCAGGTCTGAATATTCTTCGGGACGCCCCAGAACACGGTGTGACCCCGTACCTTGATCCTGAAACAATAACATAACCGTGGTATTCCATAGCAACACAGCCACAGAACTGTTCGTATGATATTCACATTTAAACCTAAATATAAAAGTACGCATCATTTGTAACACACCATTTCGCGATACGATATATGATACAAGTATGAGCACAAACAGATGATAAAATGTTCTCCTAAAAGGGAGTCTTGCCCAGTTTTTGTTAGCCGGTATATCCAAAACATCTGTTGCGTAAGCATCAACTGTTTTAGTTCAAGAATTGTCCCCAGTATATTACCTAAGTACCGTCGAATGAAGTTAAAGAGTTATGTGCTGATTGCTGCATGTGCTAGATAATTAACCGAACTCTTAAGGCCAATATAGTAATTTGGCTAATAAAATATACGGTTTCCGGTTATGAATGTAAAAAATAAAAGCAGAGTACCAGAACAAGCAGTCAATTGGTGATCACAGAGGCTTGAAATTGCATCGAAATGGTTCACCACATGGAACTTCGACCCCCTGTGTCAGTAAATGCCACAGTCTCTATTTATAGATTGCGGCAATTTTAAATTCGGGAAACCCGCATTATGACGTTTTCACAAACGGATACTCTCTGACAAAAATGTTACATGAACGATGATAAGGGAATCGCAAAATTAGGAAATATAAAAATACAATTACTAAGATCATCTGATTACAATCTTATTGGTAGCATTACTATCACAATCACAATTCCCCGATACATGAACATCTTGGACTCACCCTCTGTCGAGCATAGCGCGAACAGCCGTATCTGGAGTCTCATAGTCGACCTCTCCCTAAAATAAAGCGAGATATGCAATTATACCATGTTACGGAGTCCATAAAACGTCATTGTGCATTTTCATATTCTTAAGCAAAACATTCATTTTATTAAAGATGAGATATATAATTATTCCATTAATACGAACAACAGTTTTCCCTTTTAGATATAGCGTAATGAGGGATGGAAATATAGTTTAATGGAGGGATGATAGCACCCAAAACGAATGACTGATAAAGCGATCATGGCCAACGGTAGAGGATCCAGTTGCTGACAACTCAGTCATCAACCCTGGCTGGTCACAGGTGCACATTTGTGTGGGATTTATAAATATTGGTACGGAACGATTGCTTGAAAACGGAACTAAAATTGGAAGATAAAGTCTCCTATGAAAGGGCGGGACTCCTAACCTGGACAGTTACTCGAAAGACGCGACGAATATAGATAGGGCGGCATCAAATGGTTTACACATCATCATCATCATCTCTCTCTCTCTCTCTCTCTCTCTCTCTCTTTACCTGTACTTTTTCCATGGCGTTCCACTTGAGTTTGTTGCCAAGGACTCCCCAGTTGAAGTTCCTGTAGAAGGTCTCTTGGTACTTGAGATAGGACGGGTCCTCGGTATCCACAATCTCCTGGGCCCCCACCACACTGCCGAACGGGTAATCTAAACTCACTTGGTTCACCTAAACACGGACGGGCAGTGAACATGAAACAGGCTGAGTTTTTATACAAACCGGTCACAGTAATATCTAAGATGTGGTCTTGAGCATTGCTAGTGAACGAAACAGCATTTTCATTCTACGTTTCAAAATTATGCACAAATAAAATGGTAAATTGGAAATTTTTAAGTCTGAAAAATAAGTACGTAATAATATCTTTGTATATGTTTAAGTCATCGACTTTACCCTCTCGGCCACGGAGGCCCCCTACATCTACAGACATTTTAATAATTTTATAATAACCGTTTGACAACGTACCTCTACGGAGTACATGGTGCTTGGTTTAATTCCATTCATCCTGCAAATCAGAAAAAAAATGTTTTTAAATATTTGATGGTTATAAGAGAAATATCAAATGTAAGTGGCATTCGATGAACGTTCATTTAAAAAGAAGCAAGTAAACTGCTCGAAACATTAACGATAAACATGTTTTAATTGTAAAACAGTTTAAATCAGTTCAAAGATAAGACAATCAAATACAAACATTTAAAAATACAATTATGAAGATTTCGAGAGAACCATGGGTGATTTCTTGTATTTCTAAAAAGAGTTCCACGTGTATTGTACCATGTTAAATATACCGTTCTAGTGTCTATGTAGACTGACGTCATAACATCCTGAACCAATCAAAGAAGGTAACAGAAATTGCAACGCTGTGATAAAGAAAAAGTTATAAAAAAATAAGATAACGTTAGATTTATTCAGAAGCTATTGACAATGTATATGAAGTTTAAATATAATAGATTAATCTTGTGCTTATAATACTTTAATGGATACCTTAACTGAACGCATCTGCTTACATCTTGTTCCCGCCAAAATACTAGTGGCCGAGATACGCATGGTTCTATTAATACTTCAAACACGTAAATGATATTTAAAGCATACCCGTAGTTAATTGGAGCCTTGCGCAGTAGTTGTATGTTTGCGTTGGCCTGGGCAAGAATGTTGTCGATATCATCGACCACAAGAGTAAGGCTCAGATCATCGGCAACATAGTTGACACTGGGTCCTACCACCTTGATGAAGGCCCTGCAGTTGTCTGCCCCTGGGTCACAAGAATACAGCATCCTTAATACTGTGAAATCTCTACTAAGGTAATCCATCCATCATTAAATTGTGATCATGGTCCATCAAGTCATCGTGTTACTTTGAGAAAATGAACCTTTAATTCAAAGTCAATGGATGCTTGCATCTACACTGAAGTCTTTTTAAGCAGTTGAAGGACCATCCGTATAATTTAATGATGGGTGTATTACCTTAAGCATTGTCTATTTATTTGTCCCAGAAACGTTAGCTTATGTTTCATGAGGTGTAATATTAGTGAATGATACTATTTAAGACATAGAAAATCGATAATCGAACACTACAAAAAATGATTTACGACATTTTTTATAATAGAAAATTGAACTTAGTCCCAATATGGTGTTCGTAGTCATCACTAGGAGTTCATCGCTTAGGTCCAGCCGTTGAAAAATAATAAAGTTTAATTTTTATTTTAGTTTTTAGTTTTTTATTTATTTTATTTTTTTATTTTTTTTTTTATTTTATTTTTTTTGCTTGTTTTTTTGTTTGTTTTTTTGTTGTTGTTTTTTTGTTTCTTTAGGGAAAGATCGAGAGAGAGAGACATAGATAACTGATAGACATAAATTTAAGGCATGACAATGCAGAGTATCGCATTACCTCGTGTAATGACTTTAACTCCCCCAATTTTGGTCCATGTCCCGAGTCGGATGAAGGGATCAATACCAACCCGCTGCCAGTATCGGTTACCTGTTCAGATAGAAAAAAAGATGTAAATATAGCAAAACAAAAATCTGTTTAAATCATAATATGTAGCTGCAATCTTCTTTCTTATGAAACTACATGTAATTCAATAAGCAAAGTTAATTTATTATCACCGTCGTTATCGTCGTCGTCGTTTTTGTGTCACCTGCTGTAAGCAGAGGTCACACATAGGGATCACTTTTCCGTCGCCTGTCTGTCCGTCTGTCTGTCCGTCACGCTTCAGCAGGTGACAAATGTGTTCCTATGAGCGCTCTTGTTATATCTACTTTAGGATTAGTATGTTAACAGGATTACAAAAAACATTCGTTTCAATTCCATTATGACAAATAAGTGAAAAAAGTGGACCAAAAACATTCCAACAATTTGATACGATCCCTTCTTCCCTTCGTCAAGAAAAAACACGTTCTTGGTCGACATTGGGTGTTTAGAACAAGACTAAAACATTGGGTGATTAGAACAAGATTGAAACTGTAGTGTCACTATTGACATAAAACAATGACTTGGAAAGAAAGTGGAATGAGTCATAGTCACATTAAAATAGGAAATGTCATATTTATTTTTTTTAAATAGTTCACTTTAAAAGAACAATTGTCATAGATTTTGGCGAATAATTCAAAAGAAAACCTGCCTAATGTTTCAACGAAAAAAATCAAGTCAATAATTTAGAAAAATTATTTGCAATTACGACATACAGCTGTAACTACATTTGAGGTTGAGTTGAAAATTAAAATCAGTTGCTGCAAGTGTAATACAGCTGCAATGTTGCGAATACACCTAAAATACAGTTGCATCCATTTCAACTTGCGACAGTTGAAACGTTTAAACTGAATCGTGAGTACATGTATAACTTTACACTTATAGTCGTGCCTGTATTTTCTGAAATCTGCTCATTTCTTATCTAAATTCTAGGTCATAATGAATCAAGCCGTCCTGGTTTCCTACCATCGGTTCCTATACACGACACGACTGTCTCAACAGTATGATACATGGCGGCTGGTTCCAGCTTCAACAGTTTGATGTACGCCGAGAACAAGTAGCGGTTATTGTTCTGCAGGGCCACATTCTGTTGAAGACCTTGCCAGTCCTGGCTCCTGCAACATAGGATATGAATAGTCAAATGTACAGTAAAGTTTATTACAATAAAACCTCACATAAAACCCATATCATTACCTGACCTAACCCTCAGTATTCAGACCACTGTTTTCAGTTGGGGAAACAATTGCTTGAAATTTATTCTAATCCATCTCGACAGAGACTGTGACCATCAAAAATAATTTCCCCCAAACGGGTTTCGAATTCACAATCTTCGGAGCCACAGCCATGTACATTACAACTGGACCACGGTGCCTTCAAACCCTCATTTAAAGACCACCTCTATATTAGGAGAACCTCACTATCCACTAGTTCATCAGCTACTCCCAGAATTAAATTTGCTTGACTTGACTTGACTATTTGAGTTTACCGTCGCTTCGACAGTATTTCAGTCATATAGCGACGTCCAGCTAATTACAGGTGGAGAAAGACCCTGAATGCGCGGAGGCATCCGGGTAGAACCACCGACCTACCGCAAGCCAGCTTCCTCACATGCAAATCCGAATGACCCTGCCGGGATTCGAACTCACGCGGTGAGTGACTGGGTGAGTGTTTAAGTCAGTGACTTACCCTCCCTGCCACGGAGGCCCCAGAATTAAATTGGTAGTTAACTCGACAGACAAGAAAAAAATTCTTTAATCTAAAAAAATCACATCATTTAAAGACAACCACAGTATTAGGACGGTCTCTCTTTTTATGTCATAATTCTCAGAGCCCTATACCTGGATTTAATTTGTTAGCTAACTCGATAATTTGACTATTTCTCTATTTAGACACGAGATAACTACACTTGGACGGGATATCATATAATTTAGATACATATCATTATTCAGACGACAGTCAAATCACATTATCGAGCTTTCACCCTGTTATAGTTTTACAGACTGTTATCGTGATTTAACCTTCACGTATAAGTAGAATAAGATCGGAAATGGTGTCAAATTGCGTAAATAGATTGTGTAAACAAAATGACGTTTCATTCAAGTCCGAGGTCAGTGTGGTGCAATAGGTAATTATTTACAGGCATATCATTTTGTATCACTATTTTGCCCGAAGGATCTCATGATATCATGCAATACAGTATTGCCCATCCCCATCGAATGAGGCAAACATTTTGTACGTGAATATAAATACAAGCAAAGCATGGCGTTATGAACTCAAAACAAATAAGAATCATAACAACGGTTATATACTTATAGGGGTACTCGAACCATGCATATATAATTCTAAAGAATGACAAATGAACAATACATCATATTCATGTCCAAGATACCCGCGCTCTTTGAGTAATGTCAGTTTACTTTAGCTTTTTATCTCGATTCTCTTGTCTGTAAATATATCGTTTTAGTTTGTCTATTTCCGAGAGCTTCCGTGTGATTTCCGGAGAGATTCGCTGATGACGTCAGAGCTTCGTTACAAAACCTCCCACGGTTGAAGGCGAGATATTTAAAGAGCTAGCTTGTCAACCCGCAGTTAAAATGTCACATATTTTACTATGATATGAATTTTCATTGATCGTATAGTTAGGTCTTGTTCTACCTAGAAATAGATTCTTAATACAAATGGTAACTCCCACATTTGCACGAGGGATATACTAACGACTTACACATAGAATGAAGTTTAGATATAGATATCAAACGGTGAATTAATATGAAAATTATGGGGAAAAAATACCAACTACCTCAGTTCATTTATGTGTCTTTGATTAAAAAAAAGTTTATTCAAATGAAATACTTGTGTGCTGTCCATAGACAATCAATGGATTCACTTGTGCAAATGGTTAGGGGGTTAGGGAGAATTCTGCTTATGTTGTATCAATCAACAGGAATGTCTTTATTCTAGATATTAAGGTTCTGGTACCCTAATGTGTGATATTAAGACTTACAAAACAAATAGTATATACCGAAAGTATAATCTATAAGACAAATAATGGCTATTTTCTTTATATTTTGAACCACTTTGTCAAGCTTGGTGCCCAAAAACAAAAAAGTTCAAAAATACATTTTTTTATGAAATTTGTAAATCATTTAGTAATAGCAAATTTTGGCTAAACATTTCCGTACAGGACAGGACTGCGAAAACGAAACACATTTATCTTTTTTTTTACATATTCATTTCTTTGATAAATGTCTATGAATATACTGAATCTTTAAACGGGTACTGTCGGGTAACATTGTAAGTATAGTCATGGGGCTTGTTATAAGAATATGCATCTCTATCTCTGAATAAATATGCAAGTAGAATCAAATTTTACCACTGTGTTTATGATTTAATAATAGTAAGTGAAGCAAGTACCTACAATTTTACCCTGGTTATTGAACCTAAAACACTAATATCACCTATAAAGATGAAAAACACTTCTGTCTTCCTAAATATGATATGACTGATACATAAATATCGTTAAAAGAGAATTTTCTTTGAATTTTA
Source organism: Solen grandis (assembly GCA_021229015.1). Lineage (NCBI taxonomy): Eukaryota > Metazoa > Mollusca > Bivalvia > Adapedonta > Solenidae > Solen > Solen grandis. The sequence goes on along the minus strand of CM037780.1, from coordinate 17,882,725 downwards.
GGGTTTTCATTTATTTATATATGCAGATAACGATCGATTTTTATACCATTTTTTTGTAGCCTAGCAACTAACTACCTGTTCCTGCCATTGTTTCATACTTTTAAATGTCACAGCACGTGAGCTGTCTTGAACGAAAAGGGGTGTTTGATTTTGTCGGGACTTTTTGTTTGTTTGTTTTTTTGAAACGCAAGAAACATCATCACATTCTGATTGGCTGGCGGTACAGTTTCGTGAATTGATTCAGGGCGTCTTGAATGATATACGCCATTACATCTTTTGCCATAATTTATGTGATATAATAATAAATAATGTAGTTGTTTTATGCATGAGCTGAAATATTTTCTAAACTGAACTAATTCAATCGTTAAATGCGCTTTATTCATATGATAAAAAGCCGTGAGCGAGCCATTGTTCGCCGATGTTTTCATATTTTTACCTATATGGCCATAGACTAATGTCTAAATATCCGTCAATATATTTCGCCTGAAGCTCATGAGTGAGAACGGGTCTGTTGACTGAGGTAACCCAACTATGTGTGTTTAATCGATCTGAGGTCCTATTATTACTAGTTTCTTATTATTTAATATTAATTGTAGCTGTTTTATTTCACAAGATAAAAAAATGACATTGCATAAGATCCACTGATAAATGCCGTAGACATAAATATGGCGCCGTGGTCCAGTCGTGACGTACTCGACTGCAAATCCGAAGGTTGAGAGGTCGAACATTTAAGATTTTTCATGAACTTCTCAGGCTTATTTCGTATACAACGTATAATAAATAAATAAGTATAATTAATTAAGCTTAACTATGAAATATTAATTTATAATTGAAAATATTTTTTCAGTGGAATATCATTATTTTCGAGTGAGAATAAAAATCACCAACTTAACGAGTGGCACATCATCACGAGATGATTTAAAATAAAATTCCACTGTAACTAACTTTCTTTCTTTTAAGTTACATGTAATGCTTTTCTGCGACGCTTTACAGATTATTACTGAGTTCATCATATATTTTACCCTATGGGTAGCCCAAAATTCCGAAGTCGCACAAATCGTTATTCGGTCTAAAAAAATTCCAATAAATGAGCACAAAGACAGTATGCACTCTGCATTTTCTCAAGTATTTATTGAAGAATTTTTATTTCAATGCAGAAATCAATATTGAAAAAGTACTATATTGTCTTTTAGTAGTCCCGTTATTAAACAGTGAAAATCATAATCAAAGGACTAGGGGTCCTAATGTTGCGTTAAGCATAATCTGGAACAGTAAACGAGAAAGTATGGCTTGTAATTTGGAACCGTTTTATTGATTTTCCTCATCAAATGGATCTTGTAGCTGTGAGAGCATAACGACATCATTATATTTGTCATATTTGTATAAGTTTAACCATTGACACATTATATGCATGAACTGCTGCATTTTACTAGCTTTCGTCACACAATTTTATTCCTAGTATTTTCATCGATAATTTTGCCGTCTACGCAAACAGGTGCATGTATATCTTGTCTGCTAGAAGGCATTGACTTAGATATCTGGTATTATCATTTTCGAAATCAGTAACAATAGTTTGCGTTGCAAACAACGCAACATAAAAATGTTAATATTTACTATTTGAGACAGTGAAATTACCATTCTTAATCCAGATATTTCCCTTTAATCCACCGAAAGAGCATCTGATAAATTATGAGTATTTTGGCGTCGTATGAATTATCGTTACATGCACTTTAGTCTAGATAGAAAAAAGCTGCATGAATGTTATAACCGACAAAGTGAAAGCGTGACAGTGATGCGAGTCAGTGTGGCATTTAATGTCATACCAAACGGAGCGATATGGGTGATTATAGGCATCATAATCAAATTTTAAGGTAAGACAAAACATGTATTGCCTATGGAAAATAATTAAAACAACATTGAATTAACTTGTAAAAAATGGAAATAAGGGTCTATACACACAAGTTCTGTCTATATAAGTTTGGTCCATTATGTCTTCAAATGAATAACAGGCAGTGAATATTATGAATATAAGGCAAAATATATCGTTATCAAGTAGAAAATGAGATAATACAAAAGAGTGAGAAAGATATGATGGAGAGGAAGATAGAAATAAATAGTGAGAGAAAGACAGAGAGGGAAAAGGGGAGAGACAATTACCTGCCGGAGATGTATGCAGCCTGTGAGCCGGTATGGCTGTCTGTACTGGTCTCTACAGAGCAACCCCCGCTACACACCCAGGGTGACACAGATCCGTCCTCTAGACCCGGGTTGGTGAATAGCTCCTGGCTCCGTACCGCACCCAGCATTAACAACAAGGCCACGGGATACCACATCGCTCTTTTATCTTTTTTTTAATATTTTCGTCTCTATGGCGAAACTGTTAATCGAAATGACAACAAATCTATCTATATTTATTGCCTAATATCAAATTTACTGCATCCGATGGATGTGCCCGCCGAAATGATTCTGTCCGTATCGATGTCAGTATTTAAGACCTTTTGTTGAGAAATACGGAAGCCCTTAGGTGTCAAAACTCAACACCGTACACAATTGAACGAGTGTTTAATAAACACTATTTGCAACACCTTCTTGTGTGGTTCACAAACTATGGATTTTTGTCAAGAAAATGTGACAAAGACACATATTCTGTCATAAAGGATGTAAGAGACTCTCTTTAGTTTGTTCAAACGATCGCGTAATTTCGCCTATTTCCGGATTCCTCCGTACATGTAGATTGTGATATACAAGAACTGTGATTTGAAGGTATTTGTGAGGTTCAGTCGAGCACTAAAAAGTATCAAGTCTTAATTGTAAAAAAAGTATCAAGTCTTAATTGTAAATAAAAGACATGGTTTTATGAGAATATGCTAAAATTATTGTGATTATCCGCAGTTTTCCGTGGATTTCCAGCGGATTACATTCGGTTCAATGATTTTTTTATTCCTTATGTTTCCCAGGAAGGGAGTTTTAGACCTTTCAAATTATGGGATGAGGCCCACAGTAGGGCGAAGTAAAACCATAATATTTTATAACATATTATATATTATATAATAGCATCAGGTTTCTTGTTTGCCAGTAGTCTAAACGTTCTGATTGTTTTGACGTCTATTCGACGGTATTTAAGTCATTTTGGGATGGTTGTTGACATGGTACAGATACAGTGCTGCCTCACTGAGATATCGCGCCGAAAACAAGTGGAATGATCGGCCAGAGTCCAGTCACATGATCTTACACTGCCCCACCGGGCCCACTAGTCCTGGAACTTAACTTATGTGCTGAGCGCTCAGCACCATTTTAACGATATGTTGGGTCGACCACACGACATCCCGGTTACCGGACAATTACTTAGCTCAGGTGACCAGTATGGGCCACCATGCCGATAGCAAAGGATAGCCCTGGGGTTCGGGCTTACGTCAACATAGCTGTATACGAGACACACGGTTCATTGGAGCCGGACACCATATTGACCGGTCAGTTACTGGGATACAACGTTAATCTACCTTGTGTAAGGGTCAAGGAACCGATCCCTGCGGCTGTGTTCAACACACGTCTGTCGTGACAACAAATTAATTGTTTTCTTGGTCAATATCCAGTACATTACTCTCGACGATACCTGTTCCGTGATTAAGTAACATCTTAAAATAAGTTTTAACTTTGGTTAATCTTAAACCCAAATTTTATGAAAAGCTGAAATCTCAAATCATTCAGATAAAGGAAACAAAAATTATGCCCTTCAAAGTTAGGGAATGGACAAGTAGAAATATCCTCTTTAAGAAATTACACTTTACTCATTCAAACGGTAACCTAAGTTTCTTAGTAAATACTGTCACTTGTTTGTATTTGGACCTTTCCTGGAACAAAATAAGAATAAGATCTTCGTCAAACTGAAAAACAGTCGAGAGGAATACGTTCAAAGTATAAAACGTGTGTCCCATTCGACGTAATACATATTTTAACTTTATAAACTTATCATAAATATTATTATTATTTATGTTTTCACTGATGAAATCTGGGACGTTATATTACACCTTATTTAGCTTTCTGCAAAGATGAGGTTAACTAATAAAACGACACAGAAACTCATACATGTAACAAAGTGTGGTACCATGCTATCTGATATGGCGTGATGTCGTGTTACGTCTAAGAGGAAAAACGTAGTTTTAATAGCTGTTTTAAACATGTTTACACTACCCTTCTTGTCCCTTCTGTTACCCTGCATACAATTCTATCACAATTATGTAAATTATCTGTTATTGTAGACTGGAAACCTGGTTTAAGCACCCAAGATGGTCCTTTTGCCAACTGGCCGCTGTTAACTATTGGTATTTGTATGTAATGTCCTGTCTCCGATTTTTTATATCTTTTTTTTGTTCCCCTCCTTCTGGAGTAAGTTCATTTTAAATATATCTCACACCTTGTCTTTCCTTATTCTAAATAACTGTGTCTCTATTTTTTCCATTTATGATTAAATAAAAATATCAAATAAACAATGTCGCAGTGACCCAGATCTAGTGTTACTGTTGGTTCCGATATACCTATATTAAGAATTTGTCTTAATTTGATGAATGCGTTTTTATCTGACGTAAAAGAAATATGAGGAATTTATCAAACTCCTCACTCGCTTTCAAAATCCAAGAAGCAAACGAAATGACGATTCAGGTACAAGCTTGTTTTTGGGAATACATGAAATACCAACATAATACACATAACAACAATACACCCCACCCACGCTTTATTATTTTAATAGACCTCTCCTTGTAGTTCATACTAATTTGATACATTGTTTTGTAATAATAAATTCCTGCCATAGACCGACCGTGAAATGTCATCCAGTGTACATGATGACAAACGCCCCAGTCAGCGATCCTTTGTAACAACGCCACCAACCGTGTAATATGGACAATGACGTCACAATATTGGTCTACCCCAAATCCATTATTATTATCTTAGCAGTAAGTCACCCCACGGCATTTCTGATATATACTTACATGGTGAGACACAGGTATCAGAACAGAACGGAACAGAATATCTTTGTATTACACCCCAAAGGTGCCCGGTACGTTGCTGCCCATTAAAAAAATCAATGACCTTATATATAATAAGAAGGTAGGTACACTGTAACTTCTTCCACTGAAAACGTACATCATGTCGTTTCAATTGCCGTAACTCCTTTGAAATTTAGTGGATTTTCATAAAATTGGTATTTTTTTGCGTGGAAGGGATGAATAAAGATAATCAGGTAAAAACACCCCCTTGTCAAAGGAATCGCGCTACAACAGTTCACGAAGTCGAAAACTTGTTTGTTCGGAAGACATCTGACCGACGGTCACTGAAAACTATTACTATCACAACTTTGCATTCGACTGCAATACCAATTTTGCACATGCGCAAACGGAAGTGTAAACCCATTTTAATTGGATATACAAATATATATACAGTACTTAACAACAGTAATGTATATACAGTACTGAATACCGCCCAGAAAAACAGAAGAACCAGGGTACACGAGTTGTGTCTGTTGAATAAAGTAGTCCTTCACATTTGTACGTTATTGTTGGAATGAAGATTTTTTCCACATACTTAAAAGCCTTTATTTACCAGCGTCGTGTCATTCAAATTTAATCTATACACCACCCGGTGTTATAGAACAGTCATTTTATATTGTAACATGATTAGAAGTTTCGTATAATAACCTCAAATTAGCATTGTAAACACTTATTAAAACATTTCCGTACGACACTAATGATTGTATTGTTTTGCCGGCATAGGTTTATTTACGGTTAAGAAATAAGCCTTAACTAATGTATTAATTTATTAAGCATATTTGTACAGTTGTTTAAGAATAACATCCAAAGTAAATATTTCATGCAGCGATGAGTCGATATCCTGAGCCTTGAGTTCTAACCTAACATACTTGCCTGATATTGATATGCAAGTTTTACGTCACTCACACGCCAACATTATAACAGTGATGCCATGTGCAGTCTAATCGCTCATGGAAGTTTGTTTTTCATAACGCGTAATCATAAGTGTTCTTGTAGGTATGAGATTATTTACCCATCCTGGAGGTATGTTGTTAAAATTGTTCCTTTTTACCAATAGACAAAATGTTTTTTTTTCTTCTTTATTTTATTGCATTTAGTAAAAAATATTCTAAAATTGGCGTTCTGTAAGAAAGAATTTACTTCGTGTTTGAATAATAGTAAATGCATGATAACAATAATAAAAATAATAATCTTATACACTAAAAAAATAACTGTGTTTCTGGTGTTTCGACTGACGGCGACCGTTTATTTCAGTTAAGTTCGTTTTAGTTAAGGCTTTGAGAAAAAAGAGCGTAAAAAATTGCGCTCAGAATACAAACTATTCTATGTTATTTCTTAAAATCCAGAAGATCAATAACCGAAATCCATGTATACACTATATTCAAATCAAACATAAAAATGTAAATTGGAAAGAAAATGCCGGCCAACCGATTTTGTTTTTATAAATATCAAATTTATTATTATTGTTGATGTTTGTTTGTTCTTTAATTTTATGCCATGTCACAAACAAATCACACCTTTTTGGCTAACGCGTGTTTTATTATAATTACCATTATTGATATTTTTTTTCAGACAATCTTTTATTAACAAAAGGGGTATACATCTGCGCTGTGGTTGCCATCGCCATTCGATGTTCACTCGGTGAGTTACTTCTACATTTCTGTTGATACATTCGGACATCCATAGCCACCTCTTGGGCTCCAAAATAAATAAAAAAACACCTCGACACGAAATGAGTCTTCTTGAAATTTATATAAACAAGTGCTAATATAATACATTTTTCTGACGCAATCCTTTGTTTGTTCACTATATTATATGGACTGATATTGTACACTTCCTATCTAATTTGCTAATTGATGTCCAATAATGTTTGAACACCAACATTTTACATAAGACCGACACATACTTCAAGTTCATTATGCGTCTTGGGTATTCTATTCCTGCAACAAAGGAAAGCAAGATTGCTTTCAGATCGTCTCACTTATTTTGTAGTGCCAACCATTTTAAAAAGGGGAATAAGTTTGAGAAACGCTTCAATCCTTCGGGCCTCGTTATGTTTTATTTAGGGGAAAAGGTCTTTTAATACTTCTTGTGTTAAACTCAGGAATTGTCTCTCACCGCTGTGGGTTCCACTTCTGGTCTAGGTACTTGAAGAAGCCTTTCAGCTGGCTTGCAGTAGGTCGAAGGTTATAGCAAAGTACCCCCTGTGCCTGAAATAATGTATAAAGGTCTTTGGGGTCTTGCTTTACATAAAATGAGCTGGACAACGTGATATGACTAAAACCAGAAATGGCAATCAAACATATCAGAAAAATATCAATATTGACATTACTGTCGGTGAGAAGTTCAACCCAACAAACAAACAAACAAACAAACACTATTGACATGTTTTCAGGTGCCAAAATTGAACCAGGTGATTACTTTAGGAAATTAAAATATCTTCTTTTTCAAGAATGAACCTCACTTTCAGGACCAATGAGAATAATCTCTTCAGCAGAACAGAAAAGAACTTTGTCAACTAAGATTCCGTTCATAATCAGCAATAAATGAGTAAATGTTAAACAGTGAATAAGATAAATTTATTACTAGTCTATGTGGACAAGTCACGAGGTGTTTAACTAAAGCTACATGTAATACAATGTATGGTCATTCGTTATTTCTTTGGTTAAAACAGACATCAGTAAAACGTCAGGAAGCCAGTTGAAACGTCTGATGTACAGGAATTAAAGCAACACATCAAGCCCTGTACATGTATATCTCAAGAGCAATGGATACTAACTACTCTTTAAAGTTTGGAAAAGACATGCCTGTGTCTCATTCTCCTTTTGTATTAACCTTTACCCTCCCCGGCCGCGACATACATAAGTCGTAAAGAATGGTACTGGTATAGCTCCCTTGCTTGGCGCTCAGCATATATGGGTAGTTCGAGGACTGATTGGTCCGTTGTCAGGACAATGTGACTGGGTGTGGTATCATGCCGCATATCTACGGCGTGATACTGCAGTGTGACAGCACTATATCTGTCTCAAGTAGACATCGTCTCCAAATGACTGAAATACTAACGGTGGGACGTTAAACAAACAAACAATATTAACCTTAATATATTAGAAACGTTTTGCTTCAAATGTGGGCAAATGTTGGTGGATATAGATGATGAACTGTCAGAGACTTCTTTCAACCCAAGGATTCTTAACCTATAACTCTATGAATATCTATAATGTTCGTGAAAGGAGCGGCCTAGTTGCCTGGCGGTCTATACACCACTAATTTTACAGTTCGTATTGAAATTATTTTTAATGATTTTTCTGAATAATTTTATGTTTGTAAAACGACAGAAAAGCTGGTTCAATACTAAGGCCTGGCAGCCTTTTAGGATATAACTTGTTTATTATCATATACTGGTGAAGAATATGAGAAAATGTCCGCATTTCAGTGTTGAATAACGGTTAAATAGCACTTTTTCGAAATATTTTCCACCGTAATGCCACTGAAACGCTGCCAGCGAAATGGCGGCGCAATACTAAAAATATTGATTTAAAAAAGAAAAATCATAGTTTTCATCCAATGATGTGTGAACCCTCCAAATATGCATTTTACGGCGGAATAAATGATTTTTTATGTCTTTCTGTCAAAATTTAAGTCCCCTGTAAGGCCGCTGAAAGTCTGCTGTCGGCATGGCGGCTTGAAATTAGATAATCCTATGAATAAAAAAAAATCTCTTATTTATGGATGAAAACTAAATGATAATAAACAAGTTATATCCTAAAAGGCTGCCAGGCCTTTAGAATTGTTGTTGTTGTTGTATTATATGTAAACAAGCATTATTACAATTCAACACAAATGTTTAGATATGATATATATATTTGTTCACTTATTTGTTAGTTAAATTATTCTCCGCATTTTATTATAGGGTTCTATGTTACAAATAATTCATCCCGCATATAAATATTATTCCAATGCACGTAATTTAAAAAAATTTTTCCAATTTTTTTCTTATTTTTTTTTATTTAATTCATATTACTTTTTGTTTTGCCTTGTTTTATGTGACCATGTATATATGTTTGCAACGAATTGTATTTTAGACGAGATGCTGTATGCATAAGTCAAAAAATAAAATTCTGTTCTGTTCTGTATTGGGGTTTACCGTCGCTGCGATAGTATTTCAATCATATAGCGACGTCCAGCTAATTACAGGTGGAGGAAGACCCCGAGTACACAGAGGTACCCGGGTAGAACCACCGACCTACCGCAAGCCAGCTGGAAGGCTTCCTCACATTCCTAACGGGATTCGAACCCACAGCGGTGAGGGGCTGAGAGATTTGTAGTCCATGACTGTAACCGCCACGGCGGCCCCTTTAGAATTGAACCAACTTTACAAACATAGAAGTGTTCAGAAAATCCAATAAAAATAATTTCAATATGAACTGGAAAATTAGTTTTTTTAATTAAATGAATTGCGAGAAAATAAAAAAAAATCATTCTCTTTAGTATCCATGATATTTCGCCAAAGAAATATTTTTTGTAATACTTATACCATATTGACATAAGAAACACCGAATTATGATAAAAGAACGCTACTCTTTTAGGTTTCAATGTTCACGCCGCCAAGTCGACAGACCACTAAGTTCACGCCGCCAGGCCGCTGTGTTCACGCCGCTAGGCCGCTAACTTCACGAAGATATATCCATATATTTTCACTTCAAATATTTGAATAAACTATGTAATCATCTGTAAATCTGAATAATTACTTTCAGTATTTATTAATACTCATTCATTTTTACTGAAAATGCGTTTATCCATAAATAGTTTTAGATCAAAGTGTATCATTAATTGCTTAAATTCATGATATTAGTTATACTTGGATTAACATTGTCCTTGAGATACCTTATCAAACTAAAGTACAGGGCTCCAGATAAAAGGGGTAAACAAATCAAAATGATTCTGAAGTGTTTTATTGTGATAAAGAGTGACATACATATAACTGATAACTAACATACGCAGTAATAAGAACGTAATTTACATGACGAGAAACTAGGCTAAGTGCTTATAAAATTATATAAATTTAGCTTAGTCCCGCAATGTGCACAGTATTATTGAGTTTAAAGACGGAGGCCTGATAACTGTCATAAACTTGAAACATTCAGGGACTGTCTTTTGGCTTACTCCGATGGAAGATCACACAAACCTGTTTCGAAAGTGTGAAGTAACCCATGCAGAGTGTTTGTGTCGAATAATAAAAAATGAATTGTATGAAGTTAGTTTTTATTGCAATGATAAATATTGGTAAATTGATTAATAGCATTCAGAATAAATTAATGATATAAAAAGTAAATAAATAAGGGGAAGATGTATTGATTGCAATGTAAAATATCGAATATTAACAAACAATTCCCACTTCGTATTCAGTAATTAACAACACCAGTGTTATTTTCGTGTTTTTTATAAATATACTTTTCCCAATGTTCATATTCAAGTTCAAGTTTCAAGTTTATTGAACTCTATACATACATTGCTTAATTCTCTATATGTCAAGGTGCGTTGCATAATGTCATTGAGTGGGTGTGGAAAAATAACGTTTAACCATTGACTCGTTTTGACGCACTGGCAAACTGAGCAGACATCCATGCAATATCTACACAGTCTGAACGACAAAGAGAAACCCGTTGAACCATTTCAATTTCAGTAACTTGACGAAAATTGATATCACGAGAACGTAGTATTGCCAGTTGAAAATCCCACGGTATAAACGGTAGTGATTACGGAATACATACTGTGGGTTGCGACGAAGAGTGATAAAATGAAATGAAAATATCGACATAAAAGTTGAGGGAACTGTGATTATTTAAGATCCAAACATATTAAGTCAATAGTTCAAGACAATCAGGCTGATAACAATACACAGAGAATTATTTTGCATTTAAGAATTAATTAAGTTATTTTTTAAATATCCATGTACATCTTCAAGGTCATTTGCAGGAATGTTTAAAATTGGGTTTTTACTTAGGTGTGAGAGCACTCGGGGGACCCTTTTTGGGGTCCAAACGCGCTATAGAGCTCAGAATTGGACCTCAAAGTGTGTTGCATTGTTGCAATACTACATCCGATTTAATGCAATCGAATGCATTTTGGGGTCAGAGAGTGTTGGACATCAAAGTACGATCTCACAATTCACAAATTTTACATTAAAGCCTGTTTTTTCATCATGTTGTTTTCATTTGTTTTGAATAAATTCAAAATGGTCACATGATCAATTCTTACTTGAAGTTTTCGTTTGTGACCCACCCTACTAGTGAGCTTTATAAATTAAATAACAACCTACGAGTTGCTGGTCTAGAAGTAAACACCATTCACATATACAGGATCTTATTTACATATGATGTGTTGATTCTGAGATTTAATACATACAGAAACAACATATTTTGATCATTCTTCAAACAAAATTTATCGAATAAAAACATGTAAATCACTTTTTCAAAACATTTTGCACAAATTTCGCAAAGAAGCAATGGCCATCAATGTCCATTGGGATTTTTAAACCACTTTTTCACATACACAGAAATGTATTGGTATTAGACTTTGTTTAATCGTATAGAGCGCAAATAGAGTTTCGTAGAAATTTAAACTCTCAGCAACTAAACAGAATGTTAAAAAGAAAAAAAAACTACATGTATTTGGTATACTGATATTTAATCCTTTACCGCTCTACATACTTTTGAGTATTTTTTAACGTATACATCTTCCTACATTAATTAATATAAGTTCGCTGATCATCTGGATAATAATAATGCATATGTGATTTGAGATGATTAATTGTTTGATGCGAGTAGAAAACTTAAGAAAAATACTGTACTTAAAACAAATACCAACTGCAAAATAGAATGGAATATATGAATGGTAATATATGTACATTTTGACGAGGTACACAAAGACGTGTAAGTGAAAAGCTACATATATCTCGGTCGATCTGGTGTTGGAAACTGTACATATACAATGTCACATCCGCTGAAGCATGTGTTCAACTTTTTAGTAATTTCGAACAAATATATTTTGTCATTTTATCCTTAATTACCGCTGCATCATTTTCAGGCATAATTCAAACATGCACGCACTGCAAGGTGCCCGCCAGTTGTACACATTATGACAATTCGACGTCATCAGCGGACGCGTGCCAGACGTCATGTGACGTCGATCCCAGCTGCAATAGCGCCGTGCATGACCCCTCCCTGGACCAATGCTTTCTTTACACCTGCTCGGGGGTTGACTATTCTCAGGGGGAAACTGTGTATCGTAAATCTTCAGATACAGGTGAGTAAAGACCGCTTCTCAATATATATGTACAAATGAATCAATTAATTCCTTATGTCATGAGTATCGGAGCTATAATATTGTATGAGACCGTGCTTTGCTTGCCAGGGAGACAAAACACGCCTATTCGAAGTAAAGGGTTAAATATAAACATTCATTATAATCGAATAATCGTATATTTCAAAATAAAGTTATTAAGTATTCTTACGCGCTGAAAACACAATACATCTTTTATCTCTCTCATATTCCAATCTTTGTTACGAATGTTGTATGTGCCACAGGGGCTCGAAGTTGTTTGGGGCGAATCATTTCGTACTTAATGGTTGCATTAAAAATAGGAAGGGAGGACACTATTTTCGGCTATATTATGAATATCGCATTTTCGGCAAATAACGATCAATAAAATGGTTCATATGCATTTGAAATGAATAGATATATAGAATCGTGTCGTTTCCGTGTTGTTTTTACTCTTATATGACTAACAAGTGTTTTCAATGTCCCAATCGAGCTTGACAACAGCCGGGACCGGCTACTTCCGGTTTCTTTTCTAATGAATAAAATGTAAGCGCTTATTGGTCAATATATCTAAATAAAATACTTTGTAATCAGGTATGTCTTCCCTGTACCTTCTTGTCCGACAATGATTTCATTGCGCCCACTTTCGATCGCGTTGTTTATGCTATTCTGGACCTCCGTAACTTAATGAAGTTTTCCCGGGAAATGTCAGTTTCGTTTACATTTTGACTGACCAATAAAAACTTACCTTTATATTCACTTCTAAAGAAACCGGAAATAGGTTTCCCCGGCTCTTGTCAAGCTCGATTGAAAGAATAAATTAACGATATTATCGTTACAAGAGAAAAACTACCTCATTTACGTTTAGGAATATCTGAATTTATTCATTTAAAACACATCCTGTTCCATTTTCAATGTTGACTTTCGTTATAACCGCGTTTTTCCAAATTTGGTCTCAAAACAGTGTCCTCCCTTCCTATTTTTAATGTTACTACTAAGTACGAAATGATTCCCCCATGCAACTTCGAGTCCCTGTGGTATGTGCATGTACTTTTATACAATCAATTATTCATTGTTTATTTGTTTATTTACCAAATCTATAAAGTATGTTTTCCATGC
>CM037780.1:17819141-17869141 GCA_021229015.1 Solen grandis | reverse complement strand
CCCCAACCGCACCCCCCATCCCCTCCCCCACCCTCCCACCCCCTACACCCCTCTACCGCCCCCTTACCGCCCCCCACCACACACCCAAACCCACACACTCCAAACCCGCACCTCCAACCGCACCTCCAACCGCACCCCCCATACCGCCACCCCAAACCGCACCCCCCAAAACCGCACACACGGTAATTATCATAGCTGAACACTTGTACAAACAATGCTAAAAAACCCCTTCCAAAATTTAAAATTGCTGATTTTTTACTCATAAATGCAAACTGTTTTTCAGCATAAACCAAAAAAAAACAAACACAAAACAGGGGCGTTTTCTAACAGTCATCTAGCTAGCCCGAAAAAAAACAAAACAAAAACAAAAACTTGCTTCCGGAACCCTTTAAAACCAGCCAAATTTTTCCCAGCTTAAAAACTTTCCAAAGCGTCCCGGGAAATCTATCTGCTTTTTTCGCGACCGCAAAAGGGCCTTTTCACACATGTTAGCGGTGGGGGGAGAAAAAGGTGTTTCTTGCCGTAGTAAAATATCGCCCACGGGACCGGGGGCGAATAAAAACAGTCCAAAAATATCGCAAAATGACCGGATTTTGGGCCCGGGTAAGAAAATCCGCCTCGAAAGGGTCGCGTCCCCCCTTTACCTAACAACAATGTCATAAAAAAGGTTCCCGGGTATGTTTCCTTCTTGGCGTTCGTTACAGTACTGGTTTGTCCCGTGCTGGGATAATGTACACGCAGGGGCATCATGTCACCAGATGACAGAACATATACACTCCTGTAGACAAAATACTGTTGTGGACGTTAAACACGTAAAACAAACCCCAACAAATTTAATATTACAGCATAAATATTAAACCAAAACCTTTTGTCATAAGGGGAGAAATTTTGGGATAATTCTGATATAGCAAAAACCCACAAACTTTGAAAAATTGAGCCAAGAATGCTCTTTTTTTGGCCTGGGCCGCACAGTCACTCATCCTTGGTTGAAGGTTCAGGACTAGGGTTGCGATAATGGCGAAAATGTCTGTAATTACGGCAATCCCTCCACGACGTTAAAGGTTGCGTACAAGGGTATAGGTTTGTCTGGTTTTGGAGCCCCCCCAAGGCGGGGAAAGCTACGTACCGGCGACGGGGGCGAAAAGCCTCTGGCCGTGTTAGGGGTTTTACCTCATTGGTTACTAATGGCAACACATGGTTTTGGCGACCCAAAGGGTCTACATTGTCGTGGGGTGACACTGAGGCGAAAAGCACCTTATTTTCGGGACTTTCTGTTTGACTTAAAAACTTCCGCATGAAAAAGGTTTATTTTTATTATTACTAATACTCCCAAAAATCACCAATTTTACCCATCTTTACTTGTTATAAAGTTTTCGTGTTTACCATAAAACTCGCACCCATCATTTCCTCTTTATAACATTTTTTATTTAGTCATGGATCACCAAAACCAAGTTTAAAATTTTTCCTTAATTAAAACCAATCCATTTTCCCAACTTAAAAGGGTGATATTACATTGCACATATTATGTAGTCCTACATTATCTTTATAACTTAATTTATATCTATTTATCATCATACCATTTCAACCACATTCCGAATGAAAAATCTTTGGCATGAACAAAATCGCTTTTTTAAAAAAAACATTTTATAATTAGCTGTAACATACAAGAAAAAAAAAAAAAAAAAAAAAAAAAAAAATACTCTCTTCCCTTTTTAAAAAGTCATATTTTGACAACATCTTTTGACTCGTCGGGTTTTACTTTCTTTACCCCCGTTTCGCCCTGCCTCAGGGCTATACGTTCCTAACCAGCACTTTTCCCTGATATCACCAAACTCTTCATCCCCTTGAGTTTGTCCTTCAAAATTTTTTTCATGAGCTGTTGCACTTTTATGAGTAATTTCTCTTCTCTCAAATCTCTCTATTTCACGCCTATGTTGACGTTCTTTTTCCTCCAAGATTTCACGGTACGGGACAAAAACAACTTTGACCAGAATCTTGAAGATTATTCCCGTCTACAAAATTATTTCTCCACGCTTGGGAAGCAAGAAAAGCTATGGAATGATATTACCTGTTAAATAACAAAAAAAAAAGAACTTACGCTTCCGCTTGCATATAATGGCAAGGAAGCACATTTAACAAACCTTTTAAAGATTCAATCTACAAACAGTTTCATTCATGTAAAAAAAAGCTATTAATGGTGGGACATGCGTTCGTTTTGTTAAAAAAGGTGGCAACAAATCAATAGAAAAAAACAAAAAGTACTGTATATTTAACAAACACAATCCAACGCTGCAACGAAAACTTACCATGGATTTCCTTAAAGAGTAGCCTTTAAATTTTTTGGTTTTTTTGAAATTCGTCACTCCAAAGTTAAAGGGTCTGTCTTTTTTTTTTTTTTTTTAATTAGTACTTTTCACAAAAATACTCAATTATGAGGCAAGGGGATAAACTTATCATTTTAATAGCCCAGACTTTTAAAAAAAATTTATTAAAAGTACCCCGCCCCAGCGGGGTTTGACCCTCACTGTGGGATTTGCTTAAATATACGTACGCTGCCATTAGTTGGAACATGAAATGTTCTGTTCACTTATAAGGTATCGAACTTATTAACGGGCCCACGGTAGCACGAAATTCCAGGGTCAGGGGGGTGTAATAGATTTATTTAGTACAAAATCTAATCGGACTCGGGGGGCTTAAAATTAAACATAAGTTCCAAATAAAAATTTTTTTTTTTCAAATTGATGTACTTGTAAAATTCAGTCCTGAACTAAAAAACTTTAAAATGTCCTCCATGTTTACAAGCGCGACATGAAATTTTTAAAGAGTATATCATTTTTTGAACACCTTTTTTGCGCATACCTTTACAAAAAATTTTTGGAAACCTTTTTCGGCAAAAAGTTAAATTTAATAAAAAAAAATGAAATTCACAGTCCCTTTTTTTAAACTTTTTTTTATTCATAAAAAAATATTCCCGATCCCGGCTTTCAAACTGACAAAAAAGGGTTTAGTGCCGCTATAAGACCGACATTTTTGGTTCCAAAAAAAAATTATCGGGATTTCTCCGAAAAGGGCGATTTTGAAATTAAAGGGAAATTTCATCGATCCTTTATTTTTGGGTTTCGGTTCTGAAAACGCAAACCCTTTTAAAGAACTGGTTTTCGTTGGGGATTATTAGCTTTGATGAACTTCTCCACAAAATTCGACGGAAATTTAAAACCCACAAAAAAATTATCATTTACAGTACATCAACATTTCCCCGGTCATAGCTGGTTCCCCACATTACTCTCCTCTATCGTAATTTCTGTATTCAAAATAAATAGACGTGACGGTTTACAAAATTCAGTCGGCAAAGTTTAAAAAAGGGAAAAAAATTTAAACCTCAACTAACTTTTTTTAAAAAAATGGGCTCAATTTTACTGCCGGTAAGTCGATAATTCTGTAATGCAAAACAAAGTTAAAATGCAACTTAAAAATCCCAAAATCCAAATAAAAAATTAAAAATTTTTAAATCTAATTCTCGCTCCAATCTTTGTTCTAAATCTTTTTAAAAGTAATTTAGACGCCATGTTAGAATGGTTTTTTTGTAGGTAAAAAAATGATTTTTTATACAAAAGTGGTCAGTTTTTTTTATCTTCCAAAAAAAACCCTGCATTTAATTTTAGGCTAAACTCGATTCGATGTCAAATTTGGTCGGTCGCCAACTAGTGTCATACTTTTTCAAGTTCAAAAAAAAATGTCACAAAGTTATCAGTGTATCCCCCGCAGCTTTTCTAAAAACAAAACTTCTCCGTAGCTAGGCCCCCGCCGAAGTTTTCTTATTACGGTTGAAAACCGGGGAAATTCACTAGCTATACTTTGAGAAAAAGGGGATTCGGTTTCAACATTCCCTTAATAAGAGTATTAAAATCATTTTTTTCCGGTTTTGTTTTGTGCTGTTCTCTTATACAAGGGAACTTTTTTTCTTTTTTCTTTGAACAGCAACGGATATGTACATGCCATTAACATATGTAAGACAGGTTTTTTCTTGGCTTCTTGAAAAATTTTAGGGGACAGTGTTTAATTTGTCATGTGCCATACCACGGGTTTTGTAGTCTTTTAACTCCACAACAGCATAATTTTTCGATTCAAAAAAAAGTTCAGTAAAATTTTTTAAAATTTTTCTTCCCCAATTTTTAAGGGTATAGACATGCAACTGAAAAAAATGAATTTATAATAATATGAAATTGTAAATAAAAAAAAAAATCAATAAAATAAAATCTTTTTTTAAAGCCGTTTATGGGTAAAAAATTTGTTGGAAAGAAAGTGTAGTTATAATAAACAGTTAATGTTTCAGGAAAATTTTTTTGGAAATTAAGTGAAGAAGATCTTGTATTTTTTACAACCCCTTTTTTAATATTTTTAGTATATAAGTAAATCACCATATTGAAGTTTTTGTTTTTTAATGTAAATTGCAATTTTTAAAATGCGTTGAAAGGTGTTTTGGATGGTTGTGTTTTAATAAATGTGTTTGCAAGTGAGTAGTAGGGGGAGGGGGGGAGGGGGAGAAGATGATTTGAGGAAAGTATGGGGTTAGTGAGTGGTGAATATGAAAGAATTCCGTTCTGAGCGTAAAGTTTGCACGTGGTATACATGTATATTTGTAAACTACAATGGTTCGATGTATTTTTATAAGTAAAAGAAAGGAAATAAACTGTCAAACTGTAATTATAAATCATTAGATCTAATAATAAATTTAAAGGTTTTTGGACTTGTTTTCTCGAATCCCTTAATTTTGATATTGCCTCTCTGTGATACCCCAAGTGATAGTCCCCATTCCCAAAAAATTGGAATTATTCCTTTCCAAAAACATTGCAAAAATAGTCCCATCACTTGGCTGGAGGCTGAGTGACAATCAAAGGTTGACACTTTGGAATATATGTTGCCGCAGACTCGTTTGTAAAATGCAGGTCGTGTTAATGTTCATTATACCTTCATTGAAAAACCGAAGGGCTATCAGCCCCTTTCAACACTTCTGGGTTTAAATGGACGAATCAATTTTTTTAAATTTAAAGTTAACGATTTCCCCCCGCGACATACCAAAATCGTGAAAAATTACGGTATGCTTCCTTTCTTTACGTTTCGGGGGGGTTTTTCCGGGAGATAATGTGACGGGTGGTGGTATTAATGCCACTACTAACATGATACGCAGCATTTTAAAGCCCCCGTAACAAAATCCCCCAAAGACGGAAATGCTAGTAGAATGTTAAACCCAATCAAGGAACAAAACTGCAAAAAGAACCTATTTTAAAGAAAGGAAGAAACCTTTTGAAGAATACAATAATTACCTTATTAAAGGACTGGAATAATCTATACAACAGAAATCCACTAACGTCGTGAAACGGTTACCAAGGATAGTTCTCGTTGCCTGGGAAGCCAGCACGTCTCTCTTGGTTGAAGGGTTTTGGACAACGGTGTCGATGACTGATCGTAAATTCCGTTATAATCTGGCCACTCTCCAAAAATTTACGTTCAAGGTTGCGTACAAGTGGTATTTGGTGTTTTTTGGGTGTTAGGACACCCGCCAGGGTCGTGGAGAAGACGTACGTACCGGCGACAGGGCGATGAAGACTCCCTGGGACCCGGGGTAGGCGTTACCTACATTGGTCACAAACGTGGTCAAACACGATAGTTTGGTCGACACCAAGGTGTACAATGTCGTGGGGTACACTGAGGCGAAGAATGCAAACCTTGTATTCGGCGTGCTGCTTGTCTTAAAATGCTTCCTGTGTGATAATAGCAGAATTATCATTATGATTACTACAACTCCAAAAAATCATCAATATAATTATCATCATCACCATGTGTAAAACATTTTTATGCTTGGCATTAAAACCATAGTAAACGTCATCATCATAATCATCTTTACACCATCATAAAATATAAAGTTTCCATTTGTAGTCATAGTAACACATGACCACACATATTTATTATTTTGTCCTAAATTAATAACTAGATACATTTCCAAATCTTTTGGCATCATCACCTCCATGTAGTTTACTTCATCATCATTACCTTCATACTAAAATTTATTTGCATTAACAACTTTATCCCCGAAATAATATCTTCTCATATGAACAAACCTATTTGTTTAAACAAATGCAATTTTTAAAGGCCAGCTGTCATGTAAATCAAGAACAAGAAAAATACATTACTCCTCTTTTTTTTCCAAGGGAGCTATCTATTGACAACGTGTTATTTTGTCTCCTCGGTTGACTTTCTTCACCATCCGGTTTCGTCCTGTCCTCAAGTCTACACATTTTCTCTAAGCTTAGTAACTTCTCTTTTGATGCCCACCCAATATCTTCATCCCATTGACGTTTGTCCTGCAGATGTTGTTTCATGAGCTGTTGCACATGATGTTGGTGAGTAATTTCTCTTCTCAAATCTCTCTATTTAAACCGCCGGTTTGACGTTCTTTGCCTCCAGTATTGCATGGTACGGTACAATAATCGAACTTTGACTCATATCTTGAAGATTATTCATCACAAGATTCTTGTCTTCACTAGCACTGGGCATAGCTTAGCGTTGCTATGGCAAAGAGAACACGAGAAAGAAGCACGGGATTTATTGTTATTTTGTTGTTCTTGTTGCGATCTAAATAACCCTTCTAGCTCGTAGTTTGAGGGATCTTATATAGTATTACATACGTTGAAGATAACAACAACAAGAGATAAGAATCGACACGAAATTTTACCGCTTGTATATGACAAGGTAAGCACATTGTACAAGAACATTTTTATGTCATGTTATTACAGCTTACTAAATGATGGCCAATGCTTTTGTATTTCGATTAAAACATGAGATGGCAACAAATCAGTTGAAAATGACAAAAAAAAATACACATGCATATATAAAAAAACACACTAAGGGGGGTTTCATCACAATACAGGCGCCTACCATGGACTTCCTTAATGAATAGCTTTTATTTATGGTTTTGTTGAAATTCGTTACTCAATCACTTGAATTGTCACTTGCTGGTAGGCTGAGTGACAATCAAAGTTTGACACTTTTGATATATGTTGCGGCCGTTTAAACTGACGTTTGTCAATTGCTGGTCGTGTTAATGTTTATCATATCCTTCATTAAAAGCCAGAAGGGCTCATCAGTCCCTTTTAAACGCTTCTGGTTAAATGGACGAATCAGATTTTTAATTAATGTATAACGGAATGTCGTGGGTTCGATTCCAGGCCGCGACATACCAAAGTCATAGAAAAGGTACTGGTAAAACTTCCTTGCTTTGACGCTCGTTTAAGAGCTGGTTTGTCAGGTAGGAAATGTGACGGGGTTTTGTGGTATTATGCCACTACGTACGGGATATACTGCAGCGATTATCTGTCTCATGTAAATCCCCAAATATGGAAATTCTGTCGGTGGGACGTTAAACTCAATCAAACAAACAAACCAGTTAAACGAACCTCTGGTATAACAGAGGAAGAACACTTTTAAAGAATACACAAATTAACCTATTCGTATAGGACTGGAATAATTCTGATACAACAGAAATCCACTGAACGTCGTATACCGGTTGCCAAGGATATGTTCATCGTTGCCCTGCAATGCACAGTCACGTCATCTCTTGGTTGAAGGTTCAGGACTACGGTGTGCGATGACTGGTCGTAAATATCCGTTATAAAGCTGGCTACCCGTCCATTATTGACGTTCAAGGTTGCGTACAGATGGTACATGGAGGTGTTCGTGTTATGGACACCCGCCAGGGTCGCGGAGAAGACGTACGTACCGGCGACAGGGGCGATGAAGACTCCCTGGGACCCGTGGTAGGCGTTACCTACATTGGTCACAACGTGGTCGAACACGATGGTTTGGTCGACACCAAGGTGCACAATGTCACGTGGTGACACTGAGGCGAAGAATGCTACTTTGTATTCGGGGTGTGTTGTTTGTCTTAAATGCTTCCTGTGTGATATAGCAGAATTTATCATTATTATTACTAATACTCCAAAAAATCATCAACATAATCATCATTACCATCACAATGTGTATATTTTTATGTTTGGTCATTGAATCATAGTCTTCATCATCATCATCATCATCATCATCGTCATCATCATCATCATCATTATCACCGTCTTATATATAATGTTGCCTTGTGTAGTCATAGTAACACTTAACCACACATTGTTTATTATTTTGTCCTTAATTAATAACTAGATACATTTCCAAATCTTTAGGAACCATCCCCACCACGTAGTTTACTTTCATCATCATTATCATCATTTCTAACTGTATATCAGCATCATATGCATTTACAACCTTTTTCTCTGAAATGAACAAAACCTAATTATTTAAACAAATGCATTTTATATAGCCAGCTGTAATATAAACAAGAACATGAAAAAAAACATACTCCTCTTTTGTTCCAGTGAGCCATCTATTGACGACGTGTTATTTGTCTCTTCGATTTGACTTTCTTTACCATCCGGTTTCGTCCTGTCCTCAGGTCTACACAGTTCTCTAAGCTCAGTTACTTCTCTTTTGATGTCACCAATATCTTCATCCCATTGACGTTTGTCCTGCAGATGTTGTTTCATGAGCTGTTGCACATAATGTCGATGTGCACTTTCTTTTTTCTCATATCTCTCTATTTCACGCCTATGTTGACGTTCTTTTGCCTCCAGAGATTGCATGGTACGGTACAAATAATCGAACTTTGACTCAGAATCTTGAAGATTATTCCAGTCTACAAGATTCTTGTCTTCACTAGCACTGACATAGCTTAGCGTTGCTATGGCAATGAGAACACGAGAAAGAAGCGACGGCATTTTTTGTTATTTTGTTGTTCTTGTTGCGATCTAAATAACCCTTCTAGCTCGTAGTTTGAGGGGATCTTATATAGTATTACATACGTTGAAGATAACAGACAAACAAGAGATAAGAATTGACACGAAATTTTACCGCTTGTATATGACAAGGATAAGCACATTTTAATCAACTTATGAGGGAGATACAATGTACAATTACAGTTTTATGTCATGTTATTACAGCTTACATGTACTAAATGGTGGCGCAACAATACGTTTGAAAACACTTAGGGCGCTTTCATCGAAATACAGGCACCTACCATGGACTTCCTTAACGAAGGCTTTTTTGTGTTGTTTTTTATTATTTTCCCCTTTTTAGGTTGATTTAAGTTTTTAATCAAATAATTGTCAGCAAAAGATACTAAATTATGATGGCAAGCGATAAAGTCATCGTCTTATATAAGCCAAACTGTTCGAAAAAGCTATAACAGTACCCTGCCTCAGCGGGGTTGAAACCCTCGACCGTCAGATTTGTATTCAATATGCGTACACTGCCACCGGTTGGAAAATGCATCGTGTAATGTTCTGTTTCAGCTTATAAGTGTATAGAACTTAATTAACAGGTTTCAGAGAGTGTCAGGAAGGCATTAACAACATTTCATGGACAGGTTGAGGTTGTCATGGTATTTATATAGTATTATGAAAATAAATCTGGCGGGCGTTTTTAACAAAGAGATGCATGCACTTTGTCATGAGTCTTTGAAATAATTTTAGTGATAATAAAACAGATTCTAAGATGGCGTCTACCATAGACAACATCTGTTTTCCATTTTCAAGATATAGCAGGTGATCAATGTACTCATCTGATACATGGACTACGATGGTCTTACCATTAACCATAAGTGCCAAATATTTATTTATTTTTTTTTTTTTTTTTTCGCATTTAAAGAATAATTCATAAACTGAAAACTAATCAAAATGCCCGCCATGTTTAACAATGTACGAGCTTGGCAGCTTTGAAGAATGTATCCCTCTTTTTCTTGACACTCTGTTGCAGCATACTTTTGCAAAGAAATAAAAGGAAAACTCTTTCGAACCTTACAAGGGGCAAAAAGAAATCTTAGACGTTTTTTGTTTGTTTATTGGGGTTAACGTCCCACCTAATCTCGGATGTAAATAATCACAGATGTCTATTTTTAAACTTTATTTCTGTTATTGCATAAAGGTACATCATACAATTTAGAAAAAATCATCCGAATATTGGAGCTGGAGTTAATTTGGAAAAGGAATATCCACTAAACGTTTGAGTGTCCTGTCCCAGTATGCTTGTGTCTCTACGAGGCTACGCACCGTTACCCGATCCCGGGGTTTCAAACTGACAACACGGATGAGTAGCCTGCTGTATAAACCCGACATTACGTGGGTACCAAACGTTCATTCACGGTGATTTCGCCAGTAAAAACGTGACGTAAATTTGAATGATGGGGTTTCCCATAACGGATGTTGTTATAACATACATCCCAGCCACCGGTGCCGTGAAGACTCCACTAGCGTTATTGTAGCCGTTGCCCATGTTTGTAATGACTTTATCGAATACGAGTGTCTCGACTAGCTTGATGTGGTAGACCTCGTGTGGTGTAAGGGTTGCTAGGAAAGCAACTTTGGTTCTCATTTGAGTTAAGCTGTCTTAAACGATGTTCTGAAACAAATCAGTAAATTTTGTCATCGACCAGAAGAGCGTGTTTAGTGCTAACTTTATTATTTCTATTATCCCCGTTATCTTTAATGTATATGTTTATCAATTAACCGTGTTTTGAGTGTTACGTTTTAAAGTATTTCAAATACTTTTCATATAACATATAGTTTTACAATTATATTTTCTTTATTTTACGAGATTCATCGCGATTACCATGGAGTTACTAAATTTTCTTCAAGTTTGCATTTTATGATTTTACAAAGTTTTACCCCATCGTTTAGTTTGGGAACCCCCTTGGAAAATTTTTTATCTTTGCCATTTTTCGCTGTCCCTTTCCTTTTCCATTTTTAATCCCGTTCAAGGGTTTTTAATTTTAACTTTAGTTTGAGATTTTCTTTTCTTTTTACTTTAGAGTCTTGTCCCCCCAGGTCGATTTTTTTTAATTAGAAAATAAATTTTTTGTTTTAAAAAACTGTAAATAGCGTTTCATATTTTTTACCGAAAACCCGAAATGAAAAGAAGAAACAAACATAATGAGATGCACGAGATCCATTTTTCCTAAATTTCCCTTTCCATATGATAAGAATTAGTTGCCCTTTGGACAGAAACTGAAAACAACAAAACTAAGTATTGCCCGGGTTTTTAAAGTCAAACATCCCGTCACGTAGTTTCTGCAGAACAGCCCTTTTTTTTGGGAAAGTGTTTAATTAAATTGAATTAATTTCGTTGATTTTTAAATTAAAGGAAAGTCGGGGTTCCTGTATTTGGGATTCTTTTCTAGAAATCGAATCTCTATAAAAAAGGTTTTTCGTGGGGATTTATCCGTTGAGAATTAAAAAAAATCAAACCAATTTTATTGTCCACGAAAATTTATGATTTCACATACCGAAAACGTGTCTGTGAAAAAGACTGTGTTTTTTTTTACACCCCCTTCTCTGAATTTTTGTATATACATTAATTGAGCAGAAACGGCTTACAAAATTCAGTAAATTTTCATGTGTTGTCCCAGTGGATATGATCATTTTAAGCTCTTCGCATCGATTCGGGGGGAAAAACTGCGGGGTTTTTTTTTATTTTTATCCCATTATGGTATATAGGAATGCGAACGGAAAAAAAGCCCAACAAATTTTGTAGAGTACAATTTTTCCTAACATTCGGAAAAACATTATTAGCGATGTGCTTTACGTGTTTAAGGAAAAAAACCCATGAACTGGAAGTTTTTTTTCCCATGGTTTATGTAATAAGGAACGAATGATACTCCCATTATATTATTTAGGGCTTTTTTTAGATGTGACTATGAGCTTTGTCTAGGTCACAATTCACGGATATTACCGTTAATCAGTTAAATCTCAGGGATGCCCCCTTTTGTAGTCAATACGGAGCACAATGGTGTGACACGGTTTAATACAAAAAAAACAGTGTCGGGGCGGTGCACTGCGGATGAACAACGGTTTGTTACGGTATAAGTAATGTTGGTACGAAAAAGAAGGGGATACGAACCGCACGGACGACCGGATATACGATAAGCAATTTAAAATATAATCGAGGGGTGTTTAAATTGAAATGAAATTTTGTATCTAAAAGGATTTTTTAATTTTCCAAAAAAAAAATATCGGATTCCTTCAAAGTATTCACCTCCCTGACCCCATGACAGTTTAACATTTTGATCAATTTTTAAAAGGGAGTTTCATAGTCGTTTCGGGTATACTCTTGAGAATGGAAAATGGCTGACCCCAAAATCTTTTCGTGTTTTGTATTTTGTCCCGGAGGTATTTTTGAGCTGGAACAAGAAGTTCAAGGGGGGAAGGGCTGGGGAATACGGCGGGTGCGGGGTTTACAAACCCTTTTTCTGCCTTAATAAAAAGCGTTTTCATTAGCCGCTTTGTGGCTGACCTGAACCCCCACAAACCCGTCGCTGGCCCGCGTTTTTGAAATATTTTTTCACTTTTTTAGAACACCCCCTGTGAAAAAGCTATTAGTTTACCTTTCAAAAGCAATTTGTAAACCCTTGATTTGTAGAGAAAAATGCATAATAACCTTTCTGAGTTTGTGCGTTTGGCTATACATGTCTTTTATGTTTCAATTTCTCTGCTTTCTACCATTTTTGGGGCTGGTTGTGTTTTCTGATTGCAATTAAACTTAAACGTTATTCACTTCAAATTTCTTCACCCCCTATAACCGATGCATGGACAGCCCCGGGTCCAAAAACAATATCTCTTTTGGCCTATCCCAAGAAAAAGGGGTTTTTTGATGTAGGCCAGTTTTTGGGGGCGGCGAACGAGTTTTTTTCCCCAAACCATTTTATATTAGTATGTCGAGTATGAAATTTTTTTCTAGTTGTGTACCCGAGGCTAGAGAGGACAGATTTACAAAAACTGGTATGCCCGAGAGAAAATTTTGTTTCCCCTAGGCGATCCAAGTAGGTTTTTTTTTTTGGAAAAGCATGCGTATTTTACATAATATAACCGGAATTGCATTTCAATTTGAACACCCCCGTATTTTTTAAATATAAAAACCCCTCGCGCTCGTGTACTCAGTTCAAATTAAAAATCCCAACCACCTTTCTCTTCAAAAAAGAGATTATCTCTCAAACGTCCATTTTATTGAAGCCATAGCCCAAAAAAATTAAAATGTGCTTGTTGAGTTTATTATTGAAAGGGACTTGGGTTCTTCTCGCCCCGTTCTAAACCCCGGAAAACCCACCCAGTAAAAAAAGAAAACCCGCGTCAAAAACCCAAAAATTTTTAATTTCACAGAACAGGATGATGTCGTTTACACACATATACTGTAAAAAATTCGTTTTTAACAGTCTCGGCCGTAATTTTCCCAAAAATTTTACCCTAAATGTATTTAGCGTGGTAAACCGAAAAAATACCACAAAAACCCCGGGGTGCCCCTATCTATCAGTAATGAAACGTAAAAGGATCATGCAGTTCCGTGAAAAAAATTCCCGTAAAAAAAAAGTCAGTAGAACTGACGATGCCCCCCGAAAAAAACGTCATTTTTAAAAAAAAAGGCCCTTTGGGGTAAAATGGGTGGGGGATGTAGGAACGGGGTAAAGCCGAAGAAAATGAAAAACCCCTCTTTGTAATAAAGCTTCAAAAAAATTTTTTGTTAAAAAAAAAGCTATTAGTTCCCGAGAAATAGCCCGGACAAAAAATCTTTCTAGATATACCGTTTGCAAAAAAGTCAAAGGGCCAAAAACTCTGTGAAAAATTGAGGGACAAAGTTTCCCCCATGATATGAAATCTTCTTTTGGTAATAAAGTTTTCCCAAAAAAATTTTTATTTTAATTTTAAGCCATTATTTTCTGAGAAATAGCCCAGCAAAATTCAGGGGAATATGTACTATGGGCCCCCAAAAATCAAGGGGCCCATAACTCTGTGAAAAATTGAGGAACCAGGTCACGCCGAAAGTATGCGATCTACTCTTTGGTAATTAAGTTCCCTTTAAAATTTCGTTGAAATTTTGTTTTATTTCCTGAGGGAAAAAGCCCCGGGCAATAATCTTTTCAACATGAACTATGGGCCCCCAAAAGTCAAAGGGGGCCTTTAAATTGTGAAAAATTGAAAGGGAAAAAGGTCAGCCGACGAATTTGGGATCTACTCTTGGTTAATTTCCCTTTCCCCTAAAAATTTTTGTTGAAATTTTGCTTTATTTCCTGAGAAATTGCCCGGTCATTTAAACATGCAACATTTAACTAAAGGGCCCAAAAATCAAAGGGGGCCAAAACTCTTTGAAAAAATTTAGGAAAAAAGGGTTTTCGCCGACGATTGCGTATCTACTTTTGGTTAAAAAAGCTTCACAAAAAGGGTTTTGTTTAATTTTAAGCCAAATTTGTTCCTTTTAAAAAAAGCCCGGAAAAATCATGCAATATGTACTATAGGCCGAAAAGTCAAGGGGCCATAAATCTTTGAAAAAAATTTTTAACCGGGGGGCATGCTGAGGATATGGCATTCCTCTTTGGGAATTAAAACTTCCCTAAAGTTTCGTTGAAATTTAAGCCATTTTTTCCTTTAGAAAAAGCCCGGACAAGAATCATGCAAAAATGTTTTATAGGCCGAAAAGTCCATGGGCCATAACTCTTTGAAAAATTTGGGAAACCCCGGGTTTATGCTGGGTTTTGGCATCTCCTCTTGGTAAAAAGTTCCCTAAAGTTTCGTTAAAATTTAAGCCATTAGTTCCTGAAAAAATTGTCCCCGGGCAAGGAAAGTGTGACGGACGAACGAACGGAGGGCGGCGGGGCTTTTATGGGTTTCCTTCGGTGGATAAAAACCGTATTGGATCCTTAGCCAATATGTGGTGTAACCCTACTAGTACGTAGTCCGTTTTCTGTAAAAATTTTTTTTGGGCTTCGAGCCTTCGAATAAGTACGGAATAATACGGGTTTTGTAAGGATGTACTAAAGGTTGTTTGGTCTGTTGTCAAAATTTGAAAATGTTCAAAATTGTCACTAACCCTGTATACTACGGTACCAAAACGGAAAACTACGAACCAATACAGATGCCCCGGAATGATGCCGGACCCTAACCGTAGGGTAATCCGGGGTTTTAAAACCCCTGAATGGGTGCCAAGGCATAATTTTATCAGTGTTGCCCCTCCCCCGTGGTATATGGCGCCATTTTAAAACTATCCCCAAGCATAACCCAAATTTTCTTTATTTTTTAAAAAAAAAAATACCTTTTTTTTTTTTTCTTCACCCTTTTTTAAAAAATATAGCCCCTTCGAAGCTGGGAAAAATTTTGCCTGCCAAAAACCCCGTGATTCTTTTATCAGACCCAAAAATTTTTAAAATCTTTTCCCCTTTTTAGGAAAAAAAATTTAATTCTGACAAATAAAAGCTGGCCACTAAATTGCATGTCTTCCTGTTTTAATTGCCAACTCGTTTCGGTTTAGTTTAAAAATACATTCCAATTTGTATTGTAGGTACGAACATCTGAGTAAGTTGATCACAAACATTTTGGACCAGAAAAATGACAACAGTCTTGCTTTTGTTTGAGGAAATGAGTAAATGTATGAAGCGTGACCGGATACAAGTGCCAGCACACTATCCCTCCGTGATCATATGCCGAGGTCGCACACGGAAGCAGTTGCGAAGGCGCAGTGGAACTATTAAAGGTTTTATTATTTATTTATTTATTTATTTTTTTATTTTGTTCGATTTTCTTTTTCTGATTACGGCGTTTTATTTAAAACAAAACAAAAAAAAACCTTGAAAAGCCGTAAATTTGTATGTAAAAAACATTTTTTTTTGCCTTTAGAAATAAATTCTATATTTCGTTTGCTTTGAGAAAACTGTAAGCAATTTTGGCGCAAACCAGCCATAGCTAGTGTTTTCCCCAAGCACATTGTTTGGCTTTAAAAGGTTGACATGGCCCAGCGTATTAATACAGAACATATTCTTTAAGATCTTAATTGCTTAGACAATGTTTAAATGTGAATATTTATTTGTTTTATAGCGGAACACTTATTTTTACAATTAACTCACTTCTAGGAACATATTACACATTTCAGCTGCGTATCCGGGCTACTCAGGCGCGCAAATGCTACGTTCATCATAAAAAATTGAAGCAATCATTATGCTTGCAAAAATGAAAGTGACTAACAGAATACCAAATTACGGTAAAATATATCTTAGGATGTATTACTCGCCTAAAACCCCCTTTGGGAAACTGCCATTTTAATCTCGAAGGAAGCGTCGCTGCTCAATTTTGCGAAAAGTTAAGGAAAAACAAACAAACCGTCAGGGGGCCCCCTCCTCCCCCCTACTTTCTTGTTTTCTTCATTTTGAAAAAGTTTGGACGTATGAATGTTTATTGTAGAAAACACACAAACAACCGCCAATACCAGAAAACAATGATGTGGAAAACGTTGCTGAAACGGGAAAAGAAGTTTCAAGGTGTCCCCGGGTTTTAATGCGACAAGCTGCATACTTGAAATGGCGGGAGTTGGGCCCCCCTCGAGAAGAGTTCGTACGGATTTCTCTGGCACTTTCAGATTTGTGGGCGCTTAACCGTCCCTTCAGGAAGATATTGATATTTTCAATTTAAGAATGTTATTAAGTGTTTGTCAGAGAAAGGATCAAAATAAAACTTATTCTTGGATATAACCCACAAGTTATCACTTTTCCAATCTCATTAAAATCATATCCTAAGTTGCGCTCCTCTACTATACGCGATTAGGATTTTGACAACATCGCATTAGTGGTCACGTCAGATGATCTCTTGAGTAATTTATATGCATAAACGGGGTGCTCGATTTTAAACCAGTCAAATAGCGCGTTTCAACCCTTTTTAAATTTCAGTTCTCCTCCCTGAACTTGTTATCAAAATCTCCCAAAAAGAAAATCCACCCACAAAACATCTGTCACCAAGAACACGGTTTTTTGGGCGGTTTTTTTTTCACGTGTCTAAAACTATGGGCGCCGACATCTTTTTATTTGTTCATATTATTGATGGGGGTTTATCCCCCCGGGTTTACCTAACGTTTTGTGGGCCCCGATTTGATTGGCTTTAAAAAGGGTCAATGTGAGACATCTATACGATTTGTAAAATTCAGTTAGCGATATGAATTGATTTAATTATATTGTCACTATTAAAAAAAGGGTCTGTCATTTTCGCCAACACCCACATATAAAAGTTATCCCTATTTATTTCCCCAAGCAAGATTCAGGACTACTATTATTTCACTTTACACCTCACAGGTATCCAAGATCCATTAAAAGTTTTGGGAATTATTCCCCCGCATTTATTTACAAAATCAACTAAGGGGATAATTAAAGAATAAATCAAGCAAAAGTTACTTTTTGAAACTGCACATCCACATGGTTTTTGAAGTTTTGCTTTTTTTCTAAAAAACTAAGAGGGGTGCTTTAAGCAAAAAGATAGCTATGGTTAAGTTCTTGTGCACTTCAATCTAACTTCATTTGGAATCCCTTTTTAGTCTTAGTATTTTTTACAAAGTCAACAAAGGGGGGTCGATTCAAGAATGAGAATAGCCAAGTTACTTTTTTTGAACAATGCACATCACACCTATTGGGTATCCATTTTTCCAAATTAGAGAGAATCCTTGCTAATTTTTTTGACGTTATCTCCAGACAAAAAAGTGTGACCAAAGGCGCGCCGAACGGACAAATGATCCCAGTGTCTGCCATGCTACGCGACGACACAAAAATTTACTTTTACGTTTAAAACATTTCATAAATAGTTAGTAAATGGTAAAACCCCGTTTAATAAGAATTTTTTTCATAAGAAAAAATTTTTTTTCTTTTTTTTTAAAAAAAAAAAAAAAAAAAAAAAAAACATTGTGGAAAAATATTTATAAAATTTTTCTTTAAAAAAAAAAACACATCTCAAAGGGGAAAAGTACGGGCTTTGATGTGGAATTAAATTGAAAATTTGATTTGATTTTAATAAACAAAAGACTTACTGCGTTTCACTCCATTCTTTTAAAATGTTTTACTTCTTTCAAGTATTCATTCTGGGGAAAAGACCCAAAGGTACCCCGAAGAATTTTTACTCGCTAAAAAGGTTTGGGGGAAAACATTACCGGGAGAGGAAAATAAAACGAGGCTGAGCCGGGGACATGATAAGTCATCCCGGGGTATGTAACTGATCGTCAGAAAGCAGCTATCCAGAAATGTACACTTTAATCATGACTAAAATATTTTTTATATTAAAATACTTGACATTTGTAGTTCTAAACCCCGGTGGGTTTTGGTCGCCGTTCACATCATTAGGGTTTAACCGTTTAGTCAATCCTTCAGTCTGTCTTCTTCTGGGTTCTTTGGTGAAGAATCTTCCCCCTGTAATTTGATGGAAGTCATTTCTATGATTTAAATCTGCGAGCGACGTAAACTCCAAGAACAACAAAATCCAAGTCATTTAAAAAATACATAAACAAAAAAATTTTAAAATAGGGTTCAAACACGACATCAACGCATTTGTGAAAACAACTTTGTTTTTGCTAAATCCCAAAAAAACTTTTCTAAACACAAACTTTTGCTGATCTGTCATTTCCAAACCCAAAAAGGTTTTGTTTTTTGGGAACGGCTCTATAATTTAAAAAAAAAAAATTTGAAAACTTTGAAACGCCCCCAAAAAAATTTAAATAAAAATGTTTGTTGAATTTTCTGTAAACATCACAAATAAAAGAATATCCAAATATCCCTTTTGAAATTGATCTCCCCTAAAACATTAAAAAACCAACCTTATTTTTTTTTGTTTTATCAACCTTACTTAATGGTTCTTTTTTCATTTAAATCTAAACCTTTCTAACAAGTTCCGGGAAATAATTTTAAAACGTATTTAGGGGAAAGGTTTTTTTCCCCAAAAGACAAGACTTCTTGCGTTTCGGAAAAAGAAGGCCTTTTGAGGGAAAGGGTCTTTTCCCTCTTCTCTCTCTCTCCTCTTCATAAAAAGTTTTTTTAAGGTTTATAATTTTTCCCTTTTTAATCGAAATTCCCAATTTATTTGTGTTTTATTATCATGTCCCTTTCTCACTAAAAACAAATAATCGAAATTTCTTTACTGCAAAAAATCTTTTTTCGAATTGACCATCTGCCCCCCAAACTCGCATTTCCCTTTGTAGTATACCATGATGAAAATTTTGAGAAAAAGAATTACATAAGAATTTTTTTTTTTTATGGTGGGGGTTTCTGTCCTTGTCGCGCCTACCAAAATCGTTAAAATGGTGATTACAAAAATTTACAGGAAGAAACATACCGATATTTAGGTTTCCCCGTGGTTTAGTTTAATTTTGATACTTTTTCCCCGTAAAATTAAGAGAGGAAATTTTTACAGACTCATGGTACAGAGGTTTTAAAAGCCGTGTACAAACCCCCGCCCAAATCCGTTGAACCAGCTGGTACCGGCTAAACAAGAAAAATCTACTTGTCACCTTTAGCATAAGGACTTTTTTTTTTTTTAGATTTTTTGTGGGAAATTATTTTTTTCCTTGCGCAAAGAAATCCAAAATTATCGCCCTTTTAAGTTTTATGAAAAAATAGTAAAGAAAATTATTCCCCCTAAAAGCATTCTCCGGGAAAAAAGTTACAAATTCTTTTTTTTTGATATCGTCGTTGTTTAACAGATTTTCCCCTATTTTTTTCAAAAATTTTTAAAGGGAAATTCACATCTAGGTTAATGAAAATTTTTTTGACGATGATGTTGACAACCACATTTAAACAGTAAACACGAGTAATAAAAAAATGACAAAAAACGTGAATTTCCCAGAAAATTTTTACAACGCTAATATGTCCTTTTAAGGGGTAAAATTTTGAGTTTTTTTGCATTATTTCCCAAGATATAACTTAAATAATTTAGCAAACGCAAAAAATTGTTTTCCTAGAGACTGTTTTTTCATAAGGTCTAAATTTGTCTACCCATTTTTTTAATTTTTTTTCCAAGCAATGTGCTGTATTTTTTTTTCCCTAATAATTCTTTCACCTGTTTTTATTTTTTTATTATTATAGCTGGTACCTGGAGCGGCTTCCTCACGTACGAGAAAAAGGGGGGGGGGGGGGGGGACCCCCAATTTTAATGAAACCTTTTTGGAATTTTTCCGGGAACCCCCGGATTTTTTTGGCGAACCGCCGGTCGGGCCCCCAATTGTTTGTTTGCACTCTGATCTTCATTTCTTAAGCAATCAATTAAAATTTTATGACAATGTTTAAATTACCTAATATCTCGGCCCAAATTCGATAATGGTTGAATCGGAAACAGGTCTGGATTTTTCCCCCTTTTAAATTAAAAATGCCAATTTCCGTTTGGGTTTGCACTCACATCTTTATTTCTTAAGCAAACATTTCAAACTTTATGACAATGTTTATTTCTTTAATTTCTTTGGGCCAAATTCAATTATGGCTGATATCGGCCAATTGGGGCAGGGGGTTATGCCCCCCCTTTATATTAAAAAAAAGCCCGATTTTATTTATTTGACTCTAATCTTCATTTCTCAAGTAAACATCTTCAAAATCTAAGGCAAAGTTTTTAGCAGCATAATCTCTTGTCCAAAAAAAATTGTTTGGTGATTTCGGCCTATTAGGGAGGATAATGCCCCCTTTTAATATAAAAAAATGCCCGATTTCACTTTGTTTGCATTCTAGCACTTCATTTCTCAAAATCATTTCAAATTTTTGAAACAATTTTATAGCCATATTTTTCGGCCCAAATTCATTATGGCTGATATCGGCTTATTAGGTCAGGTAAACCCCCCTTTTAATATTAAAAATGCCCGATTTCACCTTGTTTTCACGCTAGCTCTTTATTTTCAAGTAATCATCTCAAAATCTAGGCAAAGTTTTTAGCTAAATCCTTGGCCAAATTCAATTATGGGTGAAATTTGGGCCCAATTTGGTCAGGAGTTAGCCCCCTTTTAAATTTTTAAATTTTTTTTTTAAAGCCCTAATTTTCCCGTCAAATTTGACTTCAAATTTTTGACTACAGGCACTGTATAGTTCATGGAAAGGGAAAAGATCCAAAAATTATGTTTCATACAACTTGCTATAATTTAGTAACTTTTTAAAGGCAAAGAAGGGAGATTTTTTTCCCGGTGAGCGCTTTTGGGCCCCCTTTCCCCTTGTTAATATATCAGTATTTTACAAAGTCTTATTCCAGGCTCCCTTATCTTGAAAATAAAAATGGACTTAAGTATGTTTTTTATACCACCCCAATCTTTTCCATATGTTTGAATAAAATTTGAGAATGATACTCAAAATTTTAGCCTGATCTGGAGTTGGTCGGGAAAATCCCCGAAATTTATAAATTACAGGTCAAAATGTAAATTTCGAGGCGAGCTCCCCCTAGGGAAAGTTTTCCCCGTACCGGGAAAACACAACATTAAAAAAAACTCGTTATTTCATAATCAATTTTCGAATATTTTTATTTTTCACCCGTAAATGTTCAATTTGGGCCTATAACTGTAATTTTTTCAAAACGTTTTTTTTTTCTTCAGTAAAATAGTTTTATTTGATAGGTATTTTAACAAGTTAATGGGGTTTTTTATTTAATTTAGAAAATTTTCTTTACTTTGTCTTCTACAATCCTGTATTTAAAATGACGGGCCCCCTATTTTGAAAACCCTTAAGTACGGCTCGGGCTCGAATTTGAGTTTCAGAATCCTCCTCGAACAATTGGCATAGTTTGAGTTGGGTATTAAAAACATACCAATTGCTATTTTTATTTTCAGAACTCGGTTCGAATGTACATGTTTAAGAAAAAAAAAATAATTTTGTTGATTGGTGAATATAAATATTTTTTTGTGAGATGAAGGGAACCTTTTTCAGTTTTACTCTGTCATAAGGATATGAAAGGTGACAGTGATTTTTTTAAGCAGCTTTTTTCACAGATGGTCATTGACAAGATTTTTAGTTTTAACTTTATTGTGTAACGTCTATCATTACTCATCAAAAGAAGCTAAAAACCCGATGCGACCATCGCATTGGTTTCCCCATTCGGACGGTTTTGAAAGTAATTTTAAATTTTTAAAGCCTATATTAGTTTTTTATTTCATTTGGCGAAAAATGGCTGACCCTTTTGGTCTTCGCGCTTCGTAACTTCAAGGACTTACAAAAACGCTCCCCTGAAATGAAGACGTCATTTTGCGGAACGTGTCAGTATTTTAAAGGTAAAAAAAGTGTCTAGCCACGGGGGTCTAACACATTCAAAACCCAGACCGCAAATCCGGCGTCTGGCTTACATGTGAAACCCCCCAAAAAAGATCACATTCAATCCTATACCTATTATTAAAAAAAAATAAAAAAAAATACACTAATAAAAAAATTTAAAAAACAATGGTAAATTTTTAAAAAAAAACAACAGTGAAAAAAAAAAAAAAATTTTATGCTTGCGAACCAAAAAGGGTTTTTCCCCAATATCTATTTATAACTGAAAAACATATTGGGCAAAAAACTTATGGATCAAAAGCAAATAAACGTATTGAATAACAAAAACGTTTAACGTTGCCAGGACTTTGTCAAAAACTACCTGAAAAAACATAGGCACAACGGTGCGGCCCTTTCGTTTCAAATTAACGTGGTAGAAGACGTTTTTTCCCTTCCCCTTTAAACTTCTAAAAAAGGGCAAATCAAAAGCTAAACCAGTAAGTACTGCTTTTTTATTTAATTTTTGTGTTCTTTTTAAATTAGAATGAAATTGCTTTCAAAACGTATTTACGTAATTTTGGGCGTCCATTCATTGTTTGAAGGAATTTATATTTATTGTTTAGTGTATTTTTTAATAACAGCTATATTTGAGAAAATTAATGTTACACCGTTAAGTTTTCATAAGGTGTTCAGTATTTAATACCCAAATTAGGAAATTTGTACAACCACCTTTAAGTTTCATAACGGTACAGATTTAAGAAAAAATTTACACCACCCCCTTTTAAAAAAAAAAGGTGTTACAGTATATTAATACTTTTTTTTTCGGGGAAAACCAGAAGCGCACAACTTCAGTAGACTTACATCAACCCCCAAACATTAGCACAACATATCCAGAAGGAAATGAAAAACCAAAGGGAATGTAACCTTTTTACAACAATAGACGGAAAAATTAAATAAGCAGCCAATTTTCAAAACGAAACAACAAAAAGATCACAAACAGACAAAGAAAGAAAAAATTAAACAACGCCTTCAAACGTTTTTTTCCACCAAGGACATTATGAGGAGAAGTGAACATTGACCGATGACCTCACAAATAACGACAATCATACAAAATCTTAAAGATTTAAAACAAATTAAAAAAGTAGAAACAAAAAAAGCATTCATATAGCGCAAAACAAGGCAGCTTCTCCGGGTCTTAAAACCAACATTCCCAAATCACAACAAAAACAGAATATTTATTACAGCACAACATACTTACCCCACAAAAATGCAGGTCACTTGATTTTGTTTAATTTAGTTACAAAAATTTGATACTTACTTAAGTGATTTCCCTGTTAGTTTTCTTACACAAAACAGTAAAAAAAAAAAGAGTTTTGTAAAGAATAAAGGTAAAAAAAATGACATTTGTGATTTTATTCAAATTTTTATCCCGTAAATTAGCTTAAAATTTAGTAGGGGTTATGCATAATGGGTAACTTTCTCAAAAAGCTGGTGAGGAAGGGTTTATTGTAATTTTAAAACTCAGTTATCTGTAATTCTTGTTCATAAAAACAAAATTAATGCTTCATTTTAAATTTTTTATTTTAAAAAGTAACAGGATTTTTTTTAAAACTTCTTCAATTAAAAATATTTCTCTAGTCCAACGAGATTTTAACCCCCTTTTCAAATTTCCCTTTTCTTTTTTTTATTCTTACTCTACTCCAACTTTAAATTTAGGTTTTTTTAAATTTTTTTTTCTTTTTCTGGATAAAAATTTTCATAACTTTTTAATTATTTCTGATTTACTGCTTCACGGTGTCTTTTTAATTGAAGAATAATTGTTTTTTAAATCTTTAACTAATTATCAATACAAAAAATATTTAGAGTTTCATGACAGTAAAATATTTAAACTATGTTGTTTCATATTTCCTATCCAACGTCACTACATAATTTTTTTTCTTTCCAGTTGAATATAATTTTATGTTTTTATATTTAATAATTCTTTTACTTTCATTAAAAAAATTTAACCTTTATTAAACCAAATAAAAATTGGTTTTCTTTCTAAAATAATTTTTTTAAATGTTTCACTTACTGTTACCCCGTTTTATTTTTCAAGGGAAATTAACCAACCAATTTACAAAAAAACACTAAACTGTAATAAAATTTTTAAATGTTTATTTGTTTTGAATTTGTTGCATATCTACTAAATCAACAGCCCATATTTTATCTATTAAATCAACAAAAACACGTCTTTTAGGAAATTTTTTTAAAAACTCTATGAGAATTTCATCTGAAAATTTACCCCCTTTTTTTCCCTATAAATTATTTTTCTAGATCCACACTCAAACATTTTCCCTTTTTAAACATTTGCTTTAAAGGGTTTTTTGTTACTTGTTTACTAAATATTTTCAGTATTTTTTTTACAACGTAAAAATATATTTTTGGGTGATCCTTTTTTTAAATACTTAAATTTTTTTCAAAAAAAAGGCAGATCGAAAATTTTGTAAAAAATGTAAGAATAAAAAAACTAAAGTGAATTTTATAAAAAAACAGGAAGAAATTTTGGTATTAAATCTGTAGAAACAATGTCTTAAGCCTAATCAACAAAAAATTATCAAAACAACAAAGAAAAAGTATAAAAAAGCGTATCAAGGTTTTATTGTTAAAAACCTGATTATATGAAAAATTATCAATGGCTGCGGAGCTTTATGGAACAACTGGGGAACCGCTACAAAGTACAGGAAACACAGTGAAACCCCTAATTAAAATTTATTTCTTTAAAATGAGCCCAAGAAATTTTAAAGATCTCATTGTAAAAAAAACTATTGAGATATAGTAAAGGGAAAGTATAATTGAATATATTAAGTTATTAAGAAAAGAATATTTTATTAATATTTCCTTTGAAATAAAAATAATAATAACAAGTAAATTTTTTTCCCCCTTTACTCTTGATAAAAAAGAAGTCATTACTCTCACCCGTTCAAGTTATTAAATCACAAAATAATTAAAAAAATTTCTTAATATTTAAATAGATAAATTTAAAGCTTGGATAGAGAATTTCAGAAAGTGGTCTGGTTTGTTTTTAAAAATTTTTAAAAGTGTAAAAGTAAAACAATATAAAATAATTATAAAAAAATTTCATTTTTATATACCTTTTCAATTTAAATCAAGTAATATTATTAATGTTCAAAATAAAAAAGATAATAAATTTTTCTTGGGGCAAAATACAAATTATTCCCGAGATGATAACAAAGAAAGAGTGACAAAATAAAAACCCATATGAAAAAAACTTTATGGAGGGGTTTGAAACCTGTACATAAAAATACCAAAAGAGAGAGACAAAATAATTTTAATTATAAATTTTTTTCGCTTTAAAAATAATCTAAAGACAATCTTTATATCCAGTTTATTTTTCAAACAATGTTTACAGCGGAAAATGCAAAGCAGCGGAAAAAATTTCCCCATAAAAATTTCCAAAAAAGTATTTTGATCTTTATACTTTGAAAGTAAGAAAATCCCCATTATTTTTTTAATTAAAATTTAGATAGTTTTCGTTATAAGAATAATCATAAACAATTTACATGTAAAATTTTTACAAGGATTTAAAAGGGGAAACAACTTTAAATTAAATCAAAAGAAATTGTTTAATAATGAACACTGAAAATCTAAATTACCTAAACCGGGAAAAAAAATTTTAAAATTAAAAATTACCATTTCAAAAATAAATTACCCCTTTTTTTATATTTTTGTTTTTGAATCAAATAATTTTCCATACTACTACTAACCAAAATCCTAATAATCTTCACAAAAAAAAATTTTTTTAAAAAAGAGTAAATAGTTATGGATAATTTTCTTTCAGAATCCAAATATTTAAATCACAATATTTTTCTTTTTTTTGGAAATGATGAAATAGAAAAATATTTTAAAAAAGTAATAAAATATTAAAGAAATAAACTATAAGATTTCATTGGAACAGAAAAAACCAATATTAAATAAGTATAAAAGAAAAAAATTTCAAGAAGCAACTAAATGTTATTTTTGGGAAAAAGGTTTTAAAAACAGTTACGGGGGGAAAAGTAAGAGAACAAATCATTTTTCGGGGGAAAAAAAAGAGGAGCACATGTAAATCATGTAAACAAAAGAAGGAAAAAGAAACAAGTTAATACCTTATTCTTTATAATGGTTCAATTTATGATTTCCATTTTTAATGAAAACTTAGAAAATGAAGATGAATATAAAAAGAAAAACTTCTTTCAAAAGTTCAAAGAAAAAATTTCAAGATTAGGGTCATTTTATAAAAAATTAAGTTTAGTTTCTTATAGTTTTATGAGTAAAGGGTTAGCAGGGTAGCAAAACAATGGATAAATTTTCCCTTTTTAGAAAAAGAGTTTAATAGTTTTTCACTTTTAAAAAAAAAAGGGGTTTACCCATATAAATATAAGATTCTATTAAAGATTAGAAGAAAAACAATTACCCCCCAATAAAAAAGTTTATTCTACACAAAACAAAAAGGGGAATATCTAAAAAAGAATATCAACGCTCAAAAGTTTTCATCTTTATAAATGTAAATTTAAAAGATTATCAAATTATTTTTAAAAAAGATGTTTTAATCTTAAGCTGATGCTTTGAAAATTTTAAAAAATTTCTTTTTAAAACACATGAATAGACCTTTTATTTTTCTCGCCCGGGGATTAAAGGAAATGTGGACAAAATATACTGGATAATTAGAATTAAAACTGAATGAAATGTTTGAAATTTTTGAAAAAGGAAAAGGGGAGGTTTTTCGGAGTATTGGGTCCTAGACATGTAAAAGCTTTTAACAAATATACTCCAAATTTTATAAGGGAAAAAAAGATTTTAGATGAAATGAAAAAAAAGAAGCAAAAAAAATTTTAAAATAATGGTGGAGTTTTATCAAATTTCTTAGAAGAAAAATTTCTTTTATATTTAGATGAAAATAATCTTATGGATGGGCAATGTCTCAAAAGTTCCCAAAACCAAAGATTTTAAAGGGGAAAAAGTCCTAATTATTTAAAAATTTCCAAAGGGTAGGGGTTTAAATTGAATGTGTTTTAAGTATACAAGAATGTAAAAAGAAAAAAAAAATTTTTCCTTTAGCACCGAAAAAGTGAAAAAAGAAAGAAAACTTTCTCCTTATCTTTAAATTTTAGAGAAAAAACCATAAGGGAAAGAAGAAAAATTATTTTTTACTTTAAAAGATAAAAAGAAAATTTTATACATCCCTTTTTTAAAAGAGTATATAAAATTGGAAAAAAATTAAAAAAGTTTAAGAAAAAATTTCTTTTTGAAGAATCAGTTTGGGTTTAAAGAAATATTTGTTTTTAAAACGAACAAAGAACTAAATCAACATCTAACTTTGAAAAGGATTTTTGGAAAAATTAAATGAATAATAGTTTCTAGGAAAGACTTTAGAAAAAAAAGGGGAAAAAAAAAGAGTTTAAAATTACTTCCCGATAGAGAAGAAGTAAAAAAAATAAAAAAATAAACCTAATTTTAAAGATTCAGTTATATTCAATGAAAACCTTGTTGAAATTGTAAATAATTTTACTTCTGTTACATTTAAAAAACCCTATTTATTTGGACAAGCATATTAGATTTTAAATTATTAATGTATCAACATTTTTAAGATTTTTTTTAATGAATGGGGGAAAAAAGAATGAATTATTGTTCGTTTCTTTTTAGGTGAACTCCAATAATACTAAATATAAAAAAAAAAATATATTGATAAGATAAAAAAATATTATAGATGAATATAAAATTTTAAAGGGTAAATTTTATTGAAATTTTAAAAATTTTTAGAATTTTGGACGGAAAGGGATTTGTTAAAAAAAAAAACTGAAATTTAAAACAGAAACAAAAAAAGAAATTTTAGAGTTGTTACCCGTGGGATTTTTGATGAAACTGAAGATCTTCTTTAAATAAAAGAATAATGAAATTATTAAACCAAAAGATTAACAAAAATACAAATCTTTATTTAACGATTTTTAAAAAAAAATTTTAAAATCCACCTTTAAAAAGAAAAATTTTTTAAAAATTTAAACCAACAATTTTTAGAAGAGAAAAAAGCTTTATGAAGGATTTTTTTAGCAGATGGATCTAGGGAATTTACCAAAAAATAAATATTGTTGGTGTTTTAAATAATAAACTTAAATTTTTTAAATAAATGTTTAAAATGGTGAAAAGAAATATATCCAAAGATTTAAAAAAAGATTGTATGGATCATCTGCATTTAAAAAAGTTACCCCAAAGAAATATTAAAGTAATGGCAACACTTTTTAAAAAAATTTTTATACTGAAAAAAAAGAAAAAAAATTTCCCTTATAAAATTTTTAAAAAGACAAAAATTATAGATTTTTCTTCTTTAGAGGATTTTACCAAGGAGAGGAATAAAAAGGGAAAAAAATAAAATTTTCTTTTTTCCAAAAAAGAAAATTACATTTTCAGTTTACATTATTTTAAAAACATTTTGGGTATAATGAAACTTATACAGAATGATAAACCAAATATTTTCATTTATTCAAAAAAAAAAAAGAAAAAATTTGCTACAGTAAAAAAGATAATACCGTTAGGAAAAAAAAAAAAGAATAGTATATTTTATCTCAGAAACGGGGATTTAATTGTGGATTTTCCATTAATCGTAAAAAAAACGAAGTATCTTTTATCAATAACAACAAAAGATGTTTATAAAGTTTTTAGAAAAAATAAAAGATGAATATTTGGATACATCGGACTACCTAAAAATCCTCCACTTTACAAAAAAAAAAAAAAAGTAATAGGTTTTTTAAAAGATGAATTAAAGGGGTTAATTAATGAGTAGTTTTCAAAGAAAAGCTTATTCTTATATTTTTATTTTAACCATTGAAGGTTGTGAAATTTTAAATAAATTTAAATAAAAACAAGAAATAAAGGAAAGGTAAAACAACAATAACTAAAGATATAAAGTTTGATATTATAAAAATTGTTTTTTTAATAAAAAACACAAAAAATAAATAAGATGTATACTTTAAAACTTGATAAACATGAAATGTATATTAATGAAGTTAAAAAAAATAAGTATTCTCCATTTGTAAAAAAAGATAATTTTTGGAAAATGGAATAGATACTTTCCCCTTTATTTACTTCCGCAAAAAAATCCAGTTAATGTAATTCCACCAATAATAAAATAATCTCTTTTTTTTTTGATTTTCAAGGAGTATAAAAATCACTTAATGTGGGTTCTTTACGGAAAAGGGGAAACCGCTGCTCTGCACAAAAGCCCGGCTGGGGACTTTTCAGTTTTATCACCACCGTTGCATAATAATATTCTTTCATTGATTCATAAACATCTTCAAATTTTTGTTAGAGTGTTGTTTTTTTGAAATTGTTCATTTAAAAAATCTTGTCTTTCTAATCTTTCTTTATTCCTTTCATCACGGCAGTTTAATTTTTCCTTTGCTCTACATGTCTTTTTTCTCTTCATCCATCCTTTTCCCAAATATGGAAAAAAAATAATACTACTGAAAATGAAAATGCTTAAACCCCACTGCTCCACCAATCACATTGCTATTGCACTTGCCATTTTATGGAACAAAAATTTCCCACACTTTTAAATCAGCGGGAATAATACCTTGTTTAACTAAATATTTCTTGTTAAGACTAGAAGAATACAATAGTTAACATTGAAACATCACAAAAATTTTTAATCTACTTTTGGGAGGTTTTTTAAAACCTTTTATTATTTCTGAAAAACCCAATTTTTAAAAACAGAAACACCCCTGCATGTAACGTATAAAATTTTTTTTCATCCGCCATTTTTAGAAAAAAAATTTTTTGTGTTAACAGGAATATTAAAGATAAAAGGGATCAACTTTTTCTTGGGGATCAACTTTTTTCTTGGGGGTTTAATTTCTTTCTGTAGGGGGTTTCGAACGG
The DNA here is from genome assembly GCA_021229015.1 of Solen grandis. Lineage (NCBI taxonomy): Eukaryota > Metazoa > Mollusca > Bivalvia > Adapedonta > Solenidae > Solen > Solen grandis. Next base: position 17,839,134 of record CM037780.1, on the reverse strand, counting down.
CTGTAAACATTACTTTTTTTAGTTTTAAATATAATAACCAATCCAAAAACTCCGACTAAACAAAAGGTTTTAAAAATTTTTTGTATATATTTCACGGATAAAAACCCAACGTAAACTTTGTCCACTATTTTTAATTTCCCTTTAACTTCATTATTGTGTTCCGTAGTGTTAACAGCCGTTCCGTAGCCGGACTTTGTCCTCCTTTTTTGTAATAGATTTTAATTAAATGTTTTTTTTCTTTTTTCCATTTCTTTTTTTTTTAATTTCAGCTTTCTTTTTTTTTACTTCTGACCTTTTCTTACAGCGATACTCGTTTTTGGTTTTTTTTTTTTTATTTTTAAATCGGAACAGTGACCTTCAGGGGTTTTTTTCATTCATTTTATTTGTGAATTTTCACTTTTTTTTAACTGGTGTATTTTTAAATGGTGTATTTTCACTGGTGTAGTAAAATGCTCCGCTGTTATACAGCCGTTCCCTACCCGGGGTTTGCCCCAAGTCAATATGACTACATTTTTATCATAGTATAAAGGAAGATACATTCCATTCTATAATACAAATTTACAACAAATTTATTAAAAACATGATTGATAAATGGACTTTTCTAAATCTTTTATTATTTTTTGGGGGATTAAAAAACATTAAAATTTTTTGATACACCCATAAAAATAAATTAAAAAAAAATTACCCATTTTCTTAGCATACTTGCTCCCAATTAGCTTTATCTACAGTATAATTTGTTTTTTTGTTTGGTGTTAAATTTTTTCAATGTTGACATTGTAAGTCTTTTTCCAAAATTTTTACTTCCCCCCAGAACAATAGCTGATAAACTTTTACGTTTTGTTTAAACTATAGTGCTACGGGTAAAGTCCCGGGTGCGTCATTCGAACTTTGTCTGGTGTGGACTTTGGAGAAAGCGGTTCCCTTGTCCGGTGCGGGGATTGTGAAAAAAAATTTTGATTAAAAATTCTTTTGGGATCCCTTTTAATATTAATTTTTTAAGTTTACTTATAAGTAAATTTTTTAAATATTTCCCTATCCCAAAATGGAACAGCTGCAGAGCTATTGATGAATATAAAATTTGTTATCACCCATGTTTTTTTTTGAAAGAGGATTGTTTTAACATTTTTAAGCCTTATTATGTATAAATTTAAGGTATTTTAAATTACTTTTACATTACTTAAGCATTACTATTATCCTTAAGGTAAAAAATATTAAAACAACCACATAAAAAGTAGGTTGATCAGTTTTTAAAATTAAAATTTTCTATTTCTTTTTTTTAATTTTTCTTTAATTTTTTCTCTTCCTTTTTTTAAATTTGGGATTACTCTTTTCTCTTTTAAACAGTTTTTTAAACTGTCTTATCTTTGTAAAAAAAATAATAACCATTTTGTTTGTTCCCTAAGATCTTTTTAAAATGAATTTTAAACTTTTTGAAATAAACCCCTACACTTTTTTCTGCTGTCTACCGAAAAAACAACTCTGATAACATATCTTTTTCTTGTTAATTTTTTAGTTCACACAGTCATCAAATATTAGGTTGGTTTCCCCTTTATATTTATTAAAGAATATTTTAAAAATTCTTGTATTTTTCTTTTCCCTTAACAAAAGGATTAACAATTTTTAAATTCTTTGTTTTTGGATTTTTAATTTCACCAACCATTGTCATTTTTATAACTTTATTCCATTGAATAGTAGGACAAAGAATAAAAATAATTCAAATACACCTCTAAATCATTTTTAAAAAATCTAAAAAAATTTTGTTTTTCCACACCCTTTTTTCCCAATAATTGCACAGTGTGGATATTAGGGAACTCCATTTTTTAATGGAACTTGTTCCAGCTGGGAGAAATCCGCTGTATAACATATGAAACACAAAAACAATTTTTTAAAACTTTCCCTCTTTAAAAATTTAAATTTTTTGGATCTTGTATAAAAAAACAGATAAAGATTTTTTGGCTCATCCGATCCCGCGTCTTTTTTTATTTGAAAAATTTACCTTTTGATGCATTTTCAATTCTTCTCCCGAACCAAATTTGAGATTATCATCCGTTGAACGAAAAACTAACCATAATGCTAATTGGTTTTTAGATATTTTTTTAATGTTGTATAGGAAAATTTAATTTTTTTTTCATCTTCATTTTTTTATCATCTTTTTATTAAAACAAAAAATTTATTTTTTATCCACGTTGAAAGCTTCATTCCCTTTCTGATGTTATTGGAACCCTTCTATTTATTTCTCTTTGTTATTTCAGGGTTAAAATAATTTTCTGTTGATGCTCTATCCCGGGTCTTTCAAAAAAACATTAAATACCTTTCTACTTTTTAGCCGGAAAATTTAATTATATTCCAAAGTGTTCAATTATTTTTTGTTTTTCCCATGTCAAGTATTTATCATATAAAAAACCATCTTACCCCCTAAATCTATTTTTAATATTTAGCTAATTCAACATCAGAAACACTTTTAAATTCTAAACAAATATTCTTAATAACATAAGAAGTTATTACACTAATTTAACTAATTTTTAAATCATTAAATGTAAATTTTATTCAATTATCTCCTAGACCCCTTGATAAAAAGGCTATGTATTTTTAATAAATTTTAAAATCTTAAGGGAAAACAAAAATTTTTTTTTTCCCCCCCCCTAAGCTTTTACAAAGCTTTCTTGGTTTTCTGAGGAAGCATACCAGCCCAACTCTATGTCTTAAAAGTTTATTTTACCAAATTTCCCTTGGGAGCCATATTTTTTACGTTCTGTTAGACTTCCATAAATCAAAATAACAATGATAAATTTCCATCTCAAATTGCATTACTTTATTTCCGATATTTTTATTACGTTTCTTAATTATTGTTTCCTAGTTTGGAATATTTTCATTTTTATCACATCATTTTATTTCAAATTTTAAAAGCTAATCTTGTTGTTCCCGGAACAAAAACCATTACCCCTTGATAGGGAAAAATTCTAACAATTTTTTGATTTTGACAAAAGTTGAAGGGGTTTTTGTTATTAAACACTTTGACGAATACCTCTAATACCTTTGGTTCTTTATTCTTTGTATGGGTTTAGTTTTTCTCCAAAACGCCATTTTTTTGAGGGAAAAAGGAACAAAAGTTCCAGCTGTGAAAATTTTTTTAATGTTTTAAAAGGAGAAGGGGATATGATTTTGAAAAACCGTATATGATGAAATGTTATGATGAATGATGAGGGAAACTCCCCTTTTTAGATGAAAGAGAACAAAATCAAAGAGTGCATTTATAAGTTTTTTAAAAAAAATTTTTATACAGGGAAAAAACCCGAATATTAATTTAAACATTGACGAACTTGTTTATGAAAGAAACCAAAAAACCATAGGGAAATTAATACCTTAAAAAAAAAGGATAAAAACAACAACCTGTGTTATAGTTTTAGATGGGAATAAAGAATATCCTAATCATATTTTTGAAAAAAACAATTAAAGAAAAAAAAAAATTAATTTACTTGACACACTTCAAGGAAATATCGTTTGATTTTGTTCGAAGGTTTTTAGGAGTAGATGATTTTTAATCTTTTTACAAGGTTATCATGGTAAAAAGAGTTGGCTCAATTAATGAGGGAAAGGATAATTAAAATTAAAATAAATTAATACTATAGAAATGTTATTTACCTAACAGTGAAGGGTGAAAAATTTGGTAAAAGAAAAGTAGAAACATCGTTTAAAAGAACAAGGAAAACCAAACAATTATAGAAAAAAGAGAAATGGAAGGAGTCCTAAACATACTATGTAAAAGAACGCTTGCAAAAAAATTGGCTAAAACTTTCTGAAAAAAATAAAGACTTAGCAAGAGAAAAAAATAAAAAAAAAGAGCTAAGGAAGAAAGGGTAATTCCAAAAAGAAGAATCACAAAAAAAATAAGTATTTAAAAAATAGAGAGAACTTCAAAATTTGAAGTACTTGAAAACAAATAGAGATAAAAAGAACTCAAATAAATAAAAAAGAGACAATACATAAAAGTATAAATAAGATAAAAATTAGCAAAAGAAAAAAATTTTTAGAAACAAGGGATAACAAATTTTTGTATTTTAACTGCTTTGGATGTTTTGGTTTATTGTTGAGACTTTTATTTGGGGGGGGGAACTGTAACACCTAAACCTCCCGGGGAAAGGGGGAAATGTAAAGATTGGATAAAAAAAAAAATTACAAAATTGCAAAATATTTGCAAAACTTTCAGGAAAAGCGGAGAAGCATTACCTGGAATTATTAGCTATTGTTGGATGGTTATGAAAACAACAGGGAAATAGTTCATGGTTTTGGGAAAATTTTTGGGGTTTATTAATTTTATTATAGGAAAAGATATATAAAGCTGTTCCCCTTTTTTGTGTTTCACAGCCGTTTGAAACATACTCGTAAATAAATAAAGCTAAAAATCCCGCTGTAAAATTCCTATTTAAAGAATTTTTTTTATCTTCATGTTTATCCTTGTTTCAATGAGACAAGGTTTTATTGGGTTTACTAGGGTTTTTACGGATAGAGTCTCCGCCTGTTCCATAGTCCGGCTGGGAAACAATTTGGTTTTTCTTATTCGGTAAAATTTTTTTTGTTGGTGTACCACTTAATCTGGGGTTGTGTATAGTATTAAAAATGAAAAACATTTACTCATTATTTATTCCAAGTGTTTGAATTTTTTTCTTTGCACACAATTTCATTATTATAATTTGTATTGTTCCAATTCTTAAATTTCCCTTCAATAGGAGACATTATAATCCTATTCCCTAAACATAATCAACTTTTCTTCTGATATTTTTAATACACTTTCATATTTTTTATTGAGTGGTTATCAAAGACGCAAATGCATCTTGAACATTTGCTAAAATTGTTTTTGAGCATCAAATCCTTCCTGTTCCTAAAATTCTGTTTTAGTTTTAGATGTGCTCCAAGAATAGCCCAAAAATATATTCTTATAGCTCATTAATTTTTTTCAACTCCCGCCTTGTAAAAACTTTTTGATCATCAAGAATAAAAGTTTTCCATAGTTTTTAATTTCATTGGTTGTTGGAGATAATCAATATAACTTTTTTAGGTGGGGGATATTCACATTTGAAATACCACAATGTTCCCCGGACTTCAGGACCAATTCCCCTTTTTGATAAATCTAAAGTTTTAGAAGTGCGCTTTTTATATGTTGTGAAGAAAATCTCTTAAAATCGTTTTTTCCCAAGCTGTATACTTGTTGGGATTACAATCCAAACCTTCTTTTTGTCTCCCAAACGTATTTGGATCTCATTTAAAACCCCTCAAATTTTTTTTTATAAGCTTCTCATCAAATTATTTTTAAAAGCATTCCAACTTTTATTTTGTGGGAAAAAAATAGATAAAACTTTTTATTTTTTTGTTTTTATAAAAATATGGGAAAAAGAATAAAGAACGTTAATCCTCGGGCTTTTTGGGTTGCTAGCTTTTCCGGACTCCGTCCATAGGGTTCCCTTGTCCGGGGGTGAAAACTACCCGCATTTTTTTGATTTTTTTTTGTCAAACCCCAAACCTGAGTTTGAAACCAAAAAGCAAAGTTTAAAATTTATTCTGCCAAAAAAACACCAATCCCCTTTCCCCCCTTTTTACTATTTTTTCTGATGAATTTAGTAAAAAATATTTTTCAAATATATTAGGGAAACACATTAAAACTTTTCATTCCGTTTCCACTGATGAAATTATTTTTTTCTTTTTTTATAATGTTAAAATCCTTTTTTTTTAAAAACTCCCCCCGTAAATAATTTAAAATTTCTTATATTTAAAAGTTTAGGGATCATTTTTTTTCGGTAAAAAATGTTCATAAATTTCAAAATTGTAAACCTATACACTTACAACATATATAGATAATAAACATGGAGATAAAAAAATTAGATTAAAAAGTTTTAAAATTTTCTAAATGGTATAATATAGAAAATATTCAAAAAAAAGGGGTTTTTCAAATTTTCCACTCAAAAATTTAAAAAAAAAAAGATTAGGTGATTTAGAATTATATTAGAAACATTTTAAAAAATTTTAAGAATTGCTGAAGAAAATTTTAAAAATAACAAGGAGAGGGGAAAGAGAAAGAGAAAAGAGAGGAAAAAAAAAGATTAAAAGGAGAAAGAGAATTTTTGAATTTAATAAAAAAGAAGAAAGAAAATTAAGGAAAAAGATAAAAGAAATAGAGAAAAAAGAAATAGAAAAAAATGGAAGAGTTTTTAAAAGGAAAAAGAAAGAGAAAGAAAAAGAGAAATATTAAAAGAGTTTTTAAAGAGAAAAAAAAAAAGAAAAATTAAATATTGAAAGGAAAGAGAAAGAGAAAAGAAAGAATAGAAAAAAAAAAAAAAAAGAGAAAGAAAAGGAAAAAATTAAAAAAGTTTGAAAAGAAAAAATAGAAAAAAAGAAAGAGAAAGAAAAGAGAAAAAGAAAGAATGAAAGAAAAGAATAGAAAGGGGAAAATATTGAAAAAAAAAAAAGAAAAGAAAAAGGGAAAAAATAAAAGAGAAAAAGAAAGAGAAAAGAATAGAAAGAGAAAGAATAGAAAGAGAAAGAATAGAAAGGAAAAAAATAAAAGAGAAAGAGAAAAAATGGAAAAAGAAAAAAAAAAAAGCTAATTTATTAGTAAATTTTAAACAATTTTAATTTTTACCTTGAACAAAAAATAGACTTATAAATTTTTATAAAGGGCACCCATAAAATTTAGGAGTTGTTTCCCGTTGAGGTAATCAATTTGGAGATATTGTTAATATTATTTTTATAATTTGAGTTAAAAATTTTAAATATGGGAAAAATTTCTGAATTAACTTTAAATGTTTGTGATGAATGGGGGAAAAAAAAAAAATAATCATGGGTTACCAAGAGTTGTGTTTTAAAATAATAGGGAACTGCTGGAACTTTTCCACTAAATTTTAAAAAAAATTATTTTTTTTCAATAAAAATGAATCATATAATTTTTTATTAAGAACCCCATAAACCCACAACAATATATAGATAAAAAACATGGAGTAAGAAATTGGAAATTTAAGGTTTTTTCCTTTACATGGGGTTTGGGATAATTTAATTTGGGCAATGGATTGTACTAACAATCAAAAAACCCCCCCACCCAAAAAAAAAATTTCAGATGGTTTTTATAATTTTCAACAAATGTTGAGTATTTTAAAAAATTTTTACAACAGAAAAATTAACTGTTGATGAAAAAAAGGTTTGTTTTTTAAAAGCAGAAGAAAACCCCAAAAATAAGTTCAGTTTGTTTATATAAACCCGGATTAATAAAACCAAAGAAAAAAAAATGTTTGGATTTAAAAAAGGTCATTTTTTGGAAAAATTTAACCCTTTTTAACCCCCATGCCCGGGGAACAACTAGATTTTGTTCCTTATAAACAATATATTTCACCTGAACAAATAAATGCTTATAATTTTTTTAAAGGTACACTAGTAATATTTTTTGTTTTTCCTGTTGAAGAAAACAATTTGGGGATATTGTTAAATTTTAAAATTTTGTAACCAAATATAAAAAATTTAAATATGGGACATATTTCTGAATTAAATAAAGGTTCGTGATGAAAAAAGGACAAAAATAGATAAACATGGGTTACCAATGATTGTGTTTTAGAAATTATTTCCTTTGTGTGTTCCATAGCTAAAATTTTATTCTATAAAAAGAATATTTCGGTTCAAAAAGTATATACAGATAAAAGTAAGATAATTCATATTTTTTAAAAATTTAAACTCAAATTTAGAAAGTAAATTATTTAATAATTAAAGTCAAATTTTGATAGAGATTTTCTTAACACTTTTAAAAAAATTAGACCCTTTTGGTAAAAAAATAAGGTCCTTAAAAAAAAATTACAATAAGTGCTGAAATAAAAATTCTTTATAAAAAGAAGGGTTTTCATTTGGGAAAAGCCCCGGGAGGAAAAAGAGTTGGTTTGTTGTGATAAGGGGGGTTATATTTCGGATTGGTCGTCGAGTAAAAGGACAAGTGGAAAATGCGAGTTTTTTTTGTTGGGGGATGGAGAGATTTTAAGGGGTGGAAAAACTTTACAAAACAACAACAGCAAAACGATAATTTTTAACGCCCTTTTTTTTGTTGAGGGTGAAGGTTTTATTTTTTAGTTTGGGAGATAAACAACTGTTTTTTAATACTGTTGCCCGTTTTGTTTGAATTTAAATAATATACTAAAAAAGAAGCAACCAACGGCCCCAAATTTTTACCCTATTTAAAAGTAAATCAAATTCACAGCCGACTATGGAAAGCTGCAGAGCGAGGAAGAGAACCCTTCAGAACCACCAGTACCTGCTTAGAGGATACCGTATACTATATTTAACCGATTTTGCTAAAGTTACTGAAATATCGTTTACCCGTGCAAAGTGACCTACATTTGCCGAGTTTATTTGTTAGGAAATAAGGACTTCACCAACATAAACGAGGAAGAGCAGAGCATTCTTTTTTTTTTAATTCCTACCGATCATCTGTAAATGAGCTACTTAAATATGCTAAGACAGTGTATTATTTATATACAATCATGATATGGACATCACAGTTGAATGAAAACCGGATACTGATTGTACTTTGAACTGGATATCTGTCGACATGAGCTGAAATGAGTTTCTTCATATTCATCTAATTACATTTTGATTAGGTTTTTGATGTAATACCCATTCTCTCTTGGTTTAAGGTGGTGTGCTACCCACCATTTCCTGGGACAGAGAAAAACTACCTGCGCACGCAGATTGCCCGGATTAGCGCAAGTACGCACATCTCTCCTTTGGGATATTTCCGGTTTGATGACGAGGGCGAAGAGGAGGAGGAAGCCTTGGAGGAAACAGGTTATAATGATTTCATGGTCGACGACATAAGTACATTGCAAACACATAAAGTGGTTGATTATAATACAGTGAAACCTCTTTACAACGACATTCATTATAACAGCATCCTTTTCTATTCTTTACATCTGACAATTTCTTTAATTAATAGCAAATTCGCTGAAACAAACACAGCTGTTGTAAAGAGAGTTGACTGTACATTAAAACGTGAAATTGTATTATATTTGAATGATTTCTTTAAATTCAGTTTTTAATTATACACGGTCTATAATTGTTTTATTCACATTCTATTGATATGTTATAAAATTATTTTGATTTGGAAGTTACCCAAAATTTGTGGCCAATTGCAGAGATAATGTAACTGAGTGTGGAATTATGCCACTTGTCTTCGACGTGATATGGCATGGAGACAGCACTGTACTTTGTGTCTCTTGCAGACAAAACTGACTAATGTACTCGGTAAGAATATATTTAAGGTTTTGATCTTAAATAATAAATATATATCGTTTGCAGGAGCAGGAAGGGGAAATATGATAGCGGATACAGAGTTTGAGGGGATCGCCATCAGAGATTTGGCGGACATGGGGCTACAGGCCTGGGTCCATCATGCACCGGCCATCTTGCCACAGGTACCACCAGAGATTAAATAAGAGTTAAATAAAAGTCAATATCCTAGTTTATATGTATAGCAAAAGGGAGGTAAACCGTTGACAGAAATTATGGAGTACATGTAATACAAACATTTTCCGAAATAATTCGTAATTTACATAAATGTGCATGTATTCAATGAAATGAAAAATAATATTACTGGATGATAAACTGCATATTCTTACGCCCGTGCGAGTGGTTAAGCGTACGCTCGAACGGGATCTTGGTTCGAGCCGCCGCGACATACCAAGTCGTAAAAATGACTGTTAAGCTCCTGCTGCGTCACATATAGGTAGTTCAGGTGTCACCGGTCAGGATAGGACTGGTGTGGTATCATGCCACTGTCTACGCGTGATACTGCAGTGTGGCAGCATATATTGTCTCAATAGACATCGTCTCAATGCTGAATACTGTCGTAAAACCTAGCGATAACTTAGTTATATATGCGCTTTCTCTCTGAAATTTTCTGTGCCTCCCACTGTTTTTTTTATTATTATTTCCTCTTTGCAACGACAGAAAAAAAAGGTTTTCTATACCCATTTTTATCGCTATACTCTGGGCGAGAACACAACACACATACGACATACATCACACAACATGTTATAAAATTAATAGTGAGTAAATGCGATAACATTTTAAGCTCTATGAAATGCACTTTCATCTTGAACTATGTTCAAAGTATGTTTTCAACGAAAAGTGTTTTATATTAATTTAATTAGTTTCACTTTAACCTAACAAAATTAATAAAAAAAAAAAAAAAAAAAAAAAAAGGTCTTTTCTATGGACACATGTATGTGATTTCTTTATGTTGTTTCGTAGGATTACAAAACTCATAGTAAGATATGTATTAAATATATTTGAATATTAAGTTATATTTTATATGATCTTATATGACGCGGAGCGTGGATGTCAATATTGTGTGTTTACTTTTATTTACATTGAAATGCGTATGACATTTTAAATATATCGTCTGTCGTCTCTGACTGTCTATAGCTACATGAATGCTTGAATCTAAGTATGTTTATGAAAAACGAAAAGAGGTATGAATAAAAACGGATATATTAAATACAATGCAGGGTCGGACAACGTGGTGGAACCCTGTACAGACAAAGGAAGCATTTAATGAGGAAGAAGAGGAAGAGGACGAAGAGGAAAGGAACGAACCGGATGAACCGGAACCGGAAGTTGGTCCACCACTGCTTAGTCCTTTGGCGGAAGACGAAAGTATGTCGGTCAAATTAATAAACATTGCTTGTATCGATTGTTTACGTAGGCATTTTCCAGAGGAATGCATAGGTATAGATACGTGTAATTAAGCCTCTTGTTTGAGAAATTGTTGATATTTTTAGGCAATTATATGTATATGCACGCGTGTAGCTGCCCTTACGCCAAAAAGCCAGGGCCTGCACATTATTTTCCTGATTTTACTTATCAATAACTGACTTTCTTTAAGGTAACAGCAATAATTATTCATAGAAAAAGTAAATTAAATCACACGCTAACAAACAATTTTGTTTTGAGTATTTTCATACAAGAACAGGATTCAGAAAAAGGCACCAGACGTCACCATTTGCATTTAGGATTTCAAAATTTTCCGGGGGCGGGGGCGGGTGCATTCCCGAGAAACGGGCTACTTTAGGATCATAGTCAGGTTATTAATAAAAAGTATCGAAATAAACCACAGGCGTTTGTAAACGCATTTAGCATCACCCAGTGGTTTCTAGACTGACATTTATAGATAAAAAAATAGTAGAAACACAGTATATAAACGAAATCACTGTACCATGTCTTGCAAGCCTTTACAATTCAATGTATACCTTGTTTTGCGATTACAAGCACATACTACTTCCGATCACTGTACTTTTCTTAGGAGCCTATATATTTTAACTTTTACCTTTCTTGCGAAAACCGGAAGTAGAATCGTTTATATACTGTGAGAAAGGTATTGTCCGTTTTGTTTGCTCTCAATTTTAGTAATTTTGGAGTACATAAAGAACTACATGTAGTTTTATCCTTGTGTTGTCTTGCGTACTTCCGGTTCAGAAAATCGGTTTAGCTACAAAATTAGATAAATTTGTGACAAAAAATATGAATAGATAAGATAAAAAAAACCTGACATACCATATAGCAATGATTGTGACAAGAAATTCTCTCAGAATCACATCTGAGGTTGCAAACGGACATAAGATCCCAGAAGGTTTTGGTCAATATATAGCTTTATTTTCGAGTTTCAAGACTTAGAGGAAAGTGATTTTTGTTTCCATTTTCAGACGTCGGAAACAGTCCACCCTGGATCGCTAGCTCGAGTTCCAAGTTCGTTCCCGAGTATGGAATTGCCGTCCTTCAGTCAAACGTGTGGACGGGGGCGTGCACGTTTGGTGCAGAGAGGGGGAAGTAAGAATAATTTTTTTAGAATATAATGCATTTAAAACTTACACGAATGCGTTATATAATCAATATATCATTAATGTACCATAAATGTTTTGTCCTTGAGAAACATGGCTTGTATTTATATGGATTGATTACAGGAGACTTAAAATTAATTTCAGTGTACAAATATGCTCAAAACTGCACGTACTTGTTAAGTATATAAAAAATGAAGTTTCAAATTGCCATAATAACACTTACAATGTGGTAAGTAATGTATGATACATCCACAACTTAGATATGAATTAGGAATCGACTATAAACGAATACGTTTAAAAAATGTTTAAACTTTATTTTTACATCGATTACGAAACAAGTTCACAACTTATATCAATTACTTTCGATGGCTTTGATGATGGCGTGTATGGTCATTACTGTGGGAGGAAACCGGAGGACTAGATAAAACCCACGTATCTGGACGGGCGGCCACTGTGCCATCTCACGTACGTGACCAGGAAGCGAACCCGGGGCGCATTGGTGATAAGCAAAGCGCGTTACCACTACGCTATCCAAGCACACTTACTTGACTTATCACTGTAATGTAAGATTGTAATCAAACATTGTTAAAGTGCAGTTCGTGTAAATGTTTAGATTAGACTAACCTCATTATATTACAATTTCAGATATTTTGAAAGTATTTACATCGGATGGGGTCTGAAAAACTTGGAAAGGGATTTCGAACCGGCTCTTCCTGACATGCCAATGGAAGAGTTTCCGAGCGGACCAGAAATCGCTGAGGCAGACGATCCCTCACCGGAAGAGGAAGCTGCAGTTCGCGCAGCGCAACAGGAGAAGGAACTTGAGGCTGAGTTCGAGCAGCAAATCAGAGATGAAGATGATGAAGACGATATTGAGGTCGGAGGTGAAGAGGAGGAGGAAGAAGAAGAAGAAGAAGAAGAGGAGGAGGAGGAGGAGGAAGAAGAAGAGTGATTTCATTATGAATATGTGGCTAATACCGGAGGGTTTTCGGAAGGAAAAACATATCATAGAAACATTTTAATAAAACAAAACGTTACTTTAAAATATAAACGAAATGTATTTAAAACAGTAAAATTATCATATTTCGATGACATGACATTTCGCTGAATCGTAATCCAGGTCAAGTCCATTGGTACATATATTCAAGATATTTGATAAAAAAAAAGGCAAAATCATCGAAAATTACCCCCTCTCCTCGCGAAAACAATGCTTTTTTCAGTATCTAACTTCAGTCAGTAAAAAGATGTAGTTTCAGCGAAGTTGTGTGAGGCTTTGATTGTGAGAACAATGTAAATATTATTTCATGTTCAGCTACATTAACGTGATTCAAGTACTGCATTACGATATGTGTCTGTCTTCAGTCGATTGCATCATAAAATATCTCAGCTTTTGGTAAACGAGTTTGCTGTTATATGCTGTCTTTGTGTGTTTTATTATTTTTCCGCATTACTCTTCTCAATGTGTATATGGGATACGATAAAAAGTAAGATTTGGTCTCTTGTCAGTCATCTAGCTGAGCCATTGTATCAAATGTTTTCAGAAACAGAAATATTAAATAAATCTAAAAATTCATTTTTCAGTAAGCCGCTAGTGACTGTGCACCCCCCCCCCCCCTCTCTCTCTCTCTCTCTCTCTCTCTTTCATATATTCACATGGTATGTGTCCCTTATTCAAATCAAAGCAATCAAGAGACTGTCGGCAGGATTTACATGCTGTTTTGAAATGGAATCAAGTGATGACGTCTATTGGAATCCCTTCTGTGAATTAACCAGGTTAAATTTGCGTTCAGTATCCATAGTTACATGTACCTTAAAAACTTGAGCACAGAATCACATTGCCTATATACGCAACTGAGCCCGGGTTGGCTGCAACAATCTAACGATGCTTGCTTTTAATTTTCAGCTACTAAAGACGATCCAATCTCCATTGCAAGAGATCTGACACTCTCTGTCAAAGTGTGTTGAATAGCTCTATTTCAGCTATATGATAATTCCACTGTTTCATTTCATTAAGTGTTTCGATGTTGTTTTTTTATAAATACATGCGAACTATTTTAATACGAATGATATGCAGAAATAACATGTAAACAATTATCATGATGTTTGGCAAGAGGTACACGTTATGGTCACGTGATAACTCAATATGGTAGTGACTCCTGCATAAGACCGGTGTAACGATTCCAAGTGACCCCATATTCAAAGTCCCTCATCCCACCCGTGAACATTTACACGTTTTCAAATTCCCCCAGGGCATTTGAAAACGTTTTTATATTACCGGGTAGGACATAATGAAAACGTTTGAGATTCCTTCCCCATTTTCAAATGACCTACCCCGGAATTTGCATGAACCCCCCCCCCTCTTCCTGAGAACAGAAATCGTTTTTAAATTCCCTCACCGAAAATTTTAAAACGTTTTATATTCCCGGGTGGGACATATTGAAAAGGTATTGAGATCCCAACCACCCCATTTTCAAATGCCCTACCCAGGAATCTACATGTTACACCGGTAAATTTAAAAACATTTTCGAATTTCCATGTTTAACATCATATTGGTTCAATTAAGGAACATCAAATACTAAAAGTGCATCAATGTGCTAACGACACATTGAAGTATAAGTTATAAGAAATTTATATCCAAGTTAATTTATATCCAAGAACCATGATTTGAAAATTTGGTTCAGGTCCACAAGGCCATGTTAATCAATATCTAAACCCATGATCTTGTGGTTGCTGACAAGATCTTTTAAAGACTCTCCTATATAGTCTATGTAAAATCAAGTGACCCCTGGGGCGGGCCAATTTTGACCCCAGGGCCTTGATTTGAGAAAGTTGGTAGAGTCCACAGTCCAAATTGGACCCTTGGGGCGGGGTCAATTTTGACCCAAGGGCCTTGATTTGAATAATCTTGGTAGATGTCTATACGGCCATGTTACACACTAAATATCTAAACTCCAGGCCTTGTGGTTTCTGACAAGAATGTTTTTCTAGATTTTCCCATATAAGTCTATGTAAAATAAAGTGACCCCTAGGGCAGGGCCAATTTTGACCCCAGGGCCATGGTTTGAACGAACTTGATACATCCCATATAAGTCTATGTAAAATAAAGTGACCCCTGGGGCAGGGCCAATTTTGACCCCAGGGCCATGATTTGAACAAACTTGATACATGTCTATAAGGCCATGTTGCACACTAAATATCTAAACTCAAGCCTTGTGGTTTTTGACAAGAAGATTTTTCTAGATTTTCCTATATAAATCTATGTAAAATAAAGTGACTTCTGGGGCGGGACCAATTTTAACCCCAGGGTCATGTTTTGAACGAACTTGGTAGAGGTCCACTAGACAATGCTTCACACCAAATATCTAAGCTCTAGGCTCTGCAGTTTTACAGAAGAAGATTTTTCAAAGATTGCATTTTTAAAATCTATTTTCAGCTCCTGTGACCTACTTTTTAACCAATTAAAATAATTTGAACAATTTTGATAGAGGGCATCATAAGGATCAATTCTGTGAAATTTGGTAAAAATCCATTCAGCGGTTTAGGAGGAGATGTTCAAAGGAAATTGTTGACGCCGGACGCACGGACGGACGGACGCACACACGCACGGACGACGGACAAAAGGCGACCACAATAGCTCACCATGAGCACGTTTTGCTCAGGTGAGCTAAAAAAGGGGGGGGGGGTCATATGAACACGTTTTCAAGTTTCCGAGGTGGGGAGCTTCACCAGCCCTATCTGAACCTCATATTGTTTTATAAATTCAATTTGGCAAAATTAAATACCAATAAAAATATCAATAATAATACATACTACAGTCAAACCTGTCTTAAGCGATCAGTCAAGGGAGCAAGAGAAAGTCACTTACCAGAGGTGACCACTGAGCGAAGTTTAAATATAGCACAAAATGCTATATTCTAGTAATATAAAAATTGACCGCTAAATACAGGTTGACCGCTTAGTACAGGTGATCGTTAATACAGGTTAAACTGTACATTATTTTATGTTGTAAGTGTTTAGGTTCGAGGGAGTTGTCATTTGAAAACGTTTTTAAGTTCCCTGGTGAGCAAGTTAAATCGTGGGAGTGCACTTGAAAACGTTTTTATGCTCCCGGGGAGAGCAATTTGAAAATGTTTTTTAAGTTAACGGGGGAGAGGGGTGGGGACTCGAAATTGGGGGAACTTGAAAATATTACACCGGAGCTTCCGCTGACAGTCTAGATACCCGCCATGTTCAGTATTAATTTATCCCCAAAAAATCACGACATTTTAGGCGCATCCGGTCGCAACGTGCCGAAGTCGTGCAAAAATGACACGTACTGTTATACCTTCATTGCTTAGCATTAAATATAAAGACAGTTCCTAGACCATTTAGCTAATAAGGTGATAATGTGATTAGGCATGGTATCACGTCATTTGTCTAGTGCTGCAGTATGGCTATATATGTCTCGTATCTGTCTCTAGTGACTAAAAGAGTGGAAACAAAACAAATGAACCTTACACAGAAGTTACATATATGTCTCCACTTTACAAATACTAACTTTCGAACCGTCTATACTAGCTTTGTTTTAAAGCAGTTCATTCACAGACTGGTCATTGACTGAGGTTTATAACTTAAAACTATATGTGTATACTACCGATCAACTGTGGATGAGCTGCTTTAAAAAAATCCCGGTATGTGTCATCAGTGAAACAACTTAGTCACAGCAGGAAACGCCACTCACTGGAGGAAACACTACACTAATATTTTGTAATCTGACTTTATGTGAGCTTAAGAAGAAGTCTGTTAGTATACATTTACCGTATATTAACCTGGAGAATAGGGTTAATAAAAATAACTCTTTTAAGAGAGAGAGAGAGAGAGAGGGGGGAGAAGAGAAATGATTTTCCCCTTTTATCATAATTACATCTTTCTAGTTTTGATTTAACAAACACATTCATAAATTTTTTATTAACTTCAGATTTAAGGAAAATAATTCAAAATAGTCAAGTGTAACCGAATTTAAAACGAACGAACAATCAACCGGAAGTGTGATAAATGTAAAGGAAATACAGTTTCATATGTTTCGGTCTAAAATACTGACAAAATAGTCAGCTACGTAGCAACACATTTCTGTTTGGAAATACAGATGAATTTAGCATGTTCATGTGCCAACGCGTATGCTAACTAATATATTTTCATACATTTATATAATATCAAATTCAAAATGGCGACCGCACAGGAGGAGCCAACTTCCTATTCTGAGGAAATATTTGATTATTCCTGCACCGTGTGTTCAAAGAGGAACGTAACGAAGGAAGCAAAGAAATTCTGCAAAGAATGTAGGAAGTATTTCTGTGAATCTTGTCTGAAACAACACAGTGAATACATGGACAGGCACACCCTTCTGGATCCCGGGGATCCGGCCTCATTCCAGACATTCGTACTTCCCGTAGAGCAGTGTAAAACACACAACGGGAGGTTACTGGAACTCTTCTGTGGAGATCACGACATGGTGGTTTGTAACACCTGTGTATCATTGGAACACAGGTAAGATTATGGCAATACCTTTAAGCAAAACTAAAAATGATTGGGAGGTTAATACATTTTATTCCAAACTTCCTTACTTTCCAACAACAGTTTTGTTAAGTGTATGTAAAAACAAGCACTATTTATAAAACTGCTTAAAAAAGAGTTTTAGCCTATCCGTTCTCGCAAGAGGGCTATTTACACGTATGCTGAATACTTTGGGTCCTTGTTTCATAGGCGACATCTGATGACTATGTTTGCTATGTCGTGTTGGTGGGCCGAGGCCACAAGGGAACAATTTATAAATTACTTGTTGTCAAGCGGTATAAACTTCCGTATACATACTTTTATCTCAAGGAAGTAAATGTTCTATATATATTAGTAACCACATTTATGTTACATGTTTTGCTATAAAACGACAAATAAACACTTTGGTGCTTTAAAGGCCCAGATTAATCTTCCAAGAGCAGTGTATATTCTTCGGACAGAACAACAAAATGTGTGTAACAGATTTGTTAAGAGATGTTGCATACAACATATGAAGTGGACTAATTAGGAGCGTATTCATAATATGTATTTTGTTATCGAAACGGTAATGAACAAAAATATACTCTTTGCTTTTTCAAGATGGCGGCCTTTGTTTACAACATGACTGGTAAGACGCAGTTCATTCCCAGCCCTGACATTACTACAATGCATAAATAAGAAAGAATCTTTTACTAAAGATCATTCAATTTTTCTAAATGGCGAGATTTGATCAACATTTTCAATGCGTATAACTGTTATTTCACAGCAGATATTTGCACATTATGTGCCATTTGCTAAATGTCAGTGTCATTTTCTTTCTTTAAAAATGTATCATTATGAGATAGAATGGGCCTTTAACACGAAAGTCCTGTACGTTGCTCCGATCCAATGAAAAACCCAAACTTTACTGAATGTACATGTAGTTCATTTAAGCAAAAAAAAGAATGTATATTATTAATTTTGTGGTGTGTGTGTGTGTGTATGTATATATATATATATATGTGTGTGTGTGTGTGTGTGTGTGTATGTATATACATGTGTATATGTATGTATAGTGTGTGTGTGTGTTTTTTTTTTTTGTATTATATTTATATTGTTAAGGATTTAAAATTATATATGATTAACAATATTAAGTTTTTATAGAGGTTAACTACATCATATACAGTATGTAGTTAATTGTGCTGTGATATGTTATATTATATCTGTATATACTTCATGGTCTATGTTTGTTGAAATTTGTACTCTTCATATTTATAGAGGATTGAAATAAAGTATAGAGAAAACGGATGCAGTAATTATGCAAACAAACAATGCAAGCTTTTGATTAACAAATACAAAAGACCTGCTGCTGACAGTATAAAACAACTAAAATTGCGTACAATTGTGCTTCCATCAGCATCGGAGATTCTGATTCAATTGAAAAAATCAGTCGGTGTAATGTAAAACAATATCTCACCCCTTGTCAAGAAATCAGATTGAAACAGTTTGCAAAATCCAAAATACAGTAGGTTGGGTGATTTCTTTGCAGATTTTCCCGTGTAAAAATATAGAGTAAAACAAGAATTATTTTTAAAGATGTTGAATACTCCCAGATACCAGAGTAACCATATAAGACAGTCTTGAGAAATACAACAAAGGGTCATAACTCCTTCAGAATCAAGCAATCATGAAGTTCCAACAATATGCGCAACTAGTCTTGGCACTTATCAGTCTTAAGTTTCTTCAAAATCCGATCAAAGGTAGCCGAAATATAGGGCGGAATAAATCTCGTCTACAGACGGTCTGACCGATCGATGGCTGTGACTCCAATATAGCCCCAATATACTTCTCGAGGTATAAAAAACTACAGTATCAATGTTATATGTATTGATAGATACTGATGTAAAAGGCAAGATAAATTTATACGATTTCAAGCTTTTTACATTATGGTCTGAGAACCATTTTAGAGTGTATGCTTTGAAAATAAACTAATAATTTTTAATTGAATAATTGTAACAGGCTATGCAGTACAGTGAAGTACATACCATCGCAGGCCGATGAATTAATAGAGGGCGAAACGTTACAGGAAGTGAATGTCAGATTGGAGGTGACTGTTAAGACTTTGGAGGAGTGCTGTAACAAAAACCTTGAAGAAAAGAAGAAACTGGTTTCAGAGAAGAATCGACAACTATCCTTGATAGAGGATCATCAGAGGAAGCTGGTTGCCAAGATTGTTGAGATGGGAGAGACTAGCAAAAATGAAGTGAAGGTAATGTACAAAGAGTTAGAGGAAAAACAAGTTGAGAAGATCAATGAATACAATAAACTAGAATCTGACGCCCGCGCATGTTTGAAAGATCTCGATGCATACACAGAGAATAAATCACAATTGTTCGTGACACTGAAGAAAGGACATGATATTCTTAGAATGGCAGATAATCTAACAAATACGAAACTCCAAGATTCTACAGGGAACCATGAGATGAAATTTCTTCCCAACGACATCGACAGTTATTTGGCTGGTCTTCGGTCTCTTGGCTCCTTCCAGATACAGCGGCCTCACTTTACAGTGTCACCCAGAAACAAATAAAATCTGTAAAGATACGCTCAGACAAATT
>CM037780.1:17769041-17819041 GCA_021229015.1 Solen grandis | reverse complement strand
TTTTATTCAGAGATAAAAAAGACTTTGCAAAGACATATACGCACAAAATATATGGGGTGGCGAATTCGGGAAATGCATGGTTTGTCCACAGTATGCGGTCAAACTTAACCAATATTTTCGAAAAATCAACATTTTAAAAGCATGACTTTTAAGGTTTTTTGCAGCTCCTGACTTAATTTTTTGTTCAATCTTCATCATTATTTCACTGTTTATGCATTTTTATAAAACAAATAAATTCATAGAAAACAAAATCAAACATAATATGCAAAGGTCAAGGTCATATACCAATTATTATTATTTTTATCGGCATAAAATAGCTCCAAATCTAAAAATATTTTATAGAAAGTATATGAACAAATGTTTTAGTTTGTGAAGAGATCTTTCCATTGGTGTTTAGTTTTTGAAGATCGGACTTCATTTGATCAAAGTACCACAGTCCAAAGTTTGATCCTTTTATCAAACAATTGTAAATCCGTATATTTCCTCTTTTTTGCAGCTCCTAACTTTATTTTTTGTTCAATCTTCATCCTTTTTTCACTGTTTATGCATTTAAATAATACAAATAAACTCATAGTAAATAACGATGAAAATATGCAACGGTCAAGGTCATAATACCGATTATTGTTATGTTCATCGGCACGAAATAACTTCAAATCTAAAAATATTTTATAGAAAGTATATGAACAAAAGTTTTAGTTTGTGAAGAGATCTTTCCATTGGTGTTTAGTTTTTGAAGATCGGACTTCATTTGATCAAACTACCACAGTCCAAAATTTGATCCTTTTATCAAACAATTGTAAATCCGTATGTTTCCTCTTTTTTGCAGCTCCTGACTTTATTTTTTGTTCAATCTTCATCATTTTTTCACTGTTTATGCATTTAAATAATACAAATAAACACATAGTAAATAACGATGAAAATATGCAAAGGTCAAGGTCATTATACCGATTATTGTTATTTTTATCGGCACGAAATAGCTTCAAATCTAAAAATATTTTATAGAAAGTATATGAATAAAAGTTTTAGTTTGTGAAGAGGTCTTTCCATTGGTGTTTAGTTTTTGAAGATCGGGATTGAATTGGTTGAGTTATGATAGAAAGGCGAAAAGTGTACTTTTAACGAAATTGAAACGCTGTAGTTTCATGAACTTTGAGTCAAAAATTATGATTTCTTCAGCATTAACACACTGAAAAGTGAAGTGATGTATACTGCAAGGAATTTTTTTATGATTTCATACATATTTAAGCAGAAATTATTAAAACATTCATATAAAATCGACAAGTTGATGTTTGAAGTTGAAATTTGCAAGAATGCCGTAGACTACAATGTGCAAAAAGTCCTGAAAAATTCAAGTGATTCCGTCAACAAACATGGCAGATATTCATGTTTTTCGGATAAGGGCTTGTATACGAAAATCTAGCAATTTGAAGTAAGGGAAGAAGGCGGTTATTGGGTTGGTTACCCACGATCCGGACGTTCCTACGCAGGAAAGAGTGCCCGTGTTGAAAGGTGAATTGCGATGCGTATTTGAGAGAATGAGGTGCATTTTAGGATGCAATGGTGTACACCAGGACCGATAAGCACATTGCCTTAGTTATAACGGCTTTCTTCAAACTTTTATTAGGGCTTTCAGCCTCAAGTAGAATTATTAGGTTTTCGCATCGCAGTGCGAAAACCTATTGTTCTTCTTCTGTTTCTTTTTTTAGGTTTTCGCACCACGCAGTGCGAAAACCTATTGTTCTTCTTCTGTTTTATTTTTTTTTTTTTTATTTTTATTATTATTTTTCTAACCTTTTTTTGTGAACGGCATATCACCTGATAGAAAAAAGTCACATTTCTGATTTTTTTACCAGTTTTGTCCTAAGATCTGAATTTGATCCTAACGTTGAGAAAATTTTCAATTTTGTCTTAGTTTTGCCGCTAGGTGGCGTTTTGTAAAAATGACTAAGGGCTAATAACTCTGTTATTTGAGGTCCGATTCGAATGTGGTTTTTTGCATTGTGTTCCTTGTCAGAAACTTAATAAAATATGATACGATTCAATTATTTGCGTATATAAAACTTTCGTGCTACAGGAGGTTGAAAGTTCGAATCTCGAAAAAAACGATGAAATAAAGGTAGGTCTACGAAAAAAGTCCCCATTTTTTTCAGAGATGAGATAGGAGAATTTTGTTTATTGCATATGATTCGCAAGACATATACGCACAAAATATATGGTGTGGCGATTTTGAGAAATGCATGGTTTGTCCACAGTACGCGGTCAAATATAACCAATATTTTCGAAAAATCAACATTTTAAAAGAATGACTTTTAAGGTTATTTGCAGCTCCTGACTTTACTTTTTATTCAATCTTCATCATTTTTTCACTGTGAATGCATTTTCATAAAACAAATAAAATCATAGAAAAAAAATCACCCATCATATGCAAAGGTCAAGGTCATATACCAATTATTATTATATTTATCGGCATAAAATAGCTCCAAATCTAAAAATATTTTATAGAAAGTATATGAACAAAAGTTTTAGTCTGTGAAGAGGTCTTTCCATTGGTGTTTAGCTTTTGAAGATCGGACTTCATTTGATCAAATGACCACAGTCCAAAGTTTGATCCTCTTATCAAACAATTGTATATCAATATGTTTCCTCTTTTTTGCTGCTCCTGACTTTAATTTTTGTTCAGTCTTCATTATTATTTCACTGTTTATGCATTTTTATAAAACAAATAAATTCATAGAAAAAAATCAAGCATAATATGCAAAGGTCAAGGTCATATACTAATTATTATTATTTTTATCGGCATAAAATAGCTCCAAATCTAAAAATATTTTATAGAAAGTATATGAACAAAAGTATTAGTCTGTGAAGAGATCTTTCCATTAATGTTTAGTTTTTGAAGATCGGACTTCATTTGATCAAATGACCACAGTCCAAAGTTTGATCCTCTTATCAAACTATTGTATATCCATATGTTCCCCCTTTTTTGCTGCTCCTGACTTTATTTTTTGTTCAATCTTCACCATTATTTCACTGTTTATGCATTTTTATAAAACAAATAAAATCATAGAAAAAAATCAAGTATAATATGCAAAGGTCAAGGTCATACCAATTTTTTTATCGGCATAAAATAGCTCCAAATCTAAAAATATTTTATAGAAAGTATATGAACAAAAGTTTTAGTCTGTGAAGAGGTCTTTCCATTGGTGTTTAGTTTTTGAAGATCGGACTTGATTTGGTCATTTTACGGCAGTCCAAGTTTTGATCCTCTTTAGAACAATTGTAAATCAGTTTTTATGCTTCAAATTGTGATATATAAGGAATAGAATGTTTGACTAGTGCGACTTATATACTTGATTGAACCATTTGCGGCATTGCTAGGTACCTAATAGTTAAATTTTAATCAGTTTTGGTTCTCATTTTGCCGCTTGGGGGGCGATTAGCTTGAAATCACTATTAATAATTAAAAAAAATAAATAAAGTCTGATTTTTATGCGATTTTTTTGCATTCTGTTCTTCGGTGACATCAATTTGAAATGACACAAAAAAGATAATGCGATATTTCATAAAAATGATAGTAATTCAATGCAACAGTTGTTCGTAATAGTCTTGACTGGCATATTGCATTGTCGTGTGTCATTTTATACTGTTGTTTGTCGTTTGCAATTGTTGTTTATCGAATACAATTGTCATTTGTCTCCATCATAAAGCTAAACACACATATAACATTGCAGTACCCGAAGTCCGTAAAAAATGTTTTCAAGTTTACGACTACATAACAGACAGGTAATACTCAAAAGTATTCTTCTTGGTAAAAGGTCTGATTATACATTGCGACAAAAATGTTTGAATGATCACTGTTAACAGTATTCAACAAGCCATTGAACGAAGAAATATGTTTTTCGAATCATGCGACTCATGAACTGAATGGAATTGCTTTCATGAAAACTGATGATATCGCGATTTCATAACTGACAGGTAATACTCAACAATACTCTCTTGGGTAAAAAGTCTGCTTAAACATTGCGACAGAAACGTTTCAAAGATCACTGTTAACAGTATCAACAAGCCATTGAACGAAGAAATATTTTTCGAATCATGCGACTCGTGAACTGAATGGAATTGCTTTCATGAAAACCGATGATATCGCGACTACATAACTGATAGGTAATACTCAAAAATCTTCTTTTGGGTAAAAAGTCTTCTTAAACATTGCGACAAAAGTGTTTGAAAGATCGCTGTTAACATTATAAACAAGCCATTGAACGAAGAAATATTTTTCGAATCTTGCGACTCGTGAACTTAATGGAATTGCTTTTGCGAAAACCGATGATATCGCGATTGCGATTCTAGTTTTTTTTATTATTTTTCTAACCCTTTTTTGTTAACGGTAAATCTCCGTGATAAAAAAAGCCACATTTATGAAATTTTAATCAGTTTTTACCACTCATTTGAAGATGATACTAACGTTGAGAAAATTATCATTTATGTCTTACTTTTCCCGCTAGGGGGCGTTTTGCATGAAATGTATTATTGGCTAATAACTCAGTTATTTGAGGTCCGATTCAAATGCGGTTTTTTGCATTCTGTTCCTTGTTGATAGCCTAATAAAATATGATAGGTTTCGAGGTACGATTGGTGAAAGTTTTTGAGCTACAGAAGGTTGAAAGTTCGAACCTCGCAAAAAACTGCGCAAATGAGGGTAGGTCTACGAAAAACCTATCCATTTTTTTTAGAGATCAGATAGAAGAATTTTGTTTGCTGCAAATGATTTGCAAGACATATACACACAAAATATATGGGGTGGCGAATTTAAGAAATGCATGGTTTGTCCTCTAGAAACGGTCAAACTTCACTAAATTTTAGGAAAAGTTAAAGTTTCAAAAACATGTTTTCTGTCGCTCCTGACTTTATTTTTGGTTCATTTTTCATAGTATTTTCACAATTAATGTATTGTTATATCTGAAAGGGCCTCACAATTAAAAAGTTTAAAAATAATTGAAAAGGTCAAGGTCATGTTACGATTCTTGTGTTTTTATTCAGCCCCAAATAGCTCCAAAACTAAAAATATTTCATTGAGAGTATATGAACAAAAAATTTTGTTCTTTGAGAGCTCCTTTCATTGATGTTTAGTTTTTGAAGATCGGAATTGATTTGGTCATATTACGGCAGTCCAAAGTTTGATCCTTTTTTGGAATAATTGTAAATCAGTTTTTATGCTTCAAATTGTGATATATAAGAAATAGAATGTTCGACTAGTGCGACTTGTGTACTTTATTGAACTATTTGCCGCATTGCTAGGTACCTAATGGTAAAATTTTAATCAATTTTGTTTCTCATTTTGCCGCTAGGGAGCGCATAGCAGGAAAGCACTCTTCTACTTATAACTCAAAATGTTGAAGTCCGATCCAAATGCGGTTTATTGCATTGTGTTCATTGTTGATAGCCTAATAAAGTATGATAGTTTTTAGGTATGAGTGGCTAAAACTTTTTGACCTAGTAACGGAAGGTTGAAAGTTCGAACCCTGCAAAAAACTGTGCAGATGAGGGTAGGTCTACGAAAAACCTATCCGTTCTTGTTAGACATCAGATAGAAGAATTCTGTTTGCCGCAAATGATTTGCAAAACATATACGCACAAAATATATGGGGTGGCGAATTTACGAAATGCATGGTTTGCCTTTAGAAACGGTCAAACTTCACTAAATTTTAGGAAAAATTAAAGTTTCAAAGACATGTTTTCTGTCGCTCCTGACTTTATTTTTGGTTCATTCTTCATGATATTTTCACAAATAATGTATTGTTATGTCTGAAAGGGCCTAACAATTGAAAAGTTAAAAAATAAATGAAAAGGTCAAGGTCATATTACGATTATTGTGTTTTTATTTGGCTTCAAATACCTCCAAAACTAAAAATATTTCATTGAGAGTATATGAACAAAAGTTTTAGTTCTTAAAGAGCTCTTTCCAGTGATGTTTAGTTTTTGAAAATCGGACCTGATTTGGTCATTATACGGCAGTCCAAAGTTTGATCATTTTTTTGGAATAATTGTAAATCAGGTTTTATGCTTCAAATTCTGATACATAAGAATAAAAAGTTTGACTTGTGCGACTAGTATACTTGATTGAACTATTTGCTGCTTTGCTAGGTACCTAACAGTAAATTTTCAATCAATTTTCTTTCTCATTTTGCCGCTAGGGGGCGCTTTTCTTGAAATCATTCTTTTGCTTATAACTCAAAAAGTTGAAGTCCGATTCGAATACGGTTTTTTGCATTCTGTTCCATGTTGATAGCCTAATAACATATGATAGGATTCGAGGGTTTGAGATGTAGAGAATTTTTAGACGATTATTTTGTCACCTAGAGTTTTGAAATTGATAAAAAAAATAAGGAAGTTACATAAAAAATACCAATTTAAAGCCAATTGTAAGAATTTTCATAAAATATCCTACTTTCGCTTTCACCTTAATTGAAGCATTTTCGGAAAATGTAACTTTACAGATATGTATTAGTCATAGAAATTGCAAAAAAAAAACTTTTTACATATATCATATTGATATTACTAGCTAAACAAGTGCACCGTTCCCGGTGGCCGAGTGGTTAGAGCGTCCGCCTCGGGAGCGGGAGGTCGTGGGTTCGATACCAAAGTCGTAAAAAATGGTACTGTTATAGCTCCCTTGCTTGACGCTCAGCATATAAGGGTAGTTGCAGGACTGGTTGGCTCGGTATCAGGATAATGTGACTGGGTGTGGTATCATGCCACATGTCTACGGCGTGATACTGCAGTGTGGCAGCACTATAACTGCATTAAGTAGACATCGTCTCCAAATGACTGAAATACTGTCGGTGGGACGTTAAACCCAACAAACAAACTAAACAAGTGTTGACAATGATTTAATGTTTTGTCAAATCATTTTATTTACGTTACTTATACATATTAGTTGCAGCATTGCGTTACCCATAATCCTTTGAGCGTTTTGACACATGTCATTTAGACCGTTGTTGAAACATTGCAATTTCCCGACTTTATTGTTGCATCAATCGATAAATGTTGTATAAGCTATATTCCAAATTTATGATAAATGATAACCTATGTGAAAATATATTTTATAGTACAATGTAATTTAATTGCCAGCTTGAGATACCATGAGCGTGTATAAGTGTAGACGTTTGAAACAAAATGATCAACACATGTCATCCGTTCAAGACGCTGCAAGCTAATTTGTCCGTTAGCTAAAAGCGCAAAATGAAGTAACTTTGTGTAATACAGTCGTCTCGATCGTATATACAAGCGTTATTGGAATTTAACTCACGAGGCTACACGCGTCGACGATTCTATTGCATGGTAGCATTTACACGGTGCATAACCATATCGGCAGGCTCTCTGCGGAAATCGCTATATCGGCAGGCTCTATGCGTTCGCACCGGTCATTCTCTGCCATAAAACTTGCAAACCTGGACGGAAGGAAAAGAAACAGACCAATGGTCACTTTTCAAAGGTGAAATGCTCAATATTAAATATTGCACGGAATATTAGAGTATCTTAGCTATGTATATAATTGAAAAGTTTACACGCAAAAAGAATTTTGATATGCAGAATTAAGAGGTTTAAGTTTAATTGCTTATATTTTGAATACCTATAAACTAGAATATGCTACAATGGAATTGTCGGGATTTTCAAATTTATTTTGGAACTAAATACTACAAAGGTAAAGTATAAGGTAGGGAATTTAATATATATTCTTTCTAACGGTATTAATCTTTATATTTTTCAATGTTAGCAGAAAGTCCTATCATTCGTATCAACGAATGAAATCTAGTTATTTATTTATTTATTTATTTATTTTTTTTTTAATTTATTTTTTTTGTATTTCAAAGCGATCTTTGAATTCTAAAGCTGATTATTTGTCACATATGTTTTTCTACGTCTTTCACATTCTTTTGCTAGGTAGGCCGCATTATTTTCTATAAGTTTCTGTCTGTACGCCTATTGTGTCTCGGATCTTGATTTTGCTATTTCTGAAAAGTTAGTATAATTAAAAAAACAAAACAAAAAAAAACTGAAAATAGGTGACTGAGCTGTTTGATACTTTAAATGAAATGTTCGTTACCAACAGTTTTTGCATGAAATGTAATTAATAACTAAAATAAACCATATTATATTATTTAAAATACCCCCATTGTCAGGTTGTTAACTAATAACTTATATTTTGTCAGTAAGTACACCATGTTTGTAAAAAGAGCCTGTACAAAACCACATTTGGCATTTTATGGACTTTAAAATACTTTACACTTTTTTCAATGTAAATCTTTAACAGATCATGTGCATGTCTATCCTTGACTAGTTGACTGAATGGCAATAAGCAATACTTCTTGACGAATGTTACAAATAGAATATGTTTTAAAGCCAAATTTAAAAGAGAAACTATGTGACAAAAACTTACACTAACGTGACATGTTCGATACCATATAGTAACGAACGTGTCTTAGTTGTGAAGTCATAGTGACTGCACATGTTGATGTCTATTGCATAAAAACATACCAAATCCTTTACTTCTTAGTGTAAACAATCGTTGCATAGGTAAGCAAAAAGATAAATTACAGAAAAAGATATTGAAAAACTGTTTGTCAAAACTATGATGTTTATCTTACCTTTTGTCTTTTCTAATGACTCTTTAAATTAAAAAAAAAAACATGCCAGACTGTAAACATCATCATTTTCCTTTAAAACCCATCAATAAAAAAACTAGTCACCACATTCTGTTAGTTTCAAATGTGTAGTAACGAACATGTCAGTAACGGAATCTTTCATTGTGATGTAAAATGGACTATACAAATTTAATATTTGACTAAAAATGATATATTGTTTTAACTATTTAGTGCATTTTAGGCTCACTTTTAAATAAACAACAAATAAAACAAATGCAATTTTAATTTTTTATGTATATGCTATGTAAAGAACATGTCTAAGTCAAGTTAAATACAAAGGGTAGGGAGATATTAATAGGATCTGTTTTGATAGAACAATCATATATAACAAACTGATATAATTTCTGTGCCTAGAAGATGCTGGTTTTATATCTTAAACTCAATTAAGGGCATAATAAAGTATTTACTCTGTTTTCCAAAACGAGCTCAATGAAGGTAACGAACATTTCAATTACAATGGGCATGTGAAAAATTGAATGATAACTGTTAATTTTCTTAGTGATCTATTTAAAACGGGGTGCTTTTCTAGTTTCCAACATACTGCTACATGTTTGGTTTGTAAAAGTAAAATATTCCGTTTTTGCATTAATCAATCTGATTAACTGATATAATTTTAATAATTCCTGACGGCGACAGTAACGAACATGTCAAATATGGCAATAAAGAATAAATTAACAAAAGCAAGTCCAAACAAATGAATTAATTGAACTAGAAATTTAACAAGTTACATCATATCATCATTATAATATAATACTTTCATATTTTATCATTGTAATTTAAACATCAATTGGCAGCGACGCAAATGCACTTGCTTATTGAGAATGCGTGAATTATGGAATACAGTGGTCACGCGATTCCTCAATGTGGCGATTCATTGAATACCGGCGATGGCTCGAGATACAAGCCCGGTCCCTTGATTTAGCCCTTCTTATTCTATATAAATTTATGGGCGATTCTTCAAACATGCGATTTTGTATTCCTCGAGCTCCGTTCTCGGTCCCTAGATAGTATATCCTATAATATTTCTATGCGATTCCTCGAAGTCGATATCATAACTACTTCCGCTTCCGGTCTAAAGTAATGGACGCAATATTTTTCTCGCATATGAGGAGCTGTTGATATCTTTCATTTTAATTTCATTAAACTGATTTTGGACTTTTGAATTTTACATCGTGAATATCTTGAACTGATCAAAAATGAATGAAGAAGTGAGTGATCATGAAAATAGTGGTTATAATACTAGTATTACGACAAACAATCGCTTCGACCCGCTTTCCACAAAAGAAAATGGCGGTCATGTTTTTGTTGATAACAGTGAATGGACTAGAGTGGAAAACGATCGAAAACGTCAACGCACCAGTACAGGCAGTCAAACTGGATGTAGTACACTTTTTCAAACACCCAGTTTTGAAGTTTACAAAACGATGTCCGTCGATGATAAACTGTCAGTTATGTTTTATGAAATGAGTAACATAAACAACAAAGTTGATGAATGTTTGAGTATTCATAGTAAGGTACATAGCATCGAACGACAGATGGATAAACACATGAATAGATCGACTCTTTTAGAGTACAAGTCGATAGATATTGAAGCTAGAAGCCGACGTAATAATCTTATCTTTGGTGGCATCTCTGAAGAGAGAAATGAAAACTGTTTTGATCAAATAGCTGATTTTCTGAAAGATCATCTAGATATTGACCGCTGCCCAGATATGTCTAGAGCGCATAGACTGGGGCGCTACAAGCGGGGTTCGGACAGGCCTATTATTGTGAATTTTGTCAACTCTAGAGATACGGAACATGCAATCTCGAGAGCAAATAAATTGAAGGGGACAAGATATAGCATCAATCGTGACTTCCCTAAAGAAATTACAGATACCAGGAAAGTTCTATGGCCAGAGTACAAACAGCTCCGTCGTGATTGGCCTGACAGCAAAGACAGTATTGTGTATCCGGTCAAGCTTGTAAAAGACGGAAAGGTGGTAACTGACATGTTCCCCGATTGGAGCCTCATACTGCACGGCGACCGTGTCAAGGTCAGCAAACCGTCTCAAACCACTACAGCACGTGACAATCGTGAGCACAACTCCAGTACACATCGCAGTGGTAGCAATTCCACGAAGGCCAAAGGCAGACAACATTGGTCCCGACGACAATCTCCGTCACCACGCCCAACACGTAGACACGCCCCAAGGAGAAGTCCCTCGCCGGTACGTCAAGTTTCCAGACACACTTCTGGCGTGAACACTGAAACTTTCAGACGTCCGTGGGACACCGACCCAGTTCCTGATGCCCGTTCCTCGTCTAAGTAGGACATTCGGGGGGATTCCGTCGCACCTGAAAAGAAAAACAAAAGTATAAATATAGGTTCTTTAAATATTAATGGGCTAAAAAGGCGCATAGATTATCCAGACTTTGTTGATTTTATAAAAAAGTATGATATATTTTGTGTCTCTGAAACGCATACCGATTCCTCAGATATAGTTGACATTCCTGGGTATACATTTATTTCTAAGCATAGACACCAGAATTATAAACGTAAATCGGGAGGAATAGGCATTTACGTCACTGATAGGCTTGCGCCACTTATTGATGTTTGTGAAAATAACTCGGAGTATATGCTCTGGATTGAAATTAAGAAAGGTCCTTTTTGCCTTGATGAAAATATCGTTAGAGGTGCCATATATCTGCCGCCAGAAAATTCACGATTTATTACTACTGATTAACTTAAAGAGTTTGAAAATGAAATTGCTGGGAAATGCTCTACACATAAGTATGTTTTGTTGGCAGGGGATACTAACTGTAGGACAGGTAGATTGAGAGATGATGTCCCGGCTGACTCTCATCTATGCGATATGTTTGATATTGATGTTGAGTTTCAGGCAAACCTGAACAAATACACTATTTTGGAAAGTTTAAATGTCCCTTTAGAGAGATGTTCAATGGATCATAGAACTAACACTCACGGCCTCCGTTTGATAGATATTTGTAGAAATAATAACCTTTTTATATTAAATGGGAGAATATCAAATGACAAATCCAAGGGCAGTTACAATTTTAGGGATTAATCAGTTATTGATTATATAATAGCATCAGCTGAATGTTTTGACTTTGTATGCAAGTTTGATGTTATCCAAACAGATGCCCTCTTTCCCGATGGACATAATGCTCTTCACTTAACAATTACCGTCCCTGATATCAAATACCGAAGTGAAAATTCTCAATTTTACGCCACCTCACGTAAGTGGGACAATAGGTTTGCAAGTACTTTTGTTGAAAACATTGATCTTGAGCAGGTTAATACACTTACCAGTCAGCTACGCTCCAATGTGGCTGACCCCCAGGCAATTGAACATGCTTCAAACCAGCTGTCACATATATTCCAGATTGCGTCAGCCCGGACTTTCCCTGCAAAGAAAACTTTTATCGGTAAAAAGCATGCAAGTGACAAACCATGGTTTGGTCCTAAATGTTTCCAAGCTAGAAAAACTTACCATAACGCTAAAGATGAATATAGAAAAAATCCCACACCGGACAATAAATTAGGTTACAAAATTCTAGTAAAATTACAAGAAAAAAACTATTACATTAAAAAAATAAGTACTCACAACAGGTAAAACTTCGAGAATTAAACGAAAAGAATCCAAAACAATATTGAAAATTCTTAAAAAATCTTGATACTAAGAAAAAAGCTAGTCCAACACCCACTATACATGATTTTTTTGACTACTTTAAGCATATAAATGTAAACACAATTGATGACCAAACGTTTGAAAATAACATTGCAACTAGTATAGTTAATAATACTTACCTTAATTCACCAATAACAGAAACAGAAATTTCAAAATGTATCAAGAATTTAAATAATTCAAAGGCTTTAAGTCCATATGATAATATTCTGAATGAATATATTAAGTCGACAAAAACTTTATTCTTGCTTCTTTATCACCTCTTGTTTAATTCTGTATTGGAAACTGGATATATCCCAAACACTTGGTTAAAGGGCGTAATCATTCCCATCATATATATCGGCAGGTTAGGTTATGATTGCGGAGTTGGTAAATACACATATTTGAGCAGGGCTAGTTGTACTGTCATTGATTATCTATTGCTACACGAAAGTAATTTTTGTAGAGTAAACAGTTTCATGGTACAAGATTTTAATGTTTTTAGTGACCATGCACCATTATCATTTGTACTGTGTAGTAATGTAAAGCGTGCGCCTGATATATCGCACACGGCTAATACCATAAGGTGGGATAAGGAGTATAGGGAGTTATTTAGGTCTAAATAAATTGCTTCTTTGCCAGAATTTAATAAAATTGTCGGTCGAGAATATTGTCATAATACAGACATTGATGATATCATAGAAAGTTTTTCATCTAAATTATTTGATATAGCCGAACCTTTATTTAAGAAAGAGATTAACGTTGATGGACAGGATTGTTTATATAAAGGTTGTGATTCTAAGAAGTGGTTTGACCAGGATTGTTATATAGCTAAACGTGCCTATAAAGAGGCTTTATCTCAGTTTAATAATGATAGATCGCAGATAAATAGGTCAAACTTGTGTTATACAAAAGGAATGTATAAAAACCTCATTCGAAAAAAGAAGAGGCTATATAAACACAAAAAAAACAAAGGAACTTGAGAGTTTAAAACATTCAAAACCTAGAGAGTTTTGGAAACATTTTGCTTCTAGAAAAAAATGCATCTTCTCATAATATAACTTTAAATGATTTTCATGAATATTTTAATCAAATGTTTAATGAGTTAGGTCACTCGGGAGTGTCGGAAGGTGATAATTTTAATAATACACATAATTTCCTTGATATTAATTATACATGTCCAGAGTTAGATGAGTGTATAACAGTGGAGGAAGTAAAAAACGCTATCAAAAGTTTAAATAGAAATAAAACCTGTGCCCCGTCAGATTTTTTAATTAACGAATTTTTTATCGAATCAGCAGATATTTTAGCTGGACACATAACTGACTTATTTAATATTGTTTTCAATATGGGTTACTTTCCAAAACAGTGGTCATATGGGTTTATCATTCCGATTCATAAAAAGGGAGATAAAGACATCGTTTCTAATTACAGGGGTATTACACTTTTAAACAATTTGGGTAAATTATTTACGGGTGTTTTAAACTCAAGAATTACGAAATTTTGTGATAAAGAAAATGTGATAACAGATGCGCAATTTGGTTTTAGGAAGGGCCGTTCAACTGTTGACGCTGTATTTCTTTTAAAAAACTTTTATAACAAAATAAACAAGACTCTATTGCGCTTTTATTGATTTTAAAAAAGCTTTTGATTCGGTAAATAGAAATGCACTGTGGTTAAAATTGCATAGGTTAGGATTTGATGGTAAAATACTTCGAATAATACGTTCTATGTATGATACAGTTAAGACATGCGTTAAGCATTGTAACACCTTCTCGGACTTTTTCGACATTTCAGTTGGCTTGAGGCAAGGGGAGACAATTTCGCCGATATTGTTCGAATTTTTTATAGAGGACATTGAACTTTTTTTACAAAATCGTCAAGACTGTGGCCTTTCACTTTATGATATGACTTTACTACTATTATGTTTTGCAGATGATATGATAATACTTGGAAACTCAGTTGAAGACTTACAATGTAATTTTAATAGTTTATCGGATTACTGTGATAAGTGGGGTTTAGAAGTCAATGTTGAAAAGACAAAAATTATTACTTTCAGAAAACGTGCAAACTTGAGAGAGAATGAAAAGTGGTCATACAAAATATAAATATTGAGGTTGTAAATGATTTTAATTACTTGGGTGTTGTTCTAAATTATACTGGATCTTTTGTGTTACATAATCAATATGTGTATGGTAAGGCACTTAAAGCTATGAATGTTCTTTTATCAAATATAAAAAAAATATGATTTAAATGTTAAAACATGCCTACAATTATTTGATTCTTTTGTTGGCTCGATTTTGAATTATTGTTCTCCAGTCTGGGGATATACAAAGTCTAAAATACTTGAAAATATACATTTAAAGTTCTGTAAGTATATATTAGGAGTTAGAAAAAATTCATGTAATGATGCTGTGTACGGTGAGTTAGGAAGGTATCCTTTGTATGTAAATAGGTTTGTAAACATTATTAAATACTGGTTACAGATACAGAATACAGATAATATTATTATACAACATGTCTATCAAAAAACACTAGATGACTGTAATAATGGCAAAAATAACTGGCTTAGTAATGTAAAGAAACTGTTATGTGATTATGGTTTTATGTATGTATGGGATCAGCCACATACTATGATAAATGTAAATGTATTGCTGTCTGAGTTTAAACAAAGAGTTAAGGATAATTTTATTCAAAAATGGGTTTCTGATGTTCAAAATAACAACAAATTGATATTGTATAAAAACATAAAATTGGATTTTGAGATGGAAGATTATTTGAAATTTGTTACTAATAAACAAAATAGATTTTTCCTTACAAAAATTAGAATTTCTGCACATTTCTTGAAAGTGGAAACAGGAAGATATGCCAGAGAAAGGTTAGAGAGACAGCAAAGATTATGTATTTTTTGTAATAAACAAGTAATAGAAGATGAATATCATTTTATTTTGGAATGTCCTTTGTATACTGAAATCAGGAAAAAATTTGTAAATAAATATTATATTACGAGACCTAGTATGTTCAAGTTAGTTCAGTTGTTTAAATCTTCAAAAATAAATATTTTAAAACTGAGCAGGTATATAAATGAAGAGTATAAAATTCGCAAATCTGCTCAATTCGCTTAACTAAATTTTTTTTCCATCCTCTTATTTAATATTAAATTAATTGTCACTTTATTATGTGATATTTTTTTTTTTTTTTTTTAATTATATTGTTTTTGAAAATTTTTTTTGTATGTTGCACTTTCTGTCACGTGTATCAATATTATTACTTTTGTAGTTATTGACATGATAATCAATAAAATATTATCTATCTATCTATCTATCTATCTATCTATCTATCTATCTATAAAAAAAGGGGTGACCCTAAAGATCCTAGTAAATATAGGCCAATTACCATATTGAGCTGTTTCGGCAAATTGTTCACATCCGTCCTGAACGAGAGACTATCAACTTTCCTTGATGATTTGGATATTCTAGAAGAAAATCAGGCTGGTTTTTGGAAAGGATACTCATGTGCTGACCATATTTTTACCTTGCATTCCTTGATTGAAATTCTGAAAAAAGGAAAGAAAAAACTCTTATGCTGTTTTATTGATTTTTCTCAGGCGTTTGACAAAGTATGGAGAGCTGGTCTATGGCATAAGTTAATTCAAAGTTCAGTCAGTGGGAAATTCTTTGATGTAATCAACAACATGTATAACAACATAAAATCATGTATTCAACACGAAGGTCTTTTATCCAATACATTCTTATCCGAAATCGGGGTCAGACAAGGTGAAAATTTGTCACCTGTCCTATTTTCCCTATTTCTTAATGATTTACAGTCTTATATAAATATAAATGGTTCCATCGGCGTTGAGCTCAAAGATCCCTCAACTCTCACATTATGGCTTAAGCTTTTGATCTTACTCTACGCAGATGATACCATTTTATTCTCTGATTCAGAAGCAGATTTTCAGTCAAGTTTAAACACTTTCCATAATTATTGTAAAGCTTGGCACCTCAAGGTTAATGTCAGTAAAACTAAAATTATTGTATTTGGAGCTCGACAAACAAGAAAATTTGACTTTAAACTTGGAAACCACGCAGTTGAAATCACAAATCAATATCATTATCTTGGTGTAACTTTTTCGAGTAACGGATCTTTTTTAAATGCACGTAAACATATCTCCCAACAGGCTACAAAGGCTATGCACTTATTATTTGCAAGAGCAAGAAACGCATCCTTACCATTAGACCTAATACTTAAATTATTTGATCATACAGTTCTCCCAATCTTAACTTATGGCAGTGAAATATTTGGATTCGAAAATATAGACCTATTAGAAAAAGTCCATAATAAATTTCTTAGAAGAATAACGAAAGCAAAACAGTCAACACCAATTTCTTTTTTGTATGGAGAACTAGCTAGATACCCCATTTCTGTAGAAGTGGAAAGTCGTATGATAGCGTTCTGGAACCGTTTATTACTTGGAAAATAACAAAAAATAAGCTTACAAAATAAGTACATGATAAACCAAAAAGAATGTAAGTTTAAGTGGATAGAAAAGATTAAAAACATTTTAATATCTGTCGGGCGCCCTGACCTCTGGGAAAATCAATTTCCAAATAAACAATAAGTACTTACATAAAGAAATAAAACGAATTTTGATAGATAAATTTAAACAGGATTGGCACGCAAAGCTCCAAACTTCTAACAAGGGATTTATTTACTCTAATTTTAAAGAAACTGTACATTTTGAAAACTATTTCATTCAACTGGAGGAGAAATATTATATTAACCTCTTTAAATTAAGAACAGCAAACCATGCACTTCCTGTTGAGACTGGTAGATATGACGGCACACTGTCTGAAAATAGATTATGCACTTTGTGCGACAAGGGCCTGGTCGGTACTGAAGACCATTATCTATTAACCTGTGAATATTTCAAAAGGGACAGACAGACATTCCTTGATCCTAAAACCATCAATATCCCAAGTTATCATATTACATTCAGAACCCTGATGCAATCAAAGTCGGTTATTTTTTAAAACAGTCCTCAATCATTTTTAATTTACAAACTACGTTAAATGCCAATACCTCTTCGATCATGCTGTTCTTTGTTGATATTCACGTTCCCTTAATATAAAGCGTTTGACTTACTATTTGGAAGCATAATATAGCAACTTCGATCATATTTATCTTATATAAACGCTACAGTTACTGTTAATATACTTTAAATACATTGTGTACCTTAAACATTGCCATTTTCTCTTGGGTATATATACTGGAAGAGCAAAAAGTCACTTACCTTTACCCGTCTTCTTCCAAATAAACACGTTTATAAATGCGTTTAACGCAAGTTATTCACTGTTGTGCGATTTTCATGTCTATTTCATGCAAGGTTCTAAAAATAGCGTAAAGCGGTTAAGTTTGCGGCTGTTGTAGAATACAATCGCTCTATTGTTAATCTTCGGAAATGTTTTCGGACATCGCCTTTATTTATGGCAGTATTGATATAAGTAACAAACATCCTCCCCCCTCTCTCTCTTTGATCATGTAACCGCTTCTTAAACTTGTTCCTGATGGCCCCCTCGTGTAATCATAAGCCTCTTCTTGGTTAGTCTAGAAAACATTTAATGCCACATCTCTCACTTACTCTCTCTCTCTTTCTCTCTCGGAACCCATAGCCCCACTAACACACAGGTTTATTAGTTTCTTTTGTTATTTATTTAGTTATTCATTTTTTCCTACTATGTTGTTTGATTGGGTATGACCATGGTATGAACATTGAAGTGACTATGACTATTTAAAAGGAATATATATATATATATTTATATATATCCTTAAGTAATATTACGCACTGTAAATGAAATATCCAATTCAGTTAATGAATCTGCTTTATATTTATATACATGTATCTCTGTGTGTATGCGAGTGTGTATTTTGGGGCTTATATGTGTATATTTACCTATATATATAATTGCATATTTTAGAAGCCTACATTAATCATTTGTTCATCATGCACCCATAAAAAAGATGTTGTCTCTCCCCCCCCCCCACCCCCCCCGTTCCTGATAAAATCTACAATGACCGGAAAATTCATATGTATTATGTAAATGTTTGTATATTTTATACCCATGTTGTACCATATGTACCTGGGAAAATAAAAGATATGTTCTGTCTGATAAACTTCTGGTTAAACAGAAAGCATATGAGGTCCGAGATCTTGATATTCGTGTTGCTGATCAACTTCCAAAAGCAATCCAAGATAGGCGTAAACGCTTAATACCTGCACTTAAACGAGCCAGACAAGATGGTAAATCTGCATCACTGTCTTATGACAAACTGATCATTAGTGGTAAACAGTACACAGTTGACACTGTATCCAATTCTGGTTATGATGATTAGGCCAGCGGTCAGAAACAACTATCATTTCTCCTATGGAATGTCCAGGGTATAAAGGCTAAATAAACTATGTGACAGTGACTTTCTATCTTTTATCTCCAAATATGACATTCTTCTATTCACAGAAAACTGGAGTTCATCCACATCAAACATAAACATTGAAGGTTACACTTCCATTAACTGTCCACGACCTTGTGCAAATGCACGTGCCAAACGCAACAGTGGAGGCCTGTCTGTGTATTGTAAAACTCAGTATTCGCACATGATTGTCCTAGTGAGTATTCACACGAACGGTATATTGTGGTTCAAAATTAAAAAAGAAATGTGTGGCCAATCTGCAGATAAATATTTGTGTTTGTGCTATGTGCCTCCAGAAAATTCTACCTTATATAAGAATGTTAATTCTGGTCTATTTAATTTTGATTTTTTTTGATTGCCTTAAATCTGAAG
Organism: Solen grandis; assembly: GCA_021229015.1. Classification (NCBI taxonomy): domain Eukaryota; kingdom Metazoa; phylum Mollusca; class Bivalvia; order Adapedonta; family Solenidae; genus Solen; species Solen grandis. Next base: position 17,799,831 of record CM037780.1, on the reverse strand, counting down.
TAAGAAAGTACTCTGACTGTGGCGATGTTTATTTAACTGGTGACTTTAACGCTAGAACGGGAATTTTGTCCGATTGTATTGATAACATAAACTTTGGTCGGTTTGTAGATTTACCCCATGATGATGATGATGATACTGTTCTGCCTAACCGTAACTCTCATGATTTACACGTGAACAATTATGGTATGCAATTGTTGGCATTATGTAAAGAAAAAAACCTTGCTATTGTAAACGGCCGACTTGAACCCGGCCTTTGTACTTTCCATTCTACTTTCAGAAATAGACCTGTTAATAGCTTAATTGGTAATCAATTAAATAAAAATAAAATTCATTCTGTTTGCCACATGCAAATACTAGATGTTACTGAGTTCTCTGACCATTCACCAATTGAGTTTTATATTTTGTCATCGACCATAGATAGAGATTCTAGCACTGGTATCCAGTACTCTGAAAAACTGAACTGGTCATATGAGAATCAATCAAAATTTACACGCTTATTAGATGAATCGAAAACGAGTTTTGAAGATTTAACTTATAAATTAACAAATCATGAAATAAATATAAATGATTGCATCAATTCTATGTCAGCAATTATACACGACATTTCTCATACATGTTATGGTAGAAAATCGATGACTAAGAAAAGTAATACTATGTCATTTCAAACCTCCCCATGGTTTGAAATAAAGAAGTCAAAAGATTTGCGAAACAAAACTATATGAAAATTAAAAAAATAAATTGGCTAAACTAAGTAAACAATCTCCAAGAAAATTTTGGAAATATATTAACAAGTTTAAAAAGAAAAGTGAAGATTTGTGTGAAATTGAATTAGATGCACTTTATGAACACTATTCTAAAATGGGCAATAAATCTGAATCTCCTTTCTATAATAATCAGTATGATAACATTTCACGAAGTGAACCATTACATATTCACGAGTTAGATGCACCATTCACAATTGATGAAATACAAAAAACAAAAGCTTGTTTAAAACGTAATAAGTGCAGCGATATAGAAAATAATTGCGGCTGATTTCTTCATAGACGCAAAATCTTTTATTTCACCATTCTTATGCACCGTTTTTAATAATATATTTAACACTGGCACATTTCCAAAATCATGGGCTAACGGTTTAATTATTCCTATTCATAAAAAGGGAGACAGAACAAATGCAGCTAATTATAGAGGTATCACTATTGTAAATTGTATGTCAAAAATATTTTCTCTAACTTTACGTAATAGGCTTAACCTTTGGGCGGAAACCACGGTCTTCCCTGAAGCACAGTTTGGTTCCCGTGAAAAGCGATCTACAGCTGATGCAGTATTTATATTACATACATTAATCCAAAAGGTATTATCTAAGCAAGGTAAACTTTGGTGTGCTTTCATTGATTATGAACGTGCTTTTGATTCAGTAATTCACGATGCTCTTTGGTTTAAATTAATAGAAATTGGTGCCAGTTGTAAATTGATAAATATCATTAAATCCATGTATAGTGTTGGCAAGTCATGTGTAAAATTGCCATCTAACAGTTCTTTTTGTAATTCTGAATATATGTCCGAGTTCTTTGATGTTTCTATAGGATTAAAACAGGGCGAACCCTTGTCGCCATTGTTATTTTTACTTTTTCTTAATGATATTCAATCATGTATTGACTTTAATGTTTTGACTGATAAAGATGTTGAATTATTGTCTTTGTATCTCATACTGTTTGCCGATGATATTGTTGTTTTAACAACCAGTCATGATAGCCTACAAAAACAATTAGATAATATATATGAATGTTCATGTAAATGGGGTTTAAAAATAAATGTAAACAAAACTAAATTATGTATTTTTGAAAAGAAAAAACAGAGTCATCCAGATATATTTATTAACAATGAAAAGATTGAAAGAGTGGATGATTTTACTTACCTTGGCTTAAAATTTAGATATACTGGCACATTATCATTAGCTATGAAAACTCTAAAAGATCAAGCCTTAAGAGCATATCACAACATGCTTTATATCTTTGACAAAATAGAATTTGATATAAAAACTAAATTAAAATTTTTCGATAGTATGATAGTACCAATACTTTTATATAATTCAGAAATTTGGGGTGTCTATTCGTGTAAAGAAATAGACTCCCTTCATCTTCGTTTTTGTAAATCTTTGCTTGGCGTAAAAAAAACACTATACTACTGCTATTTATGGCGAACTTGGACGATTCCCATTGAGTCTCATTTGTAAAGAAAGGGCAATAAAGTTTTGGCTTAAAATTTTAAATAGTGAATACAATTCTCCTATATATTCATGCTATTTAGACCAATGCCAATCTATTAAAGGTACATGCTGGACAACTAAGATGCACTCTATCATAGATCATTTGGGTTTCTCTTACATAAGAATGACCGATTTTGCACCTAATATCAAGTATAATTACATCTTAATGAAGAATACATTACGTGACCAATATATTCAGGAATGGAGAGCTTCCCTTATAAACAGTCCAAGATTTACTTATTATTCTAAATTTAAGAAAGACTTCTGTTTGGAAAAATATCTTCAGGTAATTTATAATGATAAATTAAGAAAACAGCTAAGTTGTTTTAGATTAGGATCACATTTTCTTGAAATAGAGGCTGGTAGATTTAATAATATTCCTCGAGAAAATAGAATATGCAAATTATGTAATATGAGGCAAGTAGAATCTGAATACCATTTTTTGTTGTGTTGTCCCAGATATGATGATATTAGACAAAATATTTTAGTCATATAGCCTGGCCCAATATTAATAAATTTTGTTCTATTATGTCCAACACAAATGAACCAAACTTGCTGAATCTGTCAAGATTTCTATCTCGTGCTTTTGATGTAAGAAAAAATTGTCTCTGATTTCCCAAGTCTTTTAAATCTTTTTATAAACTAGTGTTGTATGTTATAACAAAATACCCTGTCTATTTATCTGGTACATTGCGTTTGATATACTGTATATGTAATACTTTATGCTTATGTCTTTGCCATATTTCCCTATCTTGTAAATGGCCAAAGACAGTGATGTCGATTTGCCAATAAAGATGTATATGTTTATATGTTGTCAAAAAAAAACACCTACCTATATCTCCTTGACAACCATACTTCGGCCCTATGACCACATGTAATTAACACCTTGGTCGATATGGTTTTCTTTTTGTTGTCACACATTGTCAAACCTCCTTAGAGTACATTGGTGAATCGTTATATAAACTAGAAATTTCGTTTGTTGAACAAACGATAGGACTTTCTGCCCTGCACAATTCGTAGTTAAACATCTTGGGATGTCAGACAATCTTGAAATGACATGCACCTGTAGAAGATATCAATCTATATGTTTAAAAACTATGGAGATCAGTACAGAAGTATCAGCTGTAGAGCATATACTTGTTGACAATGTCAGTTGAATGTCTGGTGACGTCAGACGAAAAATATCACTGCATTGCAAAAGTCGTTGTTTTAATTTTCTCCCATTAATATTTCATGACCGTAGTTACTTTGCATCACATAAAAATTAATGCATAAAAGAGTGGAGGGAAATGGTGTCCTCCAAGGTTCAATCAGAAATTATTATTTTCAATTTAATTTTTTAAAGTCTAATTTTAAAATCTAGGTACCATTAAAAGGTTAAATTGAGAAAACACCAAATATCGAGTCAAAATTATGTCCATGTCATATGGTTTTTGCACTATAACTTTGTCATTACTGAACTGATTTTCAAATGCTGCATACCTATTGAAAGGTACAAATGTGCTCTAAAACACTTGTTCATATTGTTATTTAAAAAAATCAATATCAACATGGCAAAGACGTTAAGAATAACTGCAGAAAAGCAAGACAAAATGGTTATTGCGATCTATTATTTTTTTAATAACTTTCTTCAGTGAAGTCTAATTTTATAATGCTGGGTACCATTTGAAAGGACTTCAATTCTCTACATATCGTACGCTTTATATATGAACTTATGTTTAACTGTTTTCGAGATATAAGTTGTTAAACCTCGAGAAAACTGCAAATTTGCAATAGAAAAAATAGTCATTTCTGATTCGATCTTAAAATGCTGCACATCAGCAGAAAGATAAGAATGTGCTCTAAAATATTTGCTCATATTATTATCAACAAAAATCAATACTTTACGCGATATCAGTTGTGAAATGCTGTTGGGGTCACTACATATTTAGTTTTCCCGCCATAACTAAACCGTTTCAAGCCTGATCTTCAAAACCCGGATGTCATCTGAAAGGTCTTTTTGAAAGCACTATATATATAATACCCATAGTCTCTTGATAGAATATATATTTCGTTTTTGAGATATGAAGCTCCAAGAAAAGAAGATGGCCCTAAATCGCTCACCTGAGAAACATTGTTCTCAGTTTGGTGATGATTGGATCATAAATATGGCTTCTAGAGTGTAAACAAGATTTTACATCAATTTGACCTCGTAACTTTTTGACCCAACGTGACCCAGTTTCGAACTTGTTCAAGCTTTCATGCAGATAAACATTTTGGCCAAGTCTGGTAAAAATTGGCTTAAAAATATGGCCTCTAATGTGTAAACAGGATTTTACTTTAAATTGACATATTTTTGGACCTCATGACATACTTTTTGAACCCACATGGCCCAGTTTCGAACTTGCCATTAAACATTCTGACCAAGTTTGGTGAAGAATGGGTAAAAACTGTGGCCTCTAGAATGTTAACTGTTGACGACGGACGAAGCGGCATCACAATAACTTCGTGCTCAGGTGAGCTAAAAACGATATTTGACATATGACCTTGACCTTTCATATTTTCCGGAAACGGAAGTTACCATTCACAATGGAACACGTATCTGCACATGTTGTGAAAAAAAATATGCAAATCGGTCTAAAAGTAGCTCCTGTAGGGCTAAAAACCACTATTTTTAAATTAAATATTTGGTAATTATGACGTCATATGACGTCGAATTTCTCAGCATGTAAAGTAAACCTCAGGATACAGATGCTATCGAAATTTCAGCTTTCTAGCACATCTAGAAGCGAAGTTATGCTTAAATGAATTTTGACGTTTTTGGTTCGAATCTTGGTTCAGCCATAGTTTCCTGGTATTTTCATATTTTCAAATATGGAAGAAGTATGCACATCTAGGATCTAATGTACACATTCTGTAAAACAAATCATGAAGATCCGTCAAAAAAATGTAGGCTGTAGACCGCGAAAAAACTTTTGTTGCAGTTTTCAGTAATGACGTCATTTGACGTCACTGAAAATTAAAACACTGCAGCTCGAAAGTGATTCTATTTTGCTGATCATTGTAAAAAAATGAATGTTCTATCCCAACGATAACCTTGTTTAATTACACCCCCAAAAGAAGGAAAAAAGAATGTTTGCTTTGCAATTATGACGTCATATGACGTTATGTGACGTCGTACTTCTCAACATGCAAAGGAAACCTCAGGATACAGATGCTGTCCAAATTTCAGGTTTCTAGTACCTCTGGAAGCGAAGTTATGCTTAAACATCTAGGACCTAATGTTCACATTCTGTGAAAATTTCATGAAGATCCGTCAAAAAATGTCGGCTGTAGACCGCGAACAAACTTTTGTAGTAGTTTTCAGCTATGGCGTCATATGACGTCACTAATAGTTGAAACAATGCAGATCGAAAGGGACTCTATTTAGCTGATCACTGGAACAATTTGAAGATTCTATCTCAATTGTAACTTTGTTTAATTACAACCTCAAAAGGAGGAAAAAAAGAATAATAATAAGAAGAAATATACATGTACATATTCAAAGCCAATGTCAAATGAGACTAAGAGACCTATTTTCTGACAAAATATCAACTTTGTATCTCATATAGGGCCGATTGTAGAAGCATTTTAAAGAAGACGTCCTTATTCGAATCTTGGATTCGCACTTACACCTTGGACTTTTTGATTTTTGAAAAACTGCACCGGGATACACAAAAATAACCTATTATGCACATTCTGTGAAAATTTGATGAAAATCGGCGCATTAATAATGGCTCTGGACCGTGTACAAACCTTTGTAGCATATTTCAAATGTGACGTCATATGATGTCATAAACCTATAAAATCTTTGATATCGAAATTTCAGATTCTAAAGAAAAAGTACTTAAATTTTTATTGCTTTTTGACCATTTTAACATATAAAAATGTTCCTGCAAATATTAGAAATATATTTATGTAAAATGACGTCACGTGACGTCATTTGACGTACATTTTCACAAATTTTTTAATACCTACAGAGATCAATTCATTGACAAAATTTCAACTTTCTATCTCAAATAGGACCGATTTATAAGCATTTAAAAATTTGACGTCCTTGGTTCGAACCTTGGATTCGCCTTTGAACCTTGGATTTTTTTAATTTTGAAAAAGGGCACCGCAATGCACAACTATATCCTAATTTACACTTTCAGAGAAATTTTTATGAAAATCGGTTCATAAACAATGTCTGTTTCTATCTCTTATAGGACCGATTTTATAAGCATTTAGAATTTGACGTCCTTGGTTTGAATCTTGGATTCGTCATAGAATCTTGGTCTTTTCGAATTTTGAAAAACGGACACCAGGATGCACAACTAGATATTAATATACACCTTCGGTGAAATTTTTATGAAAATCGGTTCATAAACAATGTCTGTAGACCGCTTACAATCTTATGTAGCATATGTGAATTGTGACGTCATATGACGTCATAGGTCTATGATAATTGCAGAATTCAAAAAATCAGCAATTGAAACATAAGTCATAAAATGTTCATGCCCATGGACCATTTAAACATATAGAAATTATCTTGTAAATATAAGAAATAGATTTTCATGTTTTGACGTCATGTGACGTCACATGACGTTCATTTTTACAAAATCGTTCAGACATTAAGAGACCTATATACTGATCAAATATTAACCTTCTATCTCATATAGGACTGATTTTATAAGCATTTGAAAATTTTCGACCTTGGTTCGAATCTTTGATTCTCCATAGAACCAAGGCCTTTTCAAATTTTGAAAAACGGACACCGGGATGCACAACTAGACCTTAATATACACCTTCGGTGAAAATTTGATGCAAATCGGTTCATAAACAATGGCTGTAGACCGCGTACAAACTTTTGTAGCATATGTCAAGTGTGATGTCATATGACGTCATAGGCATATGAAAACTGTAGAATTCAAATAAACTTCGTTTGAAACAAAAGTCATATGATTTTCATTTCCATGGACCTTTTGAACATATAGAAATTATCTTGTAAATATAAGAAATAGATTTTCATGTAATGACGTCATGTGCCATGTCGAAAGTATTTTCGCACCTACTGATCATGTAACAAACTGTGATGGTCTGCATTATTAATCACTTGTCATTAAAGGAGCCGATTTTGTTTGTGTGTTGTTCTTTTTTTCTGTAATCATTAATTTGAACAGAACAGAACAAATCATTTATTCCACTCAGGTATCATATTGATACAACATGAGGTTTTGTACAAAGAAACAAAATAGTAAATATAATGGTTCCGGTAAGAAACAAAACAGTCAATACATATCATTGCAATCTAGCTTGGTTTTTAAAGATGGGATATCAGAAAATAACTGAAGAAAAGAGTAAGAGAAGATGAAGTTTGAGGGTCAGAGAGAGAACAATGAAATTCCAAGGTACAGTAGTGATATTGTGGTTTCAAATACAAGTTTAGGTAGTGCGGTTTAATGTAGATTCACCTATTTGCAGCACTATTTCTATTGTACTATTTTCATTCAAGTATACAATAATGTACATACACATACGTATTTATACATGTACAGTATATAATATTAAAAATAAAGATTAAAGTTTCCTTTCACAGTACAAAAGCGGAAGAACCACTGTATAAGTGTTTATTACAAGAATGTAAAAAATAAAATTAAAAAATTTACAATAAAGCTATGATCGTTTATTTTTTATTTTTAAACAAATATTATGTTTATAAATTATTGTTAAAGGCTAAACGTAACAAAATAATTAATGAAAAAACGACGTTAATATATCAACAAAAGTAAATGTATTGAATTTTGACACATAAATGATTCCTCGAAAACGGCGATTCTTCGAGTTTTTTTTTTTGCAGATCCCGTCCGACCCCGAGGAATCGCGTGACCACTGTATTTGGCCTCGTAGAATCGGGCGAGACGCGACATTCCGACGAGACACGAAGCGATGCACAAGATCTCGCAGTATCCAATACCACGATATTTCGCGGTAGAATATCGTGCCTCGTAAAATATCGCACATCGCTTTGTGTCTGCACTTCTCAAAGGATTTTCTTGTCTTGCGTTGACACACGAGATGCGAAGCGAGACGCCAGATTCAGGCGAGATACGAAGCGAGTCACGATATTGTATCATTCAAATATCGCCCGATTCTCGCCTATCGCAGTAGATGTTCAAACATTCAGACCTAATATCGTACCTCTCTTTGTGTCACGAGAATCGGGCAATATTTGAGCGACATTACATCGTGCCTCGCTTCGTGTCTCGCCCGATTCTCGCGACACAAAGCGAGGCACTATTCTCGCATTTTGCCTCTACTTGTGTACCATTATTTTAACACGTTGTAACCGTTTTCTATTTAGTTTTTTGTGTAAACATGACTGCCACTGATACATGCTGAAAATTACTAAAACGCCATCAAATCGATTAAGGTTGAACAGCAACGAATTGCGTACTGCAGAATCGGGCGATATTTGAACGATACAATATCGTGTCTTGCTTCACATCTCATCGGAATCTCATGTCTTGCTTCGCATCTCGTGCCTCGAAGAGAATCCGGCGAGGCGCGATATTTTACCACGAGTAACGAAGCGAAACGCGAGATTCCGGCGGAAAACGAAGCGAAACACGATATTCTACCGCAAAATCCCATGGTATGGGATACTGCGACAGTGAGAGATCTCGTGTTACAATATCATGTCTCGCGTAGTGTCTCGTCGGAAAGTCGGGTCTCGCCCGATTCTCGTGTCTCGCCCTAAGGATGAGAGGCACGATATTCCACAACCATGACACTAACGGGATTCCGTATGTTTCAGTGTACACCTTAAGGTTCAGCCAATCAAATTTCTTGAATTAGAGATATTGGAATAATAGTTCTACTGCAGTTTTTAGGTTTAAGATTTTATAATAATAATAATAAAAAATTTTTTAAAAAAAAAAAACATTTGCAAACCTATAGGTGACATGAGGTAAAACGGCGAACCTAGATTCTAAGATTATTTTTTTTCTGCCGTGGAAAATACGTGACAAATGTGCTTGTATCTCATAAAAAAATGACATGAGACAAATGTGCTTTCTTGTCCCTTAAAAAACTTTATCGGAGCACATTTGTCACACAAAAAAAGTGTTTTTTGGTTAGACATTTGAGGTCCCATTTGTCTCATGTGAGACAAATACGACCGCATCGATCTTACATAAGACAAATGTGCTCCAGGACAAATGTGCTCCTACAAAGATATGTATACATGTATAGCAAGTCTCCGTGGCGCAGATGGTTAAATGCTCATCTGTTTTTTTTAAGGGCCCTGAGATCGTATTCCAGACAGAACTTTTTTATGTTTCGCTTATATTACTTGTTTGCCCTTTTTTCTTTCTTTTTCACTGTCTAGTACATTACATCTCCTAAATTTAGCGACAGATACGTTTTCTATCATTATTTTAAAATCACAGACCATTTGAAACTTGCCAGCATTATTATCTTAGATATATTATATCGTAACGCTTTTACTTTCTTTAACTTTCACGTCTTTGTGGTGTTTTTTTTTCTTACGCCGAGTATCTTTTTAAAGTCCTATAATATATGAAACACGGAAAGGAACGGAAATACGGAATAAATATCTTTTCACAATAATAGATTACCATCAACTTCTGTATCTGTCTGATGTTCAACACTTCGAAATCCGTTGTTACCGGCCACAATACGCTGCTATGTCATCCAGTCGGCAGTGGGAAGAAGTTAATAGTAAAACCAATAATCGAAATTTTGATATTGATAAATCTCTTTCTCTCTCAACTCTCTCTCTCTCTCTCTCTCTCTCTCTATCTTGTAACTTATAAATAATTTCTTCAGATTGTCTGTACTGAGTTTTGTTTGCTATTTCTGATTCCACTGCACAGTTGGACACTTCGTACTTGACATTTTCAAAACGGAAATATAAAAGAACAAAAAAAATAAAAATAATAAAAATAAACTGTTATATGTTACTATATTATTTTCTAATTTCATGCCGATGTCAGATTCATCTATCACCTGACCGTCACATTGTCTGTCTGTCTATCCGTCTGTCTTCCCGAGGTAATGATCTTAAAATACTGTATGTGCATAGCGCCCAGCATGTACAATGGAGATATGTATGAACACCGTTTTAAACGTTTACAATCGAATACATCTTTAAATTAAACTTGGTAAAGAAAATAATGCATAGAAATGGAGAAAACTGATTAAAAACAACAACAAAACAAAAACAATTTATCTCGTACATCACTGTGTATGCATTGACTGTTATACCTTATATGTCATTAAAGGCAAGGAATAATAACAACGATCAAATCTTTACACAATATCTCTGATATCATTGATTGTCTGAAGCGAATAAAAGGTTGTTTTTTGGCCAGTCATGAAAGATGGACTCCAGCCATTGTACTATATATTGAATCTTTTGATCTACCTGTTGAAGCATAAAGATAATGGGTGACTATTGATGATACCTACACATAGGACACTTTAGCATAATTGTTAACTTGACGCATCAATGCAAACAAAACCTATATTACAGGATAGCATTCTTCTGTTTAAAAGTTCAAAGTTGATACACATTTTAAATACACGGTACTGAATAGATGTATATACCTGTCTAAAATTTCCCATTTTGTAAAACCCGCCAGATCAAAATAACGAAACACTAATGATGGTTTCGAACAGGAGTGACTTAATAAATAATGCTTAATGAAGAGTGATTTTATTATTAAAGCGCACGTTATTTAAAAGGTATAGATTCGAAGAAGCAGTAATTAAAAACACATTTTTTTTATGAATAACTGTGCGTCGCAAGTTGGCAAGTGCATAGGGAAACCATCCTGACAGACACAACTGTTGTTGTAACGCTTTATGTGCAAAGACGCGTAAGCAACTTTGACGCTGCAATGAGTATCAATCAAGAAGATGAGCGACGCATCCGTCGCAACTGGAGCTACTTGAAACAGGAATTGCGTGTTGAAGATTTCGTCCATAGATTTGTTGATCTGGGTATCTTCGCCCCGCACATGCGAAACGACATCTTGAACGTCATGCCTAACACACCCAGTATGAGAGGTAAGCTATTTTGAATTTCAAGATCCATTTTTCAAAAAGTAACGGTAAATCCCTTTAAAACTCTCTCTCTCTCTCTCTCTCTCTCTCACCCAACACCACCAAACGGCTCGATTGGTATTTTCTCTTAAAGATGAGAAGTGCATGCGGTAGTTTGTGTGTGTTGTTTATTTATTTTTTAATTCAACATGGTTCTGTAAAATAGTTATCATAATGCTATGATACGATAACATCAAAACTCGTCTCTAAAATAGAAAAATGTAATATTCTACCTACCTGTCCTACCTGTGTCTTGATGGTCTTTCCTAAGCACAACTGCTTGTATTGACCCAATTGGCATTCCTACATAGAATTACAAAGCAATACAAAATCTAAAGTTTAATACTTATTTGAGTCCATACTACATAAATAAAGTAAAGCATCTGTACCTCATTAAGTCGGTGTTGAAAATATTGTTAAAGATTTAAACATTATCTAATGATTTCCACTGGGAGTCATAGCGGTTCCTATCCTCTAATTTTTAAAAGGTGTTGGTGTACATTGTGTATTGTTGTGTAATATAAGCTACATCTAAATTACATGTATGTGTTGGTTTCTTAGTAAATAATACTAAGAGATTTTCCACCATGCATGTGTCATTTAATACACCAAATAAGAAATCTACTCTCCCTATATTTGCTATTTTTAGATTTATTTGTCTTTCTGTAATCCTTTTTATAATACTCTGACTTATTCCTAGCATTTCAAAGTGTTGTTGATTCCAGTTAAGTTTCCATTTTGTCTTTATACTTCCAGAATTGTTTTTCGTTTTGCTTATTTTAAAATCCATACTGTTTTAGTTTTATCAAAGTTCATCTTTAAACCAGAAATTCTTGAAAAACAAGTCAGTGTACATAATGTATTGTTTAATGACTCCTCTGAACCGTCTAAGATTATTGTTGTATCGTCAGTAAACTGAGATAATTTATGTCCTACATCATTAATTTTAATACCTTTTATCTTCGTTTGTTGTCTTATATTAATGGATAAGTTTTCTGCACTTAAAATAAATATATATCATGCCAGCGGACCCCCTTGCCTACAGCCTCTCTGAATGGGGAAAAATGGAAAAGTAACCACATTGAGTAAGTATGATTGAGCATCCTTGTATAGAATATTAAACCAATTCTTTACGTCTGGGTCAAAGTTAAAAGCATCTTAAGTTTTATAGATAAAATTCCACGAGAATGAGTCTAAAGCCTTTTCAATATCTACAAGACGGAGAAACCCTGGGATATCTTTATCGTCTGTATATTGCATAATGTCATATATTAATCTACTATTTTCTCCAGTAATTCTGCCTTTTATAAACCCTGTTTGATCTTTATTTATTACTTCAAATATCCTTTTAATCGATTAGCTTTACAGCCCGACCCATTTTATAGACAGTGTTTAAGAGAGTAAGAGGCCTCCAATTTTTTAACTGGTTTCTGGGTTTATTTCCTTTCGGTATGCAAGTAATAATACCTTGTGTCTGAGTTACAGTTAATTGACCAGATTCAAATGCGTGGTTCAATGACCGAACAACAAAAATGCCAATCCTTTTCCAAAAACACTTAAACAAATCTGCAGTGAAACCAGTGGTACCCGGACTTTTGTTGTTTGACATATTTTTTAAAATAAATGACGTTTCTTGAAGGCTTATTGTTCCTTCCAAATCGCTACTCTCTTTTTTTGATAGTTTGGGTATGTCTTGAACCTTTAAAAAGTCATTGAACGAATCATCTATTGAAGATTTTTCACTATTTTTGTTTAAATAAAGCATTTTATAGAAGTGTGCTATTTCGTTTAAAATTTCTGTCTGGTTTGAAATGGCATCATTGTTTTCTATAAGATTTGAATTGATAGTTTTTGAGGCATTATCATTTTGTTCTAATTTTGTTCTAATATATAATTTATAAGTTTGGATGTAGATGTGCATACATTCTTGAATTTTCAAAATTCCGAAAGTTCGAGATTTTATGTCAAAATCGAGATTCGAACTTTGGTCATAAAAATATAAGTTTGTGTTACTAAGACTCCTGATGAGTTAGAAGCGTGAAAATTGAACGGCATATGTGTCCTGAGGTCTTCTTTGTGTCTTTTGACAACTGACGTCGTGTGACGACATTTGACGTCACACTGTGATAAGAAATTTTGCTTTCGAAATTAGCGGCTTTAAGGACCGGCAGGCTTGATTTTTTGACGGATTGGTATGTTACTTTTAATTAATGTGCAACCGCGTGTCCTACCGTGCATGGTGACCTCCGTTCCGAAAAATCGAAAAGGTCGAGGTCATATGTCACTTTTAGGTGTGTTTTTTTTTCTGCCATCGGTATCTCAAAAACGAAATATATTCTACCTAGACACTATGAGTAAAATTTGTAGTGCTTTGAAAGTCCTTTAAGATGATATTTAGTTTTTGAAGATCGGGGTTCAAACGGTTGAGTTATGGCAGAAAAACGAAAAGTGGACTTTTAACGAAATTGAAACGCTGTAGCTTCATGAACTTTGAGTCAATTATTATGATTTTTTCAGGATTAACACACTGAAAAGTGAAGTGATGTATACTGCAAGGAATATTTGTTTGGTCACGTGATTATGACGATATGCATATTTAAGCAAGAATTATTAAAAAATTCGTATAAAATCGGCAAGTTAATGTATGAAGTTGAAATTTGTACAAATGCCGAGGCCTACAAGGTGCAAAAAGTCCTGAAAATTTCAAGTGATTCCGTCATAAAATATGTTTAACCATTACAAATATAACACGATCATAGCTTTCATTGTGAGAGTTAAGTCAGAAATAAGTTACTGATAATTTGATTGAAACCCTTCGTTTTAGTTTGTGTATATGGCGGTGTTGCATATTTTTTACATTCTTATAATAAACACTAAACATTATGCCGTGATTCTCCAAATTAATGATTACAGAGAAAAAGAGCAACATACAAACAAACAAAATCGGGTCCTTTAATGACAAATGATTAATCATGCAGATCCGTCACAGTTTGTTACATGATCAGTAGGTGCCAAAATACGTTTGACATGTCCGTGTTGATATAACAATTCATCTATGTACTCTCTGGAGGTTTGACAATGTGTGAAAACAAAAACAAAACATAAATGGCATATAATTCATACGCTGAAATTTTGATTTCTGTGATTTTCATATGCCTATGACGTCATATGACGTCAAATTTGACGTTGTCTACAAAAGTTTTACGCGGTCTACAGCCAACACTTCTGAACCGATTTTCATCAAATTTTCACAGAATGTGTAAGTTAGGATCTAGATGTGCACCCCGTTGTCCGTTTTTCAAATTTCGAATAGGCAATGGTTCTATGGCGAATCAAAGATTCGAACCATTGACGTAAAATTTCAAATGCGTATAAAATCGCTTACAGATGAGCTAGAAAGATGATATTTGGACAGAATATAAGTCTCTAGGATTTCTTTAGATTTTCAGAAGATGAACATCATCTGACGCCATATGACGTCATGATATGAACATAAATTTCTCAATTTTACGTGCTAATTTTTATATGTTGAAAACGTCCAAGCACCATGAAAATTTAATAGCATATACTTCAGATAAAACATTTTGCATTACAATAATTTTGACTATGACGTATTTTTACGTCAAACTTGACGTCGTCTAAAAATGTTTGTACGCGGTCTACAGCCATTATTTCGGGGCCGAATTTCATCAAAATTTCACAGAATATGTATGTTACATTCTAGTTGTGCATCCCGGTGTCCGTTTTTCAAAATTCGAAAATGCAAAGGTTTTATGGCGAATCGAAGATTCGAACCATTGACGTCAAATTTCCATGCGTATAAAATCGCTAACAGATGAGCTAGAAAGATGACATTTGGACAGAATATAAGTCTATATGTTTTCTTTAGATTCTCAGAAGATGAATGTCGTATGACGTCAAATGACGTCATGAGGTGACATATAATTTCTAAATTTTACATGTAAATTTTATATGTTGGAAACATCCGAGCACCTTGAAATTTTAAAAGCCTATGCTTCAGATTGAACATATTGCATTTCAATAATTTTCATTTGACTATGACGTGTTTTGACGTCAAACTTGACGTCGTCTAAAAATGTTTGTACGCGGTCTACAGCCATTATTTTTGGGTCGATTTTCATCAAAATTTCACAGAATGTTTATGTTACTCTCTAGTTGTGCATTCCCGTGTCCGGTTTTCAAAATTCGAAAATGCAAAGGTTTTATGGCGAATCCAAGATTCGAACCATTGACGTCAAATTTCAAATACGTATAAAATCACTTCCAGATGAGTTAGAAAGCTGAAATTTGGACAGTATATAAGACTCCTAGGGGGCTTTACATTCTGTGAAGATGATTGTCATTTGACGTTATATGACGTCATAATGTCAAAAAAAATTTCTGATATCTACGCGTTAATTTTAGTATGTTTTAAAGTTCCCAGGACCATGGAAATTAAATCGCCTATACATCGAATCATGTCCTTTTAAATGCAATATATTTCATATTCCTTTAGCGTTATATAACATACGGTTTGACGTCAGGACAAAAAAGGTTTTACACGGTCTACAGCCATTATTTCTGGACCGCTTTTCACCAAATTTTCACAGAATTTATATGTTACGCTCTATTTGTGCATCGCTGTGTCAGCTTTCCAGATTTGACAAGGTAATAGTTCATTGGCGAATCCAAGATTCAAACCAATGACGTCAAATTTGATATACGTATAAAATCGCCTCCAAGTGAGTTAAAAAGCTGATATTGGAACTGAATATTAGTCTCTAAGACCACTTTCTATTTTGTGAAGACGAGCGTCATTTGACGTCATATGACGTCTGAAGGTCTAAATGAATTTAAAAAAGTTTATAATTTGTCTTGGTTTTAAAACCTTTAGCGACGTCACGGTCACGTGGTATTGCTACACTGTAAATTAAGCATTTTCGGAAAATACCCTACTTTTGAATAGATGTCAGATCAAAAAGTTTGTAAACGTTCTTCAGGCATTATGAATTGATGAATTCTTTTAAGATTTTCAAAGAATGTATAGGTTACACTCTAGAAACCTAATATTTTCTGCGTATTCCCTATCAATAATTTTCAGTTTGATTGAATTTTTAACTGTTTGCAGAAAGTCCTATCGTTTGCTGTGCAAACGTAATCTAGTTATTCTTCTTCTTATTATTCTTTTTTTCTTCCTTTTATATTTATGTTAATTTTGAGGTGTTGCCATTGACTCAGAACAATGAAAATTTTATGGCGTATATTTCAAATCAGGAGCTTTCGGATGCAATGAATTTCATATTCATATGACTTCAAATAACGTCAGATTCGACGTCAGGTGAAAAAGATTGTACGCGGTCTACAGCCATTATTTTTGGACCGATTTTCATCAAAATTTCACATAATGTGTATATGTGCTTATTTTTCTATGTTGCAATACTCCTAGGACGATGAAATTTTTATGACTTTTAAGTCAAGTGAGGAAATTTTGATTTCTATGATTTTCATATGCCTATGACGTCATATGACGTCACATTTGAAATATGCTACAAAAGTTTGTACGCGGTCTACAGCCATTGTTTGTAAACCGATTTTCATCAAAATTTCACAGAATGTTTATGTTAGGCTCTAGTTGTGCATCCCGGTGTCCGTTTTTCCAAATTCGAAAAGACAATGGTTTTATGGCTAATCCAAGATTCGAACTAATGACGTCAAATTTCAAATGCTATAAAATCGCTTCCAGAAGAGCTAGAAAGCTGATATTTGGACTGACTATTAATCACCTGGTCTTCTTTATATTTTGATAATGCTAATAAAACGTTCGTATTAAAACTCAACGGTTTTTTAAGCCCTGTAGGCTTTATTTTTTGTATGATTTGCTTGAAATTTTGTCTGAAGATGCAGTATTAGATTTTATGGAGCCATGTCACTTTCGTTTCCGAAAAATCCCAAAGGTCAAGGTCATATATCAATTATCGGCTTTTTTTCGGCCTTAAATATCTCAAAAACGGTAAGTATTCTATCGAGACACCATGCGTATAATTTGTAGTGCTAAGAAAGACCTTTCAGAAGATATTTAGTTTTTGATGATCGGGGTTGAATTGGTTGAGTTATGGCGGAAAAATGAAAATTTGGTAACCCCCATTGTGTTTAACAGTTAAACCTCGAAAACCTTTGATTTTTGAAAATATGATGATGAATATTATTTGTAGAGCAATGTTTGACCGTTCTCTTGATGCTAAAAGTTTAATGATTGGCCAAAGATTCATGGTGTAATGGGGAAAAAAAAGAAAATCGGATTACTTTGGTGATTTTTTATTAGAAAGGAAGTTAAATCAAAAAAAAATTTAAAAATTTTTTTGCCGTTATGTAAGAGTTTCACGGATTATATCTTATAACCCTTATAAAATAAGTGCACACATTAAGCATGTGAGATGTAGAGAATTTTAAGACGAATATTTTGTTACTTAGGGTTTTAAAATTGATTAAAGTATGAAAAAAAAAAAAGTGTAAGAATTTTCGAAAAATATCCTACTTTCGCTTCCACGTTAATTGAAGCATTTTCGGAAAATATGTAAGTTTACAGCTATGTATTAGTCATATAAATTGCAAAAAAACTTTTTACTTATATCATATTGATATTACTAGCTAAACAAGCGTACCCTTCCCGGTGGCCGAGTGGTTAGATCGTCCGCCTCGGGAGCGGATGGTCGTGGGTTCGATCCCCGACCACGACATACCAAAGTCGTAAAAAATGGTACTGTTATAGCTCCCTTGCTTGGCGCTTAACATAAAGGGGTATTTGCAGGACTTGTTGGCTCGGTATCAGGATGATGTGATTGGGAGTGGTATCATGCCACATGTCTACGGCGTGATACTGCAGTGTGGCAGCCCTATACTCGCATGAAGTAGACACCGTCTCCAAATGACTGAATTACTGTCGGTGGGACGTTAAACCTAACAAACAAATTTAACAAGTGTTGACAATGATTTAAGTTGTGTCAAATCAATTTATTTACTTACTTATATTGACACATGTCATTTAGCTCGTTGTTGAAACATTGCAATTTCCAGACTTCATTGTTGCATCAATCCAAATTTATGATAAATGATAAGCTATTTGAAAATATATATTATAGTACAATGTAATTTAATTGCCAGCTTGAGATACCATGGGCGTGTATAAGTGTAGACGTTTGAAACAAAACGATCAACACATGTCATCCGTTTAAGACGCTGCAAGCTAATTTGTCCGTTAGGTAAAAGGGCCAAACGGAGTAACTTTGTTTAGAGTTTGCCCGCTATTTCTATTTAATCAGTGAGCCCAAAATTTCAAATTCCTGGTCGATTTAATTTGTTAAGAGTTCGAGATTTTGCGAGACTTGTCTACTTAATTGTAATTTACGGAGTTACGGCGAAATGAGCATGTCATTATTTCAAATTATGCTCCACTCTATTCACGTGATATCATATAAGGCAGTGTTTACTACACCGATCCCTACACACGAGGTGTGCACACTGGCGCATGTTGACGTTTTTTGTAAACAATTAGTAAAGTTGCTTAAATAATCCTGTTTATAGATAAACATTTATATAAGAATGAGGAGTTTCGGAAATATTTTTTGCAAAGGGACTCCTAAGGAAAGAAAAAAGATGCTAAATTAAATACTAAAATAGAAGTACAGTTTATTAGGTTAACGTCCCACCGACAGTATTTAAGTCTTTTGGAGACAATGTCTACTTGAGACAAATGTAGCGTTGTCACACTGCACAGTATCACGTCGAAGACAGTTGGCATGATACCACACCCAGTCACATTATCCGGACAACGGGCCATCAGTCCTGGAACTACCCTTATTAAAGCTGAGCGACAACCAAGAGAGCTATACCAGTACCTATGTTTACGAATTTGGTAAATACAAGAATTGAAATTGATATAACGTTTATAAACAACTTACAGATCATGTATTAACTCTTTTGTTTGGTATTTCCGGGGTATTCCTAGCCTTGATATCATCCGCTGACACCGACTTTTTTTAAACGATTATTATTTACATATTTCGTTCTTTTCTTAAGGTCAATCAGTTGAGATTTTCTGATGTCTTAACTAATTAAAACAAGATAAATAAATAGAAAACAGCCATCACATAAATTGATTGAAATCTGAAAAAGAAAAGAGCCGACGGTCAAAAAATGCGCGAAATTTATGTGTTACATCCATATTTGGAAAGCACGTGCACGTGTGTGAATACTTTAACAACATGCTGACATAACACTTATATGGCGCCATCTCCTAATATAGCAGCATAACGCAGTAACAGGGCGGGGCAAACTCTAAGTTAGTCAGTGTTAATTTAGTATAGGTTAGTGTTTTTTAGTAAGCATTAATGAAATTAAATCGTTCTGGCGCGGAAAAGCCGCTCGACCGATTGAATGGAATTAATGCTAACTAAATAACACTAACCTACTTAGTGTTTGAAATTATGTTTTGAAATCTAACGCAGTTGCACATTCCAAATATAGTATTGATTTTTTAGACTCCGCCCTATCACCCTGTTCCCTACGTGAATTACATCACGTGACATGTAACATGTTATGTCAAAAGTCAATGCGTCTCTCTAGCTGTGTATAGCTGTGTAGATCTACGCTCCAAATGAGCATTGAACCGGAAGCCGACTTTGATCTCTTCGGCAAAAAAAAGTGGTGATTGAAATTTGAATAAAAGATACTGTTTAGAAAGGTTCATATATCTGCACCTATATATGTTGTGTTTTGGACATTATTTTTTTTTTCATTTAAGTAACCTTTGTTTATTAGTGTGTGTTTTTTTTTCTCTTCTCTTCTCATTATTTATATAAATTTTTCAATTTGAATTTATTTAATCGGATATTTACTTAATTGCTTTGTTAAGTAATTAGTTATATATTGCCCATTCTGTGTTAACATGTGTAGACATTGAAATTACACAAGTGTCTTTAAAGCGATGACCGATACTAATGTTGTTAGAACTTGTGGTCAGACCCTCTTACTTATTTTTTAAAATCTTCAATGTTGTATCATCATTGCTTAGGCAATAATACATGTTTAAACTAAACTAAGCGGAAGGGTAGAGTTCTTTTGTTATTTTGGATTAATAAGAATGCCGGTGAGTAAATGTTTGTTCTCTATGGTTGCTGTGTATTATTTTTTGTCGATGTTCATGCGTTCACATCAAAAATCCCTGTAACACGTTACACATGTGTGGACTAAGACCACAATTTAAATTTACTATATGTTCTATATAAGCATATATACAAATGACAATTTCTGTAAGGGACATTTGCATCCAAACTTACCCTCATTAGATAGATCTATTCAAGAGAAATAATTCTGTACATTTTAAACATGGAGTCACCCGACTACTTTTTGACCTATTTAAGGCCAAATAACATGCGTATGAATTTAGTGCACCGGTCGGCCATTTCACGCCAATTTTCTCAAAAATTCCCCTCAGTAATGCCAAACTATTAAGATTGTTGTGCAATAAGGCCTCCAAATTGGGCATTTTATGACTATTTTAACTGTTCTATAGAATTCAATCCTTTATTGCATGTCTTTCAGTCAAAATCTCACCTTAATTCAGCATTAAATAGGGTCACTTTTTTCTATGTAGGCACATCCGGTAACCAAGAGCAGGTAATTGTGGTCTTAGTCTATTTTGGTGAACACATAAAGCTCCGCTTCTCGACACATCTTGACGCACATGCGCAGTGAAGGTGCTTGAAGCTGGTTTTAAATTGATCAGTTGATTTAGCGGATTAGTGTTTAGTGACAAGTTGATGCCGATTAAATGAATTAAATGGAGACAAAATTTTGAAAAAATGGAATGATTTCATTGGACAAAATATAATTTCAAACAATAAGAGAGAATTTAACAGTTAAGAAGCCGTCACTCGCTACGCTCGTTCTGCATGGTAGCATTTACGGTTTTATTCCCGCGGCTGTACACGAAATTAAAAAAAAAGTATATTTTGATATGCGGAATTAATAGGTTTAAGTTTAATTGCTTATATTTTGAAAACCTATAAAACTAGACCCAAATATGGTTACAATTGAATTGTAGGGATTTTCAGGACATTTATTTTGGTACCTAGAATACTAAACTTGGAATCTCTCAGCCCCTCACCGCCGTGGGTTCGAATTCCGGTAGGGACTTCGGATTTTTCATGTGAGGAAGCCTTCCAGCTGGCTTGCGGTAGGTCGGTGGTTATATCCGCGTATCTCTGTGTACTTGGGGTCTTCCTCCACCTGTAATTAGCTGGACGTCTCTAAATGATTGAAATACTATCACAGCGACGGTAAACCCCAATAGGTAGGAAATATAATATATATTCTTTCTAACGGTATTGATCTTTACATTTCAAAATGTTACAGAAAGTCCTATCATTCGTATCAACGAATGAAATCTAGTTAGGTTTTCGCCTCTGCTGGGCGAAAACCTATTGTTCTTCTTCTGTTTTTTTTTTTTTTTTTTTTTAGGTTTCGCCTCTGCTGGGCGAAAACCTATTGTTCTTCTTCTGTTGATTTTTTTTTTTTTTTTATTATTATTTTTCCAATTCCACCCATTTTAGCGGCCAGATGAGAAAAGCTACAGCTATGAAATTTTGGGCATGGAGTCATCTTTATCTGAACATGTGCCTAATTGGTCAAACTTTTCACATTTTTTTCTGATTTAGCCACTAGGGGGCGCAATGCATGTAATCACTGTTTTGCTAATAACTCAAAAATTTGAAACCTGATTTAGATGCGGTTTTTTACATAATGTTCCTTGTTGACAGCCCAATCAAATATGATGGAAATCTCATCATCGAGTACTGGGGAAAAAAATTGTTCTAGGAGAGGTTGAATGTTCGAACCTTGGAAAAAAGTGGAAAAATGAGGGTAGGTCTACGAAAAACCTACCCACTTTTGTTAGAGATCAGATAGAAGAATTCTGTTTGCTGCATACGATTTGCAAGACATATACGCACAAAATATTTGGGATGGCGAATTAAGGAAATGCGTGGTTTGTCCTCTAGAAACGGTCAAACTTCACTAAATTTTATGAAAAATTAAAATTTAAAAAAGTTTTTAAATTTTTTTGAAAGGGCCCAAAAAATTATTGTGTTTTTATTCGTCCACAAATAGCTCCAAAACTAAAAATATTTCATTGAGAGTATATGAACAAAGGTTTTAGATCTTACAGAGTTCTTTCCAGTGATGTTTAGTTTTTGAAGATCGGACTTGATTTGGTCATTATACGGCAGTCCAAAGTTTGATCCTTTTTTTGGAATAATTGTAAATCAGGTTTTATGCTTCAAATTCTGATACATAAGAATAAAAAGTTTGACTTGTGCGACTAACGTTAGTATACTTGATTGGACTATTTGCTGCTTTGCTAGGTACCTAACAGTAAAATTTTAATAAATTTTCTTTCTCATTTTGCCGCCAGGGGGCGCTTTTCTTGAAATCATTCTTTTGCTTATAACTCAAAAAGTTTAAGTCCGATTCGAATGCGGTTTTTTGCATTCTGTCCCCTGTTGATAGCCTAATAACATTTGATAGGATTCGAGGGTCCGTGTGGCTGAAAGCTTTTGAGGTACGGAAGGTTGAATGTTCGAACGTTGCAAGAAAACAAAAACAATACAAAAACTGTGCAAATGAGGGTAGGTCTACGAAAAACCTATCCGTTTTTGTTAGAGATCAGATAGAAGAATTCCGTCTCCGGCATACCATTTAAAAGACGTATACACACAAAATATATGGGATGGCGAATTAAGGAAATGCGTGGTTTGTCCTCTAGAAACGGTCAAACTTCACTAAATTTTAGGAAAAATTAAAATTTCAAAAACATGTTTTTGTCGCTCCTGACTTTATTTTCTGTTATTCTTCAGCAATTTTCACACGATATGTATTGTTATGTTTGAAAGGGCCTCACAATTCAAAAAATAAAAAAGAATTGAAAAGGTCAAGGTCATATTACGATTATTGTGTTTTTATTCGGCCACAAATAGCTCCAAAACTAAAAATATTTCATTGAGAGTATATGAACAAAAGTTTTAGTTCTTCAAGAGCTCTTTCCAGTGATACTTAGGTTTTGAAGATCGGACTTGTTTTGGTCATTATACGGCAGTCCAAAGTTTGATCCTTTTTTGGAATAATTGTAAATCAGGTTTTATGCTTCAAATTCTGATACATAAGAATAAAAAGTTTGACTTGTGCGACTAGTATACTTGATTGAACTATTTGCTGCTTTGCTAGGTACCTAACAGTAAAATTTTAATCAATTTTCTTTCTCATTTTGCCGCTAGGGGGCGCTTTTCTTGAAATCATTCTTTTGCTTATAACTCAAAAAGTTGAAGTCCTATTCGAATGCGTTGTTTTTTTGCATTCTGTTCCCTGTTTATAGCCTAATAACATATGATAGGATTCAAGGGTCCGTGTGGCTGAAAGCTTTTGAGCTACGGAAGGTTGAATGTTCGAACCTCGCAAAAAAAAACAACTGTGCAAATGAGGGTAGGTCTACGAAAAACCTATCCGTTTTTGTTAGAGATCAGATAGAAGAATTCCGTCTCTGGCATACCATTTGAAAGACGTATACACACAAAATATATGGGGTGGCGAATTTAAGAAATGCGTGGGTTGTCCACTAGAAACAGTCAAACTTCACTTAGATTTAAGAAAAATTAAAATTCCGAAAACATGGTTTTTTTCGCTCCTGACTTTATTTTTTGTTTATTCGTCATGATTTTTTCACACGTTATGTTTTGGTAAGTTTGAAAGGGCCTCACAATTAAAAAGTTTAAAAAACATTGAAAATGTCAAGGTCATATTACGATAATTGTGTTTTTATTCGGCCACAAAGTGCTCCAAATCTATATATTTCATTGAGAGTATATAAACAAAGGTTTGAGTTCTTGAGGAGCTCTTTCCAGTGATGTTTAGTTTTTGAAGATCGGACTTGATTTGTTCATTTTACGGCAGTCCAAAGTTTGATCCTTTTTTGGAATAATTGTTAATAATTGTTAATCAGTTTTTATGCTTCAAGTTGTGATATATAAGAAAAAGAATGTTCAACTAGTGCGACTTATATACTTGTTTGAACTATTTGCTGTTTTTGCAATTTTGTTTCTAATTTTGCCGCTAGAGGGCGTTTTGATTAAAATCACTCTTTTGCTTATAACTCAAAATGTTAAAGTCTGATTGAAATGCGGTTTTCAGCATTTTGTTCCTTGTTGACAGCACCACAGAATGTGATGAATTTCAAGAGAGAGGGTATGGGAAAATATTTGCGCTAAAAGAGTTTGAATGTTCTAACATTGCAAAAAAAAATTGTGCAAATGAGAGTAGGTCTTCAAAAACCTTTTCGTTCTGTTTCATATTGAAAATTGTGGCTGAGTTGAAAAAAAGTGCTCAAGTTGATTAGGTTGAAAGCGAAAACCGAGATACCGCTTGCGGTTCTAGTTATTTTTATTATTTTTCCAATTCCACCCATTTTTGTGTCCAGCCTAGCGGCCAGATGAGAAAAGCTACAGCTATGAAATTTTGGGCATGGAGTCATCTTTATCTGAACATGTGCCTAATTGGTCAAACTTTTCACATTTTTTTCTGATTTAGCCACTAGGGGGCGCAATGCATGTAATCACTATTTTGCTAATAACTCAAAAATTTGAAACCTGATTTAGATGCGGTTTTTTACATAATGTTCCTTGTTGACAGCCCAATCAAATATGATGGATATCTTATCATCGAGTACTGGAAAAAAAATTGTTCTAGGAGAGGTTGAATGTTCGAACCTTGGAAAAAAGTGGAAAAATGAGGGTAGGTCTACGAAAAACCTACCCACTTTTGTTAGAGATCAGATAGAAGAATTCTGTTTGCTGCATACGATTTGCAAGACATATACGCACAAAATATATGGGGTGGCGAATTAAGGAAATGCGTGGTTTGTCTTCTAGAAACGGTCAAACTTCACTAAATTTAAGGAAAAATTAAAATTTTAAAAACATGTTTTTGTCGCTCCTGACTTTATTTTCTGTTCATTCTTCATGAAATTTTAACACGATATGTATTGTTATGTTGGAAAGGGCCTCACAATTCAAAAAATAAAAAGAATTGAAAAAGTCAAGGTCATATTACGATTATTGTGTTTTTATTCGGCCACAAATAGCTCCAAAACTAAAAATATTTCATTGAGAGTATATGAACAAAAGTTTTAGTTCTTCAAGAGCTCTTTCCAGTGATACTTAGGTTTTGAAGATCGGACTTGTTTTAGTCATTATACGGCAGTCCAAAGTTTGATCCTTTTTTGGAATAATTGTAAATCAGGTCTTATGCTTCAAATTCTGATACATAAGAATAAAAAGTTTGACTTGTGCGACTAGTATACTTGATTGAACTATTTGCTGCTTTGCTAGGTACCTAACAGTAACATTTTAATCAATTTTCTTTCTCATTTTGCCGCTAGGGGGCGCTTTTCTTGAAATCATTCTTTTCCTTATAACTCAAAAAGTTGAAGTCCGATTCGAATGCGGATTTTTGCATTCTGTTCCCTGTTGATAGCCTAATAAAATAAGATAGGATTCGAGGGTCCGTGTGGTTGAAAGCTTTTGAGCTACGAAAGGTTGAATGTTCGAACCTCTAAAAAAAAAAAAAACTGTGCAAATCAGGGTAGGTCTACGAAAAACCTATCCGTTTTTGTTAGAGATCAGATAGAAGAATTCCGTCTGCGGCATACCATTTGAAAGACGTATACATACAAAATATTTGGGGTGGCGAATTAAGGAAATGCGTGGTTTGTCCTCTAGAAACGGTCAAACTTCACTAAATTTTAGGAAAAATTTAAATTTCAAAAACATGTTTTTGTCGCTCCTGACTTTATTTTCTGTTCATTCTTCATGACATTTTCACACGATATGTATTGTTATGTTTGAAAGGGCCTCACAATTCAAAAAATAAAAAGAATTGAAAAGGTCAAGATCATATTACGATAATTGTGTTTTTATTCGGCCACAAATAGCTCCAAAACTAAAATTATTTCATTGAGAGTATATGAACAAAAGTTTTAGTTCTTCAAGAGCTCTTTCCAGTGATGTTTAGTTTTTGAAGATCGGACTTGATTTAGTCATAATACGGCAGTCCAAATTTTGATCCTTTTTTGGAATAATTGTAAAACAGGTTTTATGCTTCAAATTCTGATACATAAGAATAAAAAGTTTGACTTGTGCGACTAGTATACTTGATTGAACTATTTGCTGCTTTGCTAGGTATTTTAAT
Source organism: Solen grandis (assembly GCA_021229015.1). Taxonomy (NCBI): domain Eukaryota; kingdom Metazoa; phylum Mollusca; class Bivalvia; order Adapedonta; family Solenidae; genus Solen; species Solen grandis. Next base: position 17,773,145 of record CM037780.1, on the reverse strand, counting down.
CAATTTTCTTTCTCATTTTGCCGCTAGGGGGCGCTTGTTTTGAAACCATTCTTTTGCTTATAACTGAAAAAGTTGACGTCCGATTCGAATGCGGTTTTTTGCATTCTGTTCCCTGTTGATAGCCTAATAGCATATGATAGGATTCGAGGGTCCGTGTGGCTGAATGCTTTTGAGCTACGGAAGGTTGAATGTTCGAACCTTGCAAAAAAAATAAATAAAAAAAATAACTATGCAAATGAGGGTAGGTCTACAAAAAACCTATCCGTTTTTGTTAGAGATCAGATAGAAGAATTCCGTCTACGGCATACCATTTGAAAGACATATACACACAAAATATATGGGGTGGCGAATTAAGGAAATGCGTGGTTTGTCCTCTAGAAACGGTCAAACTTCACTAAATTTTAGGAAAAATTAAAATTTCAAAAACATGTTTTTGTCTCTCCTGACTTTATTTTCTGTTCATTCTTCATGAAATTTTAACACGATATGTATTGGTATGTTTGAAAGGACCTCACAATTCAAAAAAATAAAAAAGAATTGAAAAGGTCAAGGTCATATTACGATTATTGTGTTTTCATTCGGCCACAAATAGCTCCAAAACTAAAAATATTTCATTGAGAGTATATGAACAAAGGTTTTAGTTCTTAAAGAACTCTTTCCAGTGATGTTTAGGTTTTGAAGATCGGACTTGATTTGGTCATTATACGGCAGTCCAATGTTTGATCCTTTTTTGTTTTGTCCGTTTTTCAAAATTCGCAAAGGCAATGATTTTATGGCGAATCCAAGATTCGAACTTTTGACGTCAAATTTCAAATGCGTATAAAATCGCTTCCAGATGAGTTAGAAAGCTTATATTTGGGTAGTTTATAAGTCTCCATGTCTGCTTTATATGCTATGAAGATGATCGTCATTTGACGTCAGATGACGTCATAAGGACAAAAAGAATTTCTAATATATATGCGTTAATTCAAATATGTTGTTAACTTCACAGGACCATGGAAATTTAATAGTTTATACATCAATCCATGAGCTTTAGAATGCAATGTATTCCATAATAATGTAACGTTATATCACGTAAGATTTGATATCAGGGCAAAAAGGTTTTACGCGGTGTACAGCCATTATATTTGGACCGATTTTCATCAACATTTCACAAAATGTATATGTAACGCTCTTGTTGTGTATTCCTTGTCCGGTTTTCCAAATTCGAAAAGGCAATGGTTCTATGGCCAGTCCAAGTTTCGAACCATTGACGTCAAATTTCAAATACGTATAAAATCGCTTTCAGATGGTTTAGAAAGTGAATATTTGGACTGAATGTTAGTCTTTAAGACTTATTTCTATTATGTGAGGATTAACGTCATTTGACGTCATAAGGTCAAAAAGAATGTTTGATATCTAAGCGTTAATTTCTATATGTTGCAAAGTTCCAATGGGGCAGGAAAAATTAACTTGATATATTTAAAATACTTAATATTTCATTTCATTGATTTTCTTATGCCTATGACGTCATATGACACCAAACTTGACATTGTCTACATAAGTTTGTACGCGATCTACAGCCATTATTTCAGGACGGATTTTCATCAAAATTTCACAGAATGTGTATGTTACGCTTTCGATGTGCCAACCCGTTTCCGTTTTACCAAATATGAAAAAGCAAGGATTTTGTTGGGCATCCTTACTTTCGTTTTCAAAATATTGAAAAGACCGAGGTTCTGTGGTGAAACAAAGTTTTGAAAATATGACCTCGGAATTAAGTTTAGTATTTCAGAGACCCTATTCGAGGTAAAAAGCTGAATTTCACACATGTTGTAATTCAAAACTGGTGCAATAAATTCAATGTGATCCCAATGGTCCATAATTACAAAAATATAATAGCATATGTTAAATATGCTGAATTTTCATATGCAATAATATTCTTATTCATATGACATCAGAATAGACATCTGATCAAAAAGTTTAAAGACATTATGAATTGATGAATTCGTCTAGAAACCTAATATTTTCTGCGTATTCCATATCAATAATTTTCAGTTTGATTGAGATTTTAACGGTTTGCAGAAAGTCCTATCGTTTGCCGTGCAAATGAAATCTAGTTATTCTTCTTCTTATTAGGACTTTCTGCCTAAAGCAGAAAGTCCTATTGGGTTTGTACTGTTTATTAGGACTTTCTGCCTAAAGCAGAAAGTCCTATTGGGTTTGTTATGTTTATTAGGGCTTTCTGCCTCAAGCAGAAAGACCTATTGGGTTTGTTATGTTTTTTCTTCTTATTATTATTATTATTATTCTACTTTTTTCTTCCTTTTGAGGTTCAAATTAAAACAGGTTGCCGATGAGCTAGCAGCATGAAATTTTAATAGTATGCACAGTGACTTTGGCGCTTTTGATCGTCATAATTTATTTCTTCATGTGACGTCACATGACGTCAGGGCTGAAAAAAGCTACAAAAGCTTGTTCGAGCTCTACAGCCGTCATGATTGGACCGATTTACTTGATTTTTTCACAGAATGTATATATTATGTTCTTGTTGTGCAGGATTATATACGTTTTGCAATATTTGAAAAGATCAAGGATCTATGGCTGAACCAAGTTTCGAACTTTGGACCAGAAAATGTATTGAAGTATTACGAAGCACTCAGATAAGCTAGAAACATGAAATTTGGATAGAATATGTGTCCTATTGATTTCTTTCAGTTCTAAGAAGATTGACGTCGTATGACGTAAAATAACGTCATGACGCGTTATCAAATTTTTTATCCAAAATATACGGTTTTTTAGCACTGGAAGACAAAGTTTTTGACCGATTTGCATAAAAGGTGCAACATAGCCTCTTATTGTCATCAGTCACTTCCGGTTCCGGAAAATAGCTAAGGTCAAGGTCACATGTCAATTATCGTTTTTTTCTTCGGCCTTAAATATCTCAAAAACGAAAAATATTTTATCGAGACACTATGCGTATAATTTGTAGTGCTTTGAAATGCCTTTCAGACGACATATAGTTTTTGAAGATCGGGGTTGAATCAGTTGAGATATTGCAGAAAAACAAAAATGCTGCAACCCTAAGCGCACTTAACTACTTATATCTCGATAATTATTGATTTTTGTTAATAACAGTATGAATATAATTTGTAGATCAATGCCCGGCCGTTCTTTTGGTGTTTAAATTTTAAAGATTGACCTAATATTCATTCAGTTATAAGGAAAAACAAAACGATATGAACATATTTATCCCCGATTTTTGCCGTGTGCTCAAGGTTTAACCGCCCGTGTTTAAAGATACATACAATTATGAAGCGAGTGAATTGTGGGAAATCAAAAGACCTTTCTAACGGTACCTAGCTTTTTAAAATTGGACGTAATATAAGGAAGTTACATGAAAAATAAGAATTCAGTAAAACCGTTCTTTCATGCACTCCCGCAGTAAGTCCCGATCACTTGATTCCTTTTTTCGAAGAAACTATTTTTTTTTTTTTAAATAACATATAGAACATTTTTATTTTTTTTGCATGATGTAATGCGGTTCTAATGATATGCAGATTTTAATGATCGGACCATAAATTATAAAGTTATTTGTCGAAAGGCAATAATAGACATGAACATCTTTTTGCCGACTTTTGCCGTTTTCTTGAAAAATAACTTTCTATATCTCAAAACCCGTAATAGAAAAGTTGAAACATGAAACACGTGAAATGTTGGAAATTTAAAGGCCTTTCTAATGGTACCTAGCGTTTTAAAATTGGACATCGGACATCCTATAAGGCAGTTAGATAAGAAATAAGAAGTCATTTAAACCGTTCTTTCATGCATTTCTGCAGTTAGTCCCTATCATTTAATTGTTTTTTTCTAAGAAACTATTAATTTTTGAAAATAACATAAAGAACAGTATTATTAGCGTGATGCAATGCGGTTCTAATGGTATGCAGATTTTAATGATCGGGCCATTAATTATAAAGTTATTTGTCGAAGGGAAATAATAGACATGAACATCGTTTTGCCGATTTTTTGCCGTTTCTTTGAAAAATAACTTCTATATCTCAGAACACGTAACAGAAAAGTTGAAACATGAAACAAGTGAAATGTTGGAAATATAAAGGCCTTTTT
>CM037780.1:17733028-17768941 GCA_021229015.1 Solen grandis | reverse complement strand
CAGAAAGTCCTATTGGGTTTGTTATGTTTTTTATTATTAGGACTTTCTGCCTTTCGGCAGAAAGTCCTATTGGGTTTGTTATGTTTTTTTATTCTTCTTATTCTTTTTTTCTTCCTAACTAAACGCTTATTTTTCTATGTTGCAATAATCCTAGGACGATGAAAATATTATGGCTTATTAGTCACGTGAGGAAATTTTGATTTCTATGATTTTCATATGCCTATGACGTCATATGACGTCACATTTGAAATATGCTACAAAAGTTTGTACGCGGTCTACAGCCATTGTTTGTGAACCGATTTTCATCAAATTTTCACAGATTGTGTATATTAAGTCCTAGTTGTGCATCCCGGTGTCCGTTTTTCAAAATTCGAAAAGTCCATGGTTCTATAGCGAATCCAAGATTCGAACCAAGGTCGTAAATTTTTTAAATGCTTGTAAAATCTGTCCTATTTGAGATAGAAAAGTGATATTTGGTCAGTATATAGGTCTCTGGGAGTCTTAAACATTTTGTGAAAATAAACGTCATATGACGTCACGTGACGTCATTATATGATAATGTATTTCTAATATTAACAAGGGTATTTCTATATGTTGAAATTGTCGAAGGGCAATGGAAATTTAATGGCACATGATTCAGACGCTGATATTTCGATTTCAATGATTTTCATATCTCTATGACGTCATATGACGTCACATTTGAAATTGACTACGAAAGTTTGTACACGGTCCAGAGCCATTATTAATGGGCCGATTTTTATCAAATTTTCACAGAATGTGTATATTACGTTCTTATTGTGTATACCGGTGTCCGTTTTTCAGAATTCGAAAAGTCCAAGCATCTATGGCGGATCCAAGATTCGAACCAAGGACGTCAATTTTTAAATGCTTATAAAATCTGTCCTATTCAAGGTAGAAAGTTGATATTTAGTCAGTATATAGGTCTCTGGGTGTCTTAACACTTTTGTGAAAATAACGTCATATGACATCACGTGACGTCATTTTTTATTATTATTATTCTTTTCTTCTTCCTAACTAAATGCTTATTTTAATATGTTGCAATAGTCCTAGGACGATGAATTTTTTATGGTTTATTAGTCAAGTGAGGAAATTTTGATTTCAATGATTGTCAGCACCCTATGACGTCACATGACGTCACAGCTAAAAATAGTGAAAAATGGTGTTCGCGCTCTACAGCCGTCATTTATGGTCGGATTTTCTTCAAATTTTCACAGATAGTACATCTTGAAACTGAGGTGTGCATATCCTTTCAGCTTACCGAAATTCCGATATACCGAAGTTCTGTGGCTTAAATAAGATTCGAACATAGGACTGAAAATTTCATTTTCGGATTAAAGAGCTTCAGAATGAGATAGAAAGTTGAAACTTACACAGTTTGCAGTTCTGCAGAATTTCTACATACATTTTTAGTCGTGACGTCATATGACGTCATGTGACGTCATAAGCATACTTCTTGATTTTTATTTTAGGGCAATGATTTCGACATCATGCCAGTTGTTCAGAATAATGAAAATTTCAGAGTCATGACAGTAAAGCATACGCTTTTGAACAAAATAATTTTCAGCACCCTATGACGTCACAGGACGTCAGAGCTAAAAATAGTTAAAAATGGTGTTCACGCTCTACAACCGCCATTTATGGTCGGATTTTCTTCAAATTTTCACAGATGGTACATCTTGAAACTAAGGTGTGAATATTTTGCCAGCTAACCTTAATTCCGAAAACTGAAGTTTTGTGGCTGAAGTAAGATTCGAACATAGGACCTTTAAACTAGAAATCAAGTTTGCAGTCATGTCCTGACGTCATATGACATCATGTTACGTCACAGACTAATACTTAGTTCTTATCATTTGCACTCATTTCGGGATATAATGTCAATTGTTCAGCATGAACATGAAATACTACCAGAGGTGAGTCAATACATGAAACTTCTATCTCCTGCTTTTTGCATTAACACAGCTTGCAGAAAGTCCTATCATTCGTTTTCACGAATGACATCTAGTTCTTATTCTTCTTATTCTTTTTTTCTTCCTCTTATATTTGTGTTAATTTCGATGTGTTGCCAATGGCCCAGAACAATGAAAATTTTATGGCATATATTTCAAACCATGTGCTTTCGAATGCAATGAATTTCATCTTCATATGACGTCATATAACGTCAGATTTGACGTCAGGTGAAAAAGTTTGTACGCGGTCTACAGCCATTATTTCTGGGACGATTTTCATCAAAATTTCACAGAATGTGTATGTTAGGCTCTAGTTGTGCCTTCCGGTGTCCGCTTTTCAAAATTTAAAAACGCAATGGTTCTATGGCGAGTCAAAGATTCGAACCATTGACGTCAAATTTCAAATGCGTATAAAATCGTTTCTAGATGAGCTAGAAAGATAATATTTGGACAGGATATATGTCTTAATGTTTCCTTTATATTTTCAGAAGATGAATGTCGTATGACGTCATATGACGTGATGAGGTGGAAAGTAATTTCTAAATTTTACGTGTTAATTTTTATATGTTGAAAATATCCGAGCACCTTAAAAATTTAATAGCCTATGCTTCAGATAAAACATTTTTCATTTCGATCATTTCCATTTGTCTATGACGTGTTTTGACGTCAAACTTGACGTCGTCTTAAAATATTTGTACGCTGTCTACAGCCATTATTTCTGGGCCGATTTTCACCAAAATTTCACAGGATGTGTATGTTAGGCTCTAGTTGTGCCTTCTGGTGTCCGTTTTTCAAAATTTAAAAAGGCAATGGTTCTATGGCGAGTCAAAGATTCGAACCATTGACGTCAAATTTCAAATGCGTATAAAATCGTTTCCAGATGAGCTAGAAAGATGATATTTGGACAGGATATAAGTCTTTAGGTTTCCTTTATATTCTCAGAAGATGAATGTCGTATGACGTCATATGACGTCATGAGGTGAAAAGTAATTTCTAAATTTTACGTGTTAATTTTTATATGTTGAAAACGTCCGAGCACCTTAAAAATGTAATAATATATGCTTCAGATAAAACTTTTTTTTTATTTCAATCATTTCCATTTGTCTATGACGTGTTTTGACGTCAAACTTGACGTCGTCTTAAAATATTTGTACGCTGTCTACAGCCATTTTTTCTGGGCCGATTTTCACCAAAATTTCACAGAATTTGTATGTTAGGCTCTAGTTGTGCCTTCCGGTGTCCGTTTTTCAAAATTTAAAAAGGCAATGGTTCTATGGCGAGTCAAAGATTTGAATCATTGACGTCAAATGTCAAATGCGTATGAAATCACTTCCAGATGAGCTAGAAAGCTAATAATTGAATAGGATATAAGTCTCTAAGATTTCTTTAGATATCGAGAGAATTAACTTCATTTAACGTCATATGACGTCATGAGGTGAAAAGAAATTTCTAATTATTACGTTTTAAATTCTATATGTTGAAAACGTCCGAGCACCTTGAAAATCCAATAGCTTAAGCTTCAGATAAAACATTTTGCATTTCAATGATTTTCATTTGCCTATGACGTGTCTTGACGTCAAACTTGACGTCGTCTTAAAATGTTTGTACGCGGCCTACAGCCATTATTTCTGGACCGATTTTCATCAAAATTTCACAGAATGTGTATGTTAGGCTCTAGTTGTGCCTTCCGGTGTCCGTTTTTCAAAATTTAAAAACGCAATGATTTTATGGCAAATCCAAGATTCGAACTTTTGACGTCAAATTTCAAATGCGTTTAAATCGCTTCCAGATGAGCTAGAAAGCTTATATGTGGATAGTATATAAGTCTCCAAGTCTGCTTTATATTCTATGAAGATTAACGTCATATGACGTCATAAGATTGAAATTTTAACGGTTTGCAGAAAGTCCTATCATTTGCCGTGCAAATGAAATCTAGTTATTAGGACTTTCTGCCTACAGGCAGAAAGTCATATTGGGTTTGTACTGTTTTTTAGGACTTTCTGCCCTTTCGGCAGAAAGTCCTATTGGGTTTGTTATGTTTATTATTATTATTATTATTCTTTTCTTCCTCACGGATTTTCATATGTTGCAATCGTCCTAGGAGAATGAAATTTCGATGGCATATTATTCATGTGCGTAATTAAAAAATTCTATAATTTTCGTATGCCTATGACGTCATATGACGTCACACTTGGCAATTTGCTACAAAAGTTTGTACGCGGTACAGAGCGATAATTAATAAACCGATTTTTATCAAATTTTCACAGAATGTGTATATTAAGTTCTAGTTGTGCATCTCGTTGTCCGTTTTTCAAAATTCGAAAAGCACAAGGTTCTATGGCGAATGCAAGATTCAAACCAAGGACGTAAAATTGATAAATGCTCATAAAATCGTCCCTAAATGAGACAGAAGGTTAATATTTTGACAGTATATAGATCTCCGATAGATTTAAATATTTTGTGAAAATGGACGTCTTGTGACGTCATATGACGTCATCAAATTTCTAATTTTTTAACACATAATTATATATGTTAATATGGTCCAAGGACAATGAAATTTTGATGTCATATTTTCCAAGAAATGTTATTTTGATTTCTATGATGTTCATATCTCTATGACGTCATATGACGTCACACTTGAAATAAGCTACAAAAGTTTGTACGCGGTCCAGAGCCATTATTAATGAACCGATTTCCATCAAATTTTCACAGAATGTGTATATTAAGTTCTAGTTGTGCATCCCGGTGTCCGTTTTTCAAAATTCGAAAAGTCCAAGGTTCTATAGCGATTCCAAGATTCAAACCAAGGTCGTAAATTTTCAAATTCTTATAAAATCGGTCCTATTTGAGATAGAAAGATGATATTGGGTCAGTATATAGGTCTCTGGGAGTCTTAAAAATTTTGTGAAAATAAATGTCATATGACGTCACGTGACGTCATTATATGTTAATGAATTTCTAATTCTAACAAGATTATTTCTATATATTGAAATTTTCGAAGGGCATTAAAAATTTAATGACAAATGAATCAGACGCTGAAATTTTGATTTCAATGATTTTCAGAAGCCTATGACGTCATATGACGTCACATTTGAAATTGACTACGAAAGTTTGTACACGGTCCAGAGCCATTATTAATGGGCCGATTTTCATCAAATTTTCACAGAATGTGTATATTACGTTCTTATTGTGTATACCGGTGTCCGTTTTTCAAAATTCGAAAAGTCCAAGCATATATGGCGGATCCAAGATTCGAACCAATGACGTCAATATTTAAATGCTTATAAAAACTGTCCTATTTGAGATAGAAAGTTGAAATTTTGTCAGTTAGTAGGTCTCTGGGTGTCTTAACATTTATGTGAAAATAAACGTCATATGACGTCACGTGACGTCATTTGTTTATTATTATTATTCTTTCCTTCCTTCCTAACTAAACGCTTATTTTAATATGTTGCAAAAGGCTTAGGACGATGAAATTTTTATGGGTTATTAGGCACGTGAGGAAATTTTGATTTCACCCCTACTGCATATATGTAGCCATATCTCAATAAATATCGATTTTTGTAAATATATGTATGAATAAGAATAATAGCTGAATAATTAACGTTTCCAAAGATATTTAGTTTATTAAAATTGGTTTACGCAATACAAAGTTATAAGCAAAAAAACTAAATGAAATGAAGCTAATTTTGCTGATAATATGCTGTTTTCTTGAGGTTTAACAGTCAATATCTCAGAAACGACTGAAGATAATTTAAAAGCATGTTTTAAGAGCTTTCTAACGGTACCAAGTTTATTGAAATTGGACTTCATATAAGAAAGTTACATGGAAAATAAGATATTTCATAATCATGCATCATAAAAATATGGAAAAGGTCACGCGCAGGGGTCACCAGGCTTAAATACTTGCGCAACGACTTAAAAAAAAATAATATCAAATTGCAATTGATGGGCTATATCTTGATTTTGTTCTTTTTTTTTGTTGTTGTTGTTGTTTTTTGTCGAATGTTGACTGTTTCCAAAATAAGCATTGAAGTTGATACATGTACAACGGCACAAGACAAAAATCCGTATTTGCAACACTATGTAGCTAGCGAGCAGTTTGCAAGCCTTGAAAAATTCACACGCAGCCCCACATTTTAGACCATCTAAAAACTGCATTGTTATGCTAACGATATTCATATTGCATCAGTTTGTAGGCTGGGATGTTACCTTTCAAAATATCACCATAGTTCGAAATTCCAGGAATTTATGGCAAAACTACGGAAGCCCAAACACGCCAAAATCGCTAAATACGATTAACTACGTTACATGTGTCGAAAGGATATAGACTATACAAATATTCAATACTTCTTCCTAATAGCTAAAAAAATTACAACTGACTGGAGTGATGAAATTACACTGTTTCATTTTTTTCTTTCATGTCATATGACATAGTATAAATGTTGTATGTAAACTACATGTGCAAGATATGGGCGGACTTTTATTAAAATTCACAGAATGTGTTCTATTTGTGCTATTTTATATAGAAATAGAGGAGATAGAAAGTTGCAATTTGGACAGATTATCTATTATGTCATCTTCTATATATACTATATAAAGCAGATGTTGCAGAAAGTCCTATCATTCGTTTAAACGAATGACATCTAGTTATTCTTCTTCTTATTCTTTTTTTCTTCCTCTTATATTTGTGTTAATTTCGAGGTGTTGCCATTGACTCAGAACAATGAAAATTTTATGGCATATATTTCAAACTATGTGCTTTCGGATGCAATGAATTTCATATTCATATGACGTCACATTACGTCAGATTTGACGTCAGGTGAAAAAGTTTGTTCGCGGTCTACAGCCATTATTTCTGGACCGATTTTCATCAAAATCTCACAGAATGTGTATGTTAGGCTCTAGTTGTGCATCCCTGTGTCCGTTTTTCAAAATTCGAAAAGTCCATGGTTCTATAGCGAATCCAAGATTCGAACCAAGGTCGTAAATTTTTAAATGCTTATAAAATCTGTCCTATTTAAGATAGAAAGTTGATATTTCATCAGTATATAGGACTCTAGAAGTTTTAAACATTTTGTGAAAATAAATGTCATATGACGTCACGTGACGTCATTATATGATAATGTATTTCTAATATTACCAAGAATATTTCTATATGTTGAAATTGTCGAAGGGCAATGAAAATTTAATAACACATGCTTCAAACGCTGAAATTTTGATTTCTATGAATTTCATATGCCTATGACGTCATATGACGTTACACTTGAAATATGCAACAAAAGTTTGTACGCGGTCTACAACCATTGTTTATGAACCGATTTTCATCAAATTTTCACAGAATGTGTATATTTAGTTCTAGTTGTGCATCTCGGTGTCCGTTTTTCAAAATTCGAAAAGTCCATGGTTCTATAGCGAATTCAAGATTCGAACCAAGGTCGTTAATTTTTAAATGCTTATAAAATCGGTCCTATTTGAGATAGAAAAGTGATATTTGGTCAGTATATAGGTCTGTGGGAGTCTTAAACATTTTGTGAAAATAAACGTCATATGACGTCACGTGACGTCATTATATGATAACGTATTTCTAATATTAACAAGAGTATTTCTATATGTTGAAATTGTCGAAGGGCAATGAAAATTTAATGACAAATGATTCAGACGCTGAAATTTCGATTTCAATGATTTTCAGAAGACTATAACGTCATATGACGTCACATTTGAAATTGACTACGAAAGTTTGTACAAGGTCCAGAGCCATTATTTATGGGCCGATTTTCATCATATTTTCACAGATTGTGTGTATTACGTTCTTATTGTGTATACCGGTGTCCGTTTTTCAAAATTCGAAACGTCCAATCATCTATGTCGGAATCAAGATTCGAACCAAAGACGTCAATTTTTAAATGCTTATAAAAACTGTCCTATTTGAGATAGAAAGTTGAAATTTTGTCAGTAAGTAGGTCTCTGGGTGTCTAAAAATTATGTGAAAATAAACGTCATATGACGTCACGTGACGTCATTTTTTTATTATTATTATTCTTTTCTTCTTCCTAACTAAACGCTTATTTTAATTTGTTGCAATAGTCCTAGGACGATGAAATTTTTATGGGTTATTAGTCACATGAGGAAATTTTGATTTCAATGATTTTCAGCAGCCTATGACGTCACATGACGTCACAGCTAAAAATAGTGAAAAATGGTTTTCGCGCTCTACAGCCGCCATTTATGATCGGATTGTCTTCAAATTTTCACAGATGGTACATCTTGAAACTAAGGTGTGCATATCCTGTCAGCTAACCGAAATTCCGAAAGACCGAAGTTCTGTGGCTGAAATAAGATTCGAACATAGGACCGAAAATTTCATTTTAGGATTAAAGAGCTTCAGGATGAGATAGAAAGTCGAAACTTACACAGTTTGCAGTTCTGCAGAATTTCTACATATATTTTGAGTCGTGACGTCATATGACGTCATGTGACGTCAAAAGCATACTTCTTAATTTTCATTTTAGGGCAATGATTTCGACATGATGCCAGTTGTTCAGAATAATGAAAATTTCAGAGTTACGATAGTAAAGTATGCGATTTTAAACAAAAGCATCTTCAGCACCCTATGACGTCATATGACGTCACAGCTAAAAATAGTGAAAAATGGTGTTCACGCTCTACAGCCGCCATTTATGGTCGAATTTTCTTCAAATTTTCACAGATGGTACATCTTGAAACTAAGGTGTGCATATCCTGTCAGCTAACCGAAATTCCGAAAGACCGAAGTTCTGTGGCTGAAATAAAATTCGAACATAGGACCGAAAAATTTCATTTTAGGATTAAAGAGCTTCACGATGAGATAGAAAGTTGAAACTTACACAGTTTGCAGTTCTGCATTATTTCTACAAATATTTTGAATCGTGACGTCAGAGGACATCATAAGCATACCACTTATTTTTAATTTGGGGCAATGATTTCGAAATGATGCCAATTGTTCAGAATAATGAAAATTTCAGAGTTATTGAAGTAAAGTATGCGCTTTTGAGCAACAGCATTTTCAGCACCCTATGACGTCACGTGATGTCAGAGCTAAAAATAGTGAAAAATGGTATTCGCGCTTTACAGCCGCCATTTATGATCAGATTTTCTTCAAATTTTTACAGATGGTACATCTTGAAACTAAGGTGTGAATATTTTGTCAGATAACCTTAATTCCGAAAAACCGAAGTATTGTGGCTGAAGTAAGATTCGAACATAGGACCAAAAATGTCATTTTAGGGCTAGGGCTAAAGAACTTCGGGATGAGATAGAAAGTTGAAACTTACAGTTTGCAGTTCTGCAGAATTTCTTAATATATTTTGAGTCGTGACGTCATATGACGTCATAAGCATACTACTACTACTGCTACTTTTTTTTTCTTCGTAACTAAACGCTTATTTTTCGCGAAATATAATGTCAATTAATCAGCATGAACATGAAATACTACCAGAGGTGAGTCATTACATGAAACTTCTATCTTCTGCTTTTTGCATTAACACAGGTTGCAGAAAGTCCTATCATTCGTTTTGACGAATGACATCTAGTTTTATTATTCTTCTTCTTCTTCTTCTTATTCTTTTTTTCTTCCTCTTATATTTGTGTTAATTTCGAGGTGTTGCCATTGACTCAGAACAATGAAAATTTTATGGCATATATTTCAAACCATGAGCTTTCGGATACAATGAATTTCATATTCATATGACGTCAAATAACGTCAGATTTGACGTCAGGTGAAAAAGTTTGTACGCGGTCTACAGCCATTATTGCTGGACCGATTTTCATCAAAATTTCACAGAATGTGTATGTTAGGCTCTAGTTGTGCATCCCGGTGTCCGTTTTACCAAATTCGAAAAGGCAAAAGTTTTATGGCGAATCCAAGATTCGAACTAATGACGTCAAATTTCAAATGCGTGTAAAATCGCTTCCAATAGAGCTAGGAAGCTGATATTTGGACTGAATATTAATCTCTAGTTTTTCTTTATATTCTAAAAAGATGAACGTCATATGACGTCACATGACGTCATAATGCAAATAAAACTTTCGTATTAAAACTTAACGGTTTTTAAGCCCTGTAGGCTTCATTTTTTGTATGATTTGCTTGAAATTTTGTCTGAAGATGCAGTATTAGATTCTATGGAGCCATGTCACTTTCGTTTCCGGCAAATCCCAAAGGTCAAGGTCATATATCAATTATCGGCTTTTTCTTCGGCCTTAAATATCTCAAAAACGGTAAATATTCTATCGAGACACTATGCGTATAATTTGTAGTGCTTAGAAAGACCTTTCAGATGATATTTAGTTTTTGATGATCGGGGTTGAATTGGTTGAGTTATGGCGGAAAAATTTGGTAACCCCCAGTGTGTTTAACAGTTTATATCTCGAAAACCTTTGATTTTTCAAAATAAGATGATGAATATTATTTGTAGAGCAATGTTTGGCCGTTCTTTTGATGCCTAAACTTTAATGATTGGCCAAAGATTGATGGAGGAATGGGGAAAAAACGAAATTCGTGTATGTAGCTTTGGTGAATTTTTCATTTTTCAGGTGGTTTAAGAGCTTGTATCTCAAAAAGTATTAGTAATATTCCTAAACATAAAGCGTGTGAAATGTAGAGAATTTTTTTTTTTTTGAAATTGAACAAAGTATAAGGAAGTTACATCAAAAATAAGAATTTAAACATGTAGAATTTCAGCGATTCTGCCGTGTTGTCAATCTTTTACGGCTAATATCTCAAAGCCCATTAGAAAAAAGTCCACATCTTAAGCGAGTGAGATGTAGAGAATTTTAAGACGATTACTTTGGTACCTAGAGTTTTAAAATTGATTAAAGTATAAGGAAGTTACATCAAAAATACGAATATAAACCCAAGTGTAAGAATTTTCGAGAAATATCCTACTTTCGCTTTCACGTTAAATTGAAGCATTTTCGGAAAATATGTAAGTTTACAGCTATGTATTAGTCATATAAATTGCAAAAAACTTTTAACTTATATCATATTGATATTACTAGCTAAACAAGCGTACCTATTCCGGTGGCCGAGTGGTTAGAGCGTCCGCCTCGGGAGCGGAAGGTCGTGGGTTCGATTCCTGACCCGACATACCAAAGTCGTAAAAAATGGAACTGTTATAGCTCACTTGCTTGGCGCTCAGCATATAAGGGTATTTGCAGGACTGGTTAGCGCAGTATCAGGATGATGTGACTGGGTGTGGTATCATGCCATATGTCTACGGCGTGATACTGCAGTGTGGTAGTCCTATACCCGCATGAAGTAGACATCGTGACTGGCTGAATTACTGTCGGTGGGACGTTAAACCCAACAAACAAACTGATATCATATATGGCAGTGTTTACTACACCGATCACTACACACGAGGTGTGCACACTGGCGCATGTTGACGTCTTTTGTAAACGTTTATTAAAGTTGCTTATATAACCATGTTTATAGATAAACATTTACATAAGAATGAGGAGTTTCGGAAATATTTTTTTGCAAAGGGACTCCTAAGGAAAGAAAAAGATGCTAAATTAAATACTAAAATACAAGTTTAGTTTATTAGGTTTAACGTCCCACCGACAGTATTTAAGTCTTTTTGAGACAATGTCTACTTGAGACAAATGTAGTGTTGTCACACTGCACAGTATCACGTCGTAGACAGTTGTCATGATACCACACCCAGTCATATTAACCGGACACCGGGCCATCAGTCCTGGAACTACCCTTATTAAGCTGAGCGCTAACCAAGGGAGCTATACCAGTACCTATATTTACGAATTTGGTAAATACAAGAATTGAAATAATTGATATAACGTTTTTAAACAACTTACAGATCATGTGTTATCTCGTTTGATTTGGTATTTCCGGGGTATTCCTAGCCTTGGTATCATCCGCTGACACCGACTTTTTTAAATGATTATTTTTTTACATATTTCGTTCTTTCCTTAATGTCAATCAGTTGATATTTTCTGATTTCTCAACTAATTAAAACAAGATAAATAAATAAAAAAAACAGCCATCACATAAATTGATTGAAATCTGAAAAAGAAATGAGCCGACGGTCAAAAAATGCGCGAAATTTATGTGTTACATCCATATTTGGAAAGCACGTGCACGTGCGTGAATACTTTAACAACACGCTGACGTAACAATTATATGGTACCATCTTCTAATATAGCAGCATAACGTAGTAATAGGGCGGGCCAAACTCTAAGTTAGTCAGTGTTAATTAAGTATAGGTTAGTGTTTTTTTTAGTAAGCATTAATGAAATTAAATCGGTGTGGCGCGGCAAAGCCGCGCGACCGATTTAATGGACTTAATGCTTACTAAATAACATTAACCTACTTAGTGTTTGGAATTATATTTTGAAATTTAACGCAGTCGCACATTCCAAATATTGTATTGATTTTTGAGACTCCGCCCTATCAACCTGTTCCCGGCGTGAATTACATCACGTGACATGTAACATGTTATGTCAAAGGTCAATGCGTCGCTCTAGCTGTGTATATCTACGCTCCAAATGAGCATTGAACCGGAAGCCGACTTTGATCTTTTCGGCAAAAAAGTGGTGATTGAAATTTGAATAAAAGATACTGTTTAGAAAGGTTCATATATCTGCACCTCTATATATTGTGTTTTGGACATTATTATTTTTTTATTTATTTAAGTAACCCTTGTTTGTTAGTGTGTTTTTTTCTTCTCTTCTCATTATTTATATACATTTTTCAATTTGAATTTATTTAATCGGATATTTACTTAATCGCTTTGTTTAGTAATTAGTTATATATTGCCCATTCTGTGTTAACATGTGTAGACATTGAAATTACACAAGTGTCTTTAAAGCGATGACCGATACTAATGTTGTTAGAACTTGTGGTCAAACCCTCTTACTTATTTTTTTAAATCTTCAATGTTGTATCACCATTACTTAGGCAATAATACATGTTTAAACTAAACTAAGCGGAAGGACAGAGTTCTTTTGTTATTTTGGATTAATCAGAATGCTGGTGAGTAAATGTTTGTTCTCTATGGTTGCTGTGTATTATTTTTTGTCGATGTTCATGCGTTCACATCAAAAATCCCTGTAACACGTTACACATGCGTGCTGTAAGGGACATTGGCATCCAAACTTACCCTCATTAGATAGATCTATTCAAGAGAAATAATTCTGTACATTTTAAACATGGAGTCACCCGACTACTTTTTGACCTATTTAAGGCCAAATGACATGCGTATGAATTTAGTGCACCGGTCGGCCATTTCATGCCAATTTTCTCAAAAATCCCCCCCCCCCCCCTCGGTAATGCTAAACTATTAAGATTGTTGTGCAATAAGGCCTCCAAATTGGGCATGTTATGACTATTTTAACTGTTCTATAGAATTCAATCCTTTATTACATGTCTTTCAGTCAAAATCTCACCTTAATTCAGCATTAAATAGGGTCACTTTTTTCTGTGTAGGAACATCCGGTAACCAAGGGCAGGTAATTGTGGTCTTAGTCTATTTTGGTGAACACATAAAGCTCCGCTTCTCGACACATCTTGACGCACATGCGCAGTGAAGGTGTTTGAAGCAGGTTTTAAATTGATCAGTTGATTTAGCGGAATAGTGTTTAGTGACAAGTTAATGCCGATTAAATGAATTAAATGGAGACAAAATTTTGAAAAAAATGGAATGATTTCATTGGACAAAATATAATTTTAAACACTAAGAGAGAATTAAGCAGTTAAGAAGCCGTCACTCGCTACGCTCATTCTGGCTTCTTAACTGTTAAATTCTCTCTTAATAAACACTATAACGAATACAGTCGTCTCCATCGTATGTACAAGCATTATTAAAATTTAACTCACGAGGCTACACGCGTCGACGAATCTATTTCATAGTAGCATTTACGGTTTTATTCCCGCGACTGTACACGAAATTAAAAAAAAAGAATTTTGATATGCAGATTAATATGTTTAAGTTTAATTGCTTATATTTTGAAAACCTATAAAACTAGACCCAAATTCAGTTGAATTGTAGGGATTTTCAGGACATTTATTTTGGTACCTAGAATGCTAAACTTGGAATCTCTCAGCCCCTCACCGCTGTGGGTTCGAATTCCGGTAGGGACTTCGGATTTTTCATGTGAGGAAGCCTTCCAGCTGGCTTGCGGTAGGTCGGTGGTTATATCCGCGTATCTCTGTGTACTCGGGGTCTTCCTCCACCTATAATTAGCTGGACGTCGCTATATGATTGAAATACTATCGCAGTGACGGTAAACCCCATTACAACAACAACAACAACAATTAAAATTGGTCAAGTTATAAGAAAGCGATATCAAAATAAAGATTTATTTATTTTCGACATATGGCTTACTTCACAAAGTTCATGCATGAGAAGTCCATACGAAAAAAAAGTAAAAGGTAGGAAAAAATTTTTAAGGTTAATTTTTTAAAAAAATGAAATCTAGTTATTATTATTATTTTTTTTTTTTCCCTAAACGCTTATTTTTATATGTTGCAATAGTCCTAGGACGATGAAATTTTTATGGCTTATTAGTCACGTGAGGAAATTTTGATTTCAATGACTTTCAGCACCCTATGACGTCACATGACGTCACAGCTAAAAATAGTGAAAAATGGTGTTCGCGCTCTATAGCCGTCATTTATGGTCGGATTTTCTTCAAATTTTCACAGATGGTACATCTTGAATCAAAGGTGTGCATATCCTGTCAGCTAACCAAAATTCCGAAAGACCGAAGTTCTGTGGCTGAAATAAGATTCGAACATAGGACCGAAAATTTCATTTTAGGATTAAAGAGCTTCAGGATGAGATAGAAAGTTGAAACTTACAAAGTTTGCAGTTCTACAGAATTTCTACATATATTTTGAGTCCTGACGTCATATGACGTCATGTGACGTCATAAGCATACTTCTTAATTTTCATTTTAGGGCAATGATTTCGACATGTTGCCAGTTGTTCAGAATAATGAAAATTTCAGAGTTATGACAGTAAATTAAGCGCTTTTGAAGAAAAGCATCCTAAGCAACCTATGACGTCACCTGACGTCACAGCTAAAAATAGTAATAAATAGTATTCGCGCTCTACAGCCGTCATTTATCGTCGGATTTTCATCAAATTTTCACATATGGTATATCTTGAATCAAAGGTGTGCATATCCTGTCAGCTAACCGAAATTCCGAAAGACCGAAGTTCTGTGGCTGAAATAAGATTCGAACATAGGACCGAAAATTTCATTTTAGGATAAAAGAGCTTCAGGATGAGATAGAAAGTTGAAACTTACACAGTTTGCAGTTCTGCAGAATTTCTACATATATTTTGAGTCGTGACGTCATATGACGTCATGTGACGTCATAAGCATACATCTAAATTTTCATTTAAGTTTAATGATTTCGACATGATGCCAGTTGTTCAGAATAATGAAAAATTTCAGAGTTATGAAAGTAAAGCATGCGCTTTTGAACAAAAGCATCTTCAGCACCCTATGACGTCACATTACGTCACAGCAAAAAATAGTGAAAAATGGTGTTCGCGCTCTACAGCCGTCATTTATGGTCGGATTTTCTTCAAATTTTCACAGATTGTACATCTTGAAACTAAGGTGTGCATATCCTGTCAGCTAACCGAAGTTCCGAAAGACCGAAGTTCTGTGGCTGAAATAAGATTCGAACATAGGACCTTTAAACTAGAAATCAAGTTTGCAGTCATGTCATATGACATCATGTTACGTCACAGACTAATACTTAGTTCTTATCATTTGCACTAATTTCGGAATATAATGTCAATTGTTCAGCATGAACATGAAATACTACCAGAGGTGAGTCATTACATGAAACTTCTATCTCCTGCTTTTTGCATTAACATAGCTTGCAGAAAGTCCTATCATTCGTTTACGAATGAATCTAGTTTTATTATTATTTTTCTTCTTTTCTACGCTTTAATTTCTATATGATGCAATGGTCCAAGGGCAATGAAAATTTAAGGGCTTATACTTCAGATGCTGAAATTTTGTTTTCAATGATTTTCATTTTCCTTTGATGTCATATGACGTCAGACTTGACGTTGGCTACAAAATATTGTACGCGGTCTACAACCATTATTTCTGGACCGATTTTCATCAAAATTTCACAGAATGTGTATATTAGGCTCTAGTTGTGCATCCCGGTGTCCGTTTTTTCAAATTCGAAAATGCAATGGTTTTTTTGGCGAATCCAAGATTTGAACCATTGACGTCAAATTTCAAATTACGTATAAAATCGCTTCCAGATGAGTTAAAAAGCTGATATTTAGTATTTAAGTCTCTAAGTCGGCTTTAAATTCTGCGAAGATGAATGTCATTTGACGTCATATGACGTCATACGGTCAAAAAGAATTTCTCATATACGCGTTAATCTTAATATGTTGTTAAGTTCCCAGGACAATTGAAATTTAATGGCGTATACATAAATAAATGAGCTTTTGAATGCAAGGACT
This sequence comes from Solen grandis, assembly GCA_021229015.1. Lineage (NCBI taxonomy): Eukaryota > Metazoa > Mollusca > Bivalvia > Adapedonta > Solenidae > Solen > Solen grandis. The sequence continues at coordinate 17,752,476 of CM037780.1, read as the reverse complement.
TTCATATTAACGTGACGTCATATAACGTGAGATTTGACGTCAGGACAAAAAGGCTTTACGCGGTATTAAACCATTATTTTTGGACCGATTTACATCTAAATTTCACAGAATGCATATGTACTGTTCTTGTTGTGTATTCCGGTGTCCGGTTTGGCAAATTCAAAAAGGCAATAGTTCTATGGCGAATCCAAGATTCGAACCACTGACGTTTAATTTCAGATACGTATAAAATCACTTTCTGCTGATATTTGGACTGAATATTAGTCTCTAAGACTTCTTTCTATTCTGTGAGGACAAACCTCATTTGACGTCATATGACTTCATAAGGTCAAAAAGAATTTCTGACATCTACGCGTTAATTTCTATTTATTGCTAAGGTCCCATGGGCATAACAAATTTACTGCATATATTTAAGATAATGATTATTTCATTTCATTGATATTCTTATGTCTATGACGTCATATGACACTTAACTTGACGTTTTCTTCACACGTTTGTACGCGGTCTACAGTCATTATTTCTGGACTGATTTTCATCAAGATTTCACAGAATGTGTATGTTACGCTCTAGTAGTGCCAATCGGTGTCCGTTTTTCCAAATTCGAAAAAGCAAAGGTTTTATGGCTAATCCAAGATTAGAGGCATTGATGTCAAATTTCAGTATGTCTTTAAGTCTTCTTTACATTCTGAGGAGATGAACGTGATATGACGTCATGTGACCTTATAAGGCCAAATTATTATTTTCTGTATGCCTTATTTTTTGTTTGATTTGCATTAATTTTTACTGGAGGTGCAGCATTTGATCCTATGAAACAATTTTATGTTCAATTATTGCTTATATCTTGAAAACCTCTAAAGCTAGACCGAATTGTGTGACAATCGAATTGTAAGCAATCTCAATAAATTCGTTTTGTTACATAGTTTATAGAAATAGGTCAAGTTAAATGAAATTAATAAAAAAAAATGATTTTTTTTTAATTGGTTTATTTTTCAAAGTTTATGGAAGTTATGGCCATACAGAAACAATTTAAAGGAAGGAATTTGATATCCTTATACTTTTTTCGCTTTTAGTGTTTGTCAAATGTAGCAGAAAGTCCTATCATTCGTATCAACGAATGAAATCTAGTTTTTATTCTTCTCATTATTCTTTTTTTCTTCCTCATATATTTGTGTTAATTTCGATGTGTTACCAATGGTCCAGAACAATGAAAATTTTATGGCGTATATTACAAAGTAGAGCTTTCGAATGCAATGAATTTCATATTCATATGACGTCATATAACGTCAGGGTTGACGACAGGTTAAAAAGTTTGTACGCGGTCTACAGACATTATTTTTTGACAGATTTTGATAAAAATTTCACAGCATGTGCATGTTATGCTGTAGTTATGCGTCCCGGTGTTCTTTTTTCAAAATTCGAAAAGGCAATGTTTCTATGGCGAAACCAAAATTCGAACCATTGACGTCAAAATTCAAATGCTTATAAAATTGCCCCCATATGATCTAGAAAGCTAATATTTTGATAGAATATAAGGCTTTATTTTTTGTATGCTTTGCATGAATATTTGACTTAAGGTGCAGCAATAGATTTAATAGAGCCATTTCACTTACGTTTCCAGAAAATTATATATATCAATTATCGGTTTTTTGGCCTTAAATACTTCAAAAACGGTAAATTTTCTATCGAAACACTATGGTATAATTTGTAGTGCTTCGAAAGAACTTTCAGATGATGATGTTTAGTTTTTTTGATTTGGGTTGATTCAGTTGAGTTATGGCGAAAATTAGAAAATGTGTTTACTTCAGTGCGTTTAATAGTTTATGTCTCGAAAACATTTGATTTTCGAAAAAATGATTATGAATATTATTTGTAGAGCAATGTTTCGCCGTGCTTTTGATGCATTCAGTTTTACGATTTACCAAAGAATCATGGAGTAATGGCCTTTGAAAATTGTTAAAGTATAAGGAAGTTTCATAAAAAATAAGAATGTAAAATTTTAGCGATTTTGCCGTTATTTCAAGGTTTAACAGCTTATATCTTGATAGTCAATAAATATAAGTCGAAACATTAATTGAATGAATTGTAGAAAACTTCAAGACCTTTATTTTGGTACCAAGTATTTCAAAACTGGTTAAAGTATAAGGAAGTTACAGCCAAAATACGGACTTTCAGCGAATTCACCGTTGTTTTTCTGTTTAACTCCTTATATCGTGCAATGTAGTTTATAAATATGACGAGAGGATGCCTAGGTATTTCATAATGTGATTTTATCATGTTTTATAAAGCTTACGTATAGTACAGTACACAGAGCACCAGCATTAGCCATAGCAACAACCGGAAACAGTAAATAGCAAATTGGCCGACCACGTGTTAACAGTTAGGCGTGTGCAGATTTAAACTTTTAAAAATACAATGTTCTACCCATTATCAAACGGATTTACTCGGCATACACCTTAAAAATAACTTTCAGAAGTGAATCAAGCTGGATTTTACATTTAAACCACACTGAATATCTAAATACAGACATTACACAAATGGATTACATGGCATGTTCACATCGAGACTGAGTACTTGACACGGAGTTGCAGAAAAAATTCCTGGCGTAATGTTTTAGTTTGGCTAGTTGAACTGGCAGATAAGTCAGTTCAACTGTCAAAATTTATGTGATTTGTCAGAGAACGCTGCAAAATCACCGATAACAGATAAATGGAGCCAACCTAAAGAGAAATACAAAGATAACTAAAAACAGTAAATAGTAATGCCTGAGCATTACATTATTGTCTTTTTCAAAAACTGAATACACTCTTTTCTGTTATGCCTGTGGCTAATTTTTTTTTTTAATTTATACACATTTTTTTTTTTTTTTCCGACCATCAAATTACAGGTGATCTTTTCGTAACAAATGTCCGATTATACTGTTAGTTCATTGGTGTTAAAATTTACATGAACTAAGTATACGCAAAAATGTAACGTAACAGTCAAATCTCTATTGAAATACAGCTCCGTAAAGATTATATTATAGCGAAGGACAGCCCGAGCTGTTTCAATCATTAATTTAAAACACGATGACTCAAATTACAGACTAACAGACGTTGAGACAGAAAAAAATACACATTTTTATTCTGGGAAGTGAATCCATTGTTTTATTTTCTTTATTTACTTGCTACCTTTCGAGTTCGACATACATATGATCATCATCTTTAGTGATCGCCTCACTCTAAGAAGAGTATATTCGCGATTTATAATCATTCTGGGGCCAATAAACTTTCGTCTTTTTAATGAATCCCATTTAAATTTTTCCCTTCAAGTTTTACGGTTGACTCTTGGACATTTATTTTTTTCGAATATTAATGCTGTTATCAGTGCTATCACTAATTTGGTAGAATTAATGCAAGATTATTATGCATGTAAATGTGGGTCGCAGTAGGGAATATGATATTTTGGCAAAATGAAAGCAGCTCGTACATCGGCAGGACAGTCGCACGTGCATACGGAAAACCCTGGACTATTAACCATTATGAAGTTGAATTGATTGAACGGTGCAGACAAATCATTAACCATGATATTTCAAGTTTCAATGTATCAAATTTGTATGCGTCCAACGGGACGCATATATTTTTAAATCGTGCATCCTTCTGAATTTGATAGAATTACATGTAACTTAGTGTTATATATATATATATATATATATATATATATATATATATATATATATATACACATGTACTTGAATGACTGATTTTCATTATTACAAAAATATGTATGTCTCATATTGCAAAAGAAATTAAAACAACAACAAAAAAAACAAGAACAAAAAAACAACTAGATTCCGTTTGCACTGCAAACGATAGGACTTTCTGCAACCCGTTTAAAATTTGATCAAACTGAAAATCATTTATACGGAATACGAAGAAGACATTAGGAAATGAGAGTGTATACTTTACATTCTATGGAAACTTTATGAAAATCCATCCATTTCTATCTAATCTGGGGGCTCTAAGCTGTTTAAATTAATTTTGAGGTCATATTTTCGAAAATTGGTTTCACCAAAGAACCTTGGTCTTTTCAATATTTGAAAAGGAAAGTAAGGATGCACGACTTAAGCGTAACTTACACCCATTGAGAAAAATGCAAGAAAATCCATTCACAAATAAATTCTGCAGAACGCGTACAAACGTTTTAGATGACGTCACATCTGGCGTCATATGTCGTCATATGAATTTGAAAATCATTACATTCGAAAAGACATAGTCTGAAATTTTTGCCATACAACTTTCATTGTTATGGGCCATTGATGTCAACATACATTTTCCGAAAATGTCTCAAATTAATTTGTAGTGAAAATAGGATATTTTCCGAAAATGCTTCAACTTACAGTGTAGAAATACCACGTGACCGTAACGCCACTGAAGGCATCAATTATAAGACAAAACTGTAAACATTTGACTCCGCTTGAACATAGAGAATTACCCGTAAGAATTTCGTTTCTTCGTCGATTTCAATGGGACAAGCGTCAATCTAAGGGGAAAAAAAACTTATTTTATACATATCTGAAATGAAATTTGACGTCAGTGGTTCTAATCTTGGATTACCCATAAAACCTTTGCCTTTTTAAATTTGGAAAAACGGACACCGGTTGGCACAACTTAAGCGTAACATACACATTCTGTGAAATTTTAATGAATATCGGTCCAGAAATAATGGCTGTAGACCGCGTTCAAACTTTTGTAGACAACGTCAAAGTTGACATCATATGATGTCATAGGCATAAAAAAATCAATGAAATGAAATATTCAGTATTTTAAATATAGGCTTTTAATCATTCATGCCACTGGGACCTTAGCAACATAGAGAAATTGACAGGTAGATATAAGTTTTGTTTTTTTACCGTATGACGTCATATGACGTCAATTGACGCTCCTCGTCACAGAAGAAAAAGAAATTTTCAAGACTAATATTCAGTTTAAATATCAGCTTTTGAACTTATCTGGATGCTATTTTATACGTATTTGAAATTTAACGTCAATCGTTCGAATCTTGGATTCGCCATAGAACCATTTCCTTTTCGAATTTGGAAAACTGAACAACGGTTTACATAATTACAGTGTTGCATATACATTCTGTGAAAATTTGATGAAAGTAAGTCCAAAAATAAAGGCTATAGATCGCGTGAAACCTTTTTTGTCCTGACGTCAAATCTGACATTATCTGACATCACATGAATATGAAATACATTGAAATCAAAAGCGCATGGTTTGAAGTATGTACGCCATTAATTTCATTGTCCTTGACGTGTAGATATCAGAAATTCTTTTTTACTTTATGACGTCATATTACGTCAAATGATGTTCACAAGCTGTAAAACACATTTGGAGACTTATAATCTCTCAAAATATCAGCTTTCTAACTCATCTGGAAGCGACTTTATACGTATTTGAAATTTGACGTCAATGGTTCGAATCTTGGATTGGCCATAAATCCATTGCCTTTTCGAATTTGGAAAAACGGATACCGCGATGCACAACTAGATCCTAATATACACATTCTGTGAAATTTGGATGAAAATCGGTCCAGAATTAACGGCTGTAGACCGCGTACAAACATTTTTAGACGACGTCAAGTTTGACGTCAAAACACGTCATAGGCAAATAAAAATCATATAAGTGCAAAACGTTTAATGTGTAGCATATACTATTATATTTCCATGGTGCTCAGACGTTTGCATTATACAGAATTTAACATGGAGAAATTAAAAATTAATTTTCACCTTATGACGTCATATGACGTCACATGACATACATCTTCACAGAATAAAAAGAACTCTTGGAGGCTTATATTCTGACAGAAAAGTCAGCTCCTTAACTCATCTGGAAGCGATTTTATAGGCATTATAGTCTTTCTGCTCTAATGACCTTAGTGTCATTGTGATCTTGATCTTTGACTGCATTACCTCAAAATCATAGGTGTCATACAGGCCGTGGGTAATGTCCCTATCAAGTTTCACAGACATAGGCTTATTTCTTCTCAAGTAATAAATAAAAAAAAAAGATTTAATATTAAGTTTCACTTTGATCCTGACCACTGACCTAATGACCTCAGAATTTAAAATGGGCCGTGAACTTGCCATGGACAATTTCCATAACAAGTTTTTACAAACTTTAGGCTAATTCGTTCTCAAGGAATTCGACGGACAAGGATTTTTATATTAAATGTCACTGTGACCTTGACTTTCGATCAAATGACCTCAAAATCAATAGGGGTCTTCAACTGACAATAGGCAATTTCCCTGCTAAGTTTCAAAAACCTATTCTTATTCTTTCTCAATTTATTGTGCGGACAAGGACTATAACTAAGTGTGAATGTGACCTTGACCTTTGCCGTAATGACCTCAAAAGCAATAGTGATCATCCACTATCCATGTCAACTTCTCAGCTAAATATGAAGACAGCACACATATTAGTTATCAAGTTATTGAGTGGACATTGATATGGCTGACGGACGGACATATGGACAAGCGCCTTATAATGAGGGCGTATTACATAACTTGGTATTGTAAGAAAGCTCTTACAATATCAATTATTTCACTTTCTTATTATGTTCACCTATCTGTAACGGCTTTTTATGTATAGATAACTAAAGGACCACTGCAAAAGTGCATGAATTCATATTTTTCTTGTTACTTCATAAAATGATGTCCAATTTCAATATCTAAGTACCGTTAGAAAGGTCTTAAAATTCCCTGAATTTCACATGGTTTATGTATGGATGTATCTTTAATCACTTTTAAGATATGGATAGTTTACCTCTAGAAAACTGCAAAAATCGGCAAAAATATGTTCTTGTTGTTTTGTTTTCGCCCTAAAACTTTATGAATCCTAGGCCAATCTTTAAAATTGAAACACTTTTAGAATGGCAAAGGATCGTCCTTCAAATCATATTCATACCCTAATTTACAAATATCAATGTTTAATTTAGATATAAGCAGTTAAATGCACTTGGGATAACACTATTTTGTTTTTTCTGCCAAACCTCAACTGATCCAACCCCGATCATCAAACACTAATACCATCTGAGAGGTCTTTCAAAGTTTGAATCTCGATTTTGACATAAAATCTCGAACTTTTGGAATTTTGAAAAGTCAAGAATGTATGCACATCTACATCCGAATTTACACCTGTTTAAATATCAAGTCAATCGAACCAGTATTGACGGCTGCAGAGCGCGAACCATATTAGGTAGCTTATTTGAACTGTGACGTCAAATGACCTCATATGAAGATGAACATTGTTGCATTCAAAAGGGCCAAAGTCACTCTGATTACTGTTAAAATTTCATAGTGCTGGTTTATTGGCAACCTGTTTTAATTTGAACCTCAAGAGGAGGAAAAATAATAATAATAAGAAGAAAAAACAACAAACCCATAGGGCTTTCTGCTTGAGGCAGAAAGCCCTAATTAGGTGTAAAAAAAAAACAGTTGGGAGTCAATCTTACAACTTTTACCATGCCAGTCAGATGCAGTACTACTGACCTGTTACATTTTTGTGACATAATCATGATTTCTTTTAATGTATATATTGTTGGCTATTGCTGGAAATGCCAGCCAGTCATGGTTCGAAATATCTTCACATGAATTGCGAATTTCGACATCCGTAACAAAATCATGAGTCTGAAATAAACATGGAAATTGTCACCATTTAGTGTTAGGACAAAAACAAATTTTTGACTTTTTGATCTGTGTAGTAAAAAAGAGGGAAATATATAAATAAAAGAATTCTAAATATAGACCCAACATGTTGCGTGCTTCCTTTGAACAGAGTTGAAAGCAACCCTGTTCTAAAAACCTTAAAATTTTATATTAATTAATATGATACTAGGCTTTTATGGATTTATTTTTATTTGGAAATGAAAACCCCTGTCAACCAACCATTCTTTTTATACCAGCGCAAACGGAAGGGGGTATACTGGAATCAGCCTGTTTGTCAGTGGGTTGTTTGGTTGGTTGGACAGTCGGTCAATTGGGCATGTGGTCTGTCAAGAAAAATCCTGTCCTGTGAACTCCACCTTCACTTTCAGTCCAGCTCACCTGATTCTTGGCATAAATATTCATCAGAAGCAGTAGATGTAGAGTTATTGCCCCTGATTAGACTTTAAAATCTTGTGACGTGAACTACTACATTTCTTAACCAACTCGGTTCAAATTCTGTTTGTGCATTGATAATCAGGTGGAGAGGTGCTTGTCATACATCTCACTTGAGTTGTCTCAAGGATGGCAGAGTTACTGCCCTGGTTCCATTTTTGCATTATGTCTCTTCGGTTAATTTTGTTTTTCTTGTTCGGAACATTACTAAATATTATACAATGTATTAACTTAAAATTTAAAATGTAAACAGATTGCAACTAGGAAAAGTGCAGTGTCCAAGAACTGTAACTCTACCTGGTCCCATTTTTTTTAATTATCTCCCTTAGTTAAATAGTTGTTTTTTTTTGTCCCGGAACATTACTCAAATATTATACATGGTATTTACTTAAAACTTAAAATGTAAACAGAAGGTCACTAGGAGAAGTGCAATGTCCAAGAACTGTAATTGCACACTTTTATACTGCTGTGCCAAATAACCATATCTGATTCTGTATCCACTTTAAAAAATGACTTTACTTACCTATTAATTACAATCATAAATAATATACTATGTACACAGGTTCTTATCTATGCTTCACCTTGGGTCTGTCTTTTCATGTATTGAAGAATTTTGCGGGGGTATTAATCACCCTCAGTGATAGTTCTTATTATATCTGAAAGCATCTCATGCATCCCCTTTATTTGATAATTCCTGCAAAAGAATCCGGGTACAAAGGCAGCAACATGAAAATGGGGAAAGATATGGACAAATGTCTTTATGTGCAAAAAATTTGAACATTCTTTTTGTTTAATGAGATTTGCTAAGTATGAGCAAGAAACTGATGGGCTTTGTTCCAGTAATAGGGGTTTCTAAATGAATAATAGCATAACTAATTCCTATTTATTATACAGAACTAAAATTGTGAAGATAAAGTTATTAAACTGACAATTCAAGTTTAATAAGAATTTGTTATTTTTTGTCCAACAAGTATGTAAACCACAATTAATTAATGACATCTTTTGTCACTTTATGCATATAATTACTTATTATATGCAAAGTTTATGTATTTAACTTATTCTGTACATTTTCTTCTCTCTCTCTCTCTCTCTCTCTCTCTCTCTGTAGTCTTGATATCTGATTATGTCCTCTTGATATTTGATATTTGATAAAACAGGTGTTGAGGGGATATCAGACTATATCAAAAATGATATCTGGGCGATTTAGCATACACTTTGCAAAAATTCTGTCGCCTTGATATCCCTTCAAGATATCAGGCAGATATATAAAAAGTTGACGGTTTTGTCTTCGTATTGATGCCTTTAGTGACGTCCTGGTAACGTGATATTGCTACACTGTAAGTTAAGCATTTTCGGAAAATGTAATTGGCAATGGCCCAGAACAATCAAAATTGTATGGCAAATATTTCAGACCATGTCTTTTCGAATGAAATGATTTTCAAATTAAGACGCTAGATTTGACGTCATTTAACACGTTTGTATGTGCTCTGCAGAAATTATTTTTGAATGGATTTTCTAGTAAATTTCACAAAAGGTATAAGTTAGGTTTTTGTTGTGCATCCTTACTTAAGTTTTCAAAATATTGAAAAGACCAAGAATCTGTGGTGAAACCATGTTTCAAAAGTATGACCTCGAAATTAAGTTTAGTATTTCAGAGACTCCATATGAGATGAAAAGCTAAAATTTACACATATTGTAATGTAAAGGTTTTCTGTAGATCTCCATAGTCCGGACGTCATTTGAGGTCATGGGGTTGTTGTTGTCATTTCTCGTGCCATAAATTCAGTGTGATCCCAATGGTCCAGAATTACAAAACTTTTATGGCATACATTGAATATGCTGAATTTTCAATGATATTCATATTCATATGACGTCAGAATAGATGCCAGATCAAAAAAGTTGTAAGTGCTCTGCTGATATTATAAATTGCTGAATTTTTATAAAATTTTTAAAGAATGTAAAGATTACACTCTAGATACCTAATATTTTCTGCGTATTCCGTATAAATAATCTTCAGTTTGATTGAGTTTCAAACGGTTTGCAGAAAGTCCTATCGATTGCCGTGCAAAGGAAATCTAGTTATTATTTTTTTTTCTTCCTCTTGTGTTTGTGTTCATTTCGATGTGTTGCCATTGACCCAGAACAATGAAAATGTTACGGCATATATTTCAAACCATGCGCTTCCGGTTGCAATGATTGTCATATTCATATAACGTCAGATATGACGTCAGGTGAAAAAGTTTGTACGCGGTCTACAGCCATTATTTCTGGACCGATTTCCATCAAAATTTCATAGAATGTGTATGTTAGGCTCTAGTTGTGCATCCCGGTGTCTTTTTTTCCAAAACCGAAAAGGCAAAGGTTTTAAGGTGAATCCAAGATCTTCTTTACATTCTAAAAATGTGAATGCTATATGACGTCACATGACGTCAAAATGCTAATAAAACTTTCGATTAAAACTTGTCAGTTTTAAGCCCTGTATGCTTTATTTTTGTATGATTTGCTTGAAATTTTTACTGAAGATGCAGTATTAGATTCTATGGCGTCCGGTCACGTTCGTTTCCGGAAAATCCCCAAGGTCAAGATCATATGTCAATTATCGGGTTTTTCTTCGTCCTTAATAATCTCAAAAACGGTAAATATTCTATCGAGACACTATGCGTATAAATTGTAGTGCTTAGAAAGACTTTTCAGAAGATATTTAGTTTTGATGATCGGGGTTGAATCGGCGGAGTTATGGCGGAAAAACGAAAATTTGGTAACCCTCAGTGTGTTTAACAGTTTATATCTCGATTAACTTTGATTTTCGAAAATATGAATATGAATATTATTTGTAGAACAATGTTTGGCCGTTCTAGTGATGCTTAGGATGGCCTAAGATTCATGGACTAATGGGGAAAAAAACGAAATTCGAGCATATAGTTTTGGTGATTTTTGCAGTTTTCTTCATGTTTAAGAGCTTGTATCTCAAAATACATAATCCATGTGAAATGTAGATGATTTTCAGATGATTTTTTTAGTACCTACAGGTTTGAAATTGATCAGAGTATAAGTAAGTTACATCAAAAATAAGAATTTAAACCTGCAGAATTTCATCGATTTTGCCGTTATGTCAAGTTTAACAGCTTATATCTTAAAAATTATTGAAAATAAGTCCAAACATTAAGAAAGTGAGATGTAGAGAATTTTTAAACAATTATTTTGGTACCTAGTGTTTTGAAATTGATTAAAGTATGAGGAAGTTACATCAAAAATATTAATTTGAACCCAATTGTAAGAATTTTCAGAAATTATCCTACTTTCGCTTTCACCATAATTGAATCATTTTCGAAAAATGTAAGTTTACAGATATGTATTAGTCATATAAATTGCAAAATAACCCTTTTTACTTATATCATATTGATATTACTAACTAAACAAGTGTTCACAATAATTTAATGATGTGTCAAATCTTTTTATTTACGTTACTTATATGGAGGAACTTTGTGTAATACAGTCGTCACGACCGTTATTGAAATTTAACTCACGGAATATGAATGTTAGGCTCTAGTTGTGCATTCCGGTGTCCGTTTTTCATAATTCGAAAAGGCAATGGTTCTATGGTGAATCTAAGAATCGAACCATTGACGTCATAATTTAAATGCGGATAAAATCGCTTCCAGATTAGCTAGAAAGCTGATATTTGGACAGAATATAAGTCTCTCGGATTTCTTTATATTCTCAGAAGATGAAATATGACGTCATGAGGTGAAAAGAAATTTCTAATATTTACGTTTTAGCTTCTATATGTTGAAAACGTCCAAGCACCTTGAACATGCAATAACATATGCTACAGAGAGAACATTTTGCATGTCAGTGATTTTTCATTAGCCTATGGTGTGTTTTGAAGTGAAACTGACGTCGACTAAAAAATGTTGTACGCGGTCTACAGCCATTATTTCTGGACGGATTTCATCAAAATTTTACAGATTGTGTATGTTAGGCTCTAGTTGTGCATCTCGATGTCCGTTTTTCCAAATTCGAAAAGGCAAAGTTTTTTATGGCGAATCAAAGATTCGAACCATTGACGTCAAATTTCAAATACGTATAAAATCACTTTCAAATGAGTTAGAAAGAAGATATTTGGACAAATTATAGGTCTCCAAGAGTGCTTTCCATTCTGTGAAGATGAACGTCATTTGACGTTATAAGGTCAAAAATAATTTCTGATATCTACGCGTTAATTTAGATATGTTTTTAAGTTCCAAGGACCATGGAAGTATAATGGTATATACATCAATCCAGGAGCTTTTATATGCAACGTATTTCAGATCATTGTGACGTCATATAACGTCAGGTGAAAATGTTTGTACGCGGTCTTCAGACATTATTTCTAAACCGACTTTCATCAAAATTACACAGAATGTATATGTAACGCTCTAGTTGTGTATCCCGATGTCCGGTTTTCCGAATTCGAAAAGGCAATAGTTCTTAGGCGAATCCAAGATTAGAACCATTGATGTCAAATTTCAAATACGTATAAAATCGCTTCCTGATAAGTTAGAAACCTGATATTTGGACTGAATATTTGTTTCTAAGACTTCTTTCTATTTTGTGAGGAAGAACTTCATTTGCCGTCATATGACGTCATTAGGTCAAAAAAGAATTTCTGATATATACGCGTTCATTTCTATATGGTTCAAAGGTCCCAGGGGCATGAAAAATCTATTGCTTATATTAAAGATACTCAATATTTCATTTCATTGATCTTATTATGCCTATGATGTCATATGACATCAAACTTGACGTTGTCTACACAAGTTTGTACGCGATCTACAGCCATTATTTCAGGACGAATTTTTATCAAAATTTCACAGAATGTGAATATCACGCTCTAGTTGTGCCAAATGGTGTCCGTTTTTAGCTCACATGAGCGCAACGTGCTCAAGGTGAGCTTTTCTGATCGCCTTTTGTCCGGCGTCCGTGCGTCCGTGCGTGCGTGCGTCCGTGCGTCCGGCGTCAACAATTGCTTCAAACAACATCTCCTCCTAAACGGCTTGGCCAATTTGAAAAATATTTTGCAGGAATGTTCCTTGGATGAAGCTCTACTAAAGTTGTATAAATGGTTCTGGTCCATTGTATAATTAGGTCACAGGAGCTAAAAATAGATTTTAAAAATGCAAACTTTGAAAATCTTCTTCTGCAAAACTGCAAGGCCTAGAGCTTAGATATTTGGTATGTAGCATCATCTTATGGGCCTCTACCAAGATTTTCAAAGTCTTGGCCCTACGGTGATAAATGACCCTGCGCCCAAGTCTTCTCTGAAACCATATGGCCCATTGCTTAGATATTTGGTGTGTAGTATTGTCAAGGGTAAAATGTTTTAGATTAAGTTATATCAGAATCCTTGTCTGTTTAAAAACCTTGACATCAGTTGAAGCAATGGTACTCAGGTGAGCGATTCAGGGCCATCATGGCCCTCTTGTTTTCCAAATTCAAAAAAGCAAAGGTTTTATGACCTATCGAATATTAGAAGCTTTGACATGAAATTTCAGTTCAGTTACGCATAAAATTACTTCCAGATATGATAGAAAGCTAATATTTAGACTGAATATAAGTCTACAAGTCTTCTTAACATTCTGAGAAGATGAACGTCATATGATGTCATGTGACCTCATTAGGCCCATTTTTTTTTAAATAAACGGTTTTTAAGATCTGTAGGCCTTATCTTTTGTTTGATTTGCATGATTTCTGACTGAAAGTGCAGCATTTGGTCCCGGGAGCAATGTTACTTCCATTTCTGGAAAAATATTAAGTTCAGGGTCATCATTGCTTATATCTTGAAAACCTATAAAGCTAGACCGAATTATGTGACAATCGAATTATAAGCATTTTCAACATTTTTTTTGTTACATAGATTATACAGTCAGAAATTCCATTCACAAATAAATTCTGCAGAGCGCGTACGAACGTTTTAGGTGGCGTCACATCTGGGGTCATATGACGTCATATGAATTTGAAAATCATTGCATTCGAAAAGACATGATCTGAAATATTTGCCATACAATTTTCATTGTTATGAGACATTGGCAATTACATTTTCCGAAAATGTCTAAAATTATTTCAAAGTGAAATAGGATATTTTCCGAAAATACTTTAACTTACAGTGTAGAAATACCACGTGACCGTGGCGTCACTAAAGGCACCAAATATAAGACAAGACTGTCATCATTTGGCTCCGCTTGAACATAGAAAATTACCTGTAAGGTTTTCGTTTCTTCGTCGATTTCAATTGGACAAGTGTTTGTCTAAGGAAAAAAAACTTATATTATACGTATCTGAATTGAAAATTGACGTCAGTGGTTCTAATCTTAGATTAGCCGTAAAACCTTTGCCGTGGAGCGTAATATACACATTCTGTGAAATTTTAATGAATATCGGTCCAGAAACAATGACTGTAGACCGCGTACAAACTTTTGTAGACAACGTCCAAGTTGCCGTCATATGACGTCATAGGCATAAGAATTTCAATGAAATGAAATATTCAGTATCTTACATATAGGCCTTTAATTTTTCATGCCACTGGGTCCTTAGCAACATAGAGAAATCAACGCATAGATATAAGAAATTCTTTTTTACCGTATGACGTCATATGACGTTAATAGACATTCCTCGTCACAGAATAAAAAGATGTCTTCGAGACTAATATTCAGTCTAAATATCAGCTTTCTAACTGATCTGGAAGCTATTTTATATGTATTTTCAAATTTGACGTCAATCGTTCGAATTTTAGATTCGCCATAGAACCATTACCTTTTCGAATTTGGAAAACTGGACAACGGTTTACACAGCTAGAGTGTTGCATATACATTCTGTGAAAATGTAATGAAAATAAGTCCAAAATTAAAGGCTGTAGATAACGTAAAACCTTTTTGTCCTGACGTCAAATCTGACGTTATATGACCTCAAATGAATATGAAATACATTGCAATCGTAAGCAAATGGTTTGAAGTATATGCCATAAAATTTCTATGGTCCTTGAAACTTTAAAACAAATTTAAATTAACGTGTAGATATCAGAACTTCTTTTTGACTTATGACGTCATATGACGTCAAATGACGTTTATCTACACAGATTGTAAAACACACTTGTAGGCTTATAATCTCTCTAAATATCAGCTTTCTAACTCACCTTTGAACCATATAGAAATGAACGCGTATATATCAGAAATTCTTTTTTGACCTAATGACGTCATATGACGGCAAATGAAGTTCTTCCTCACAAAATAGAAAGAAGTCTTAGAAACAAATATTCAGTCCAAATATCAGGTTTCTAACTTATCAGGAAGCGATTTTATACGTATTTGAAATTTGACGTCACTGGTTCGAATCTTAGATTCGCCATAAAAACTTTGCCTTTTCGAATTTGGAAAAACGGACACCGGTATGCACAAGCGTACATACACATTCTGTGAAATTTTGATGAAAATCGTTTCAAAATAAACGGCTGCAGACCGCGTACAAACATTTTTAGATGACGTCAAGTTTTATAGATATTCAAATACAAACTTTTGTAGACAACGGGAAGTGTGACGTCATATTAGGTTATAGGCATATGAAAATCATTGAAATCAAAATTTCCAGCATATGAAGCCATTAAATTTTCATGGTCCTGGGACTCTTGCAACATATAAAAATTAAGGCGTAGTAAAGAAGAAAAAAAGAATAAGAACTAGACTTCGTTTGTCCAACAAACGATAAGGGCTTTCTGTGCTGCACACCATTTAAACACTGATCAGCTAAAAATAATTTTTACCTGTACAATGTTAACATCCCCAATTTAAGTGTCCATGTAGTATAATACCTGCATTTCCAAATTGAGAATTTTGGTTTTATACTTGACTTAGTTCACTTTACATGCATTCTTTCTGTAATATGAAACAATTCTTCCTTGATTTCGTTTAAAAGAACTTAACATTATCTCCATCCATAACATTCATTGTGAACACCAAGAATTTTTTTAAACCCTTTAGATACACTTATTTTTCTTGTCTGTATATTAAGTTATCTTATAGACTAGACAGTTCATTTAAAAGGAAACTACATATAGATAAACAGAATAAACATAATAGGCCGCGGCCACATATTAGCACAGGTAAACATGGTACATTTACTGTTTGCTACTAATGAGGCCCAGAAGATTTCTCAGTAGAACATAACAGTCTACTTTATATATATATATAAATATAACAATTTGACATTCCAGTGGTATCAGATTTGACTAACATACATTTTAAAACCTGTGAAATTTGGCTCTTACTATTAAAGCATATGTACATTCCTGATTTACAAGAGCTTTTACTTTAAAATGTACTATATAACGCTAAATATGTTGAAATAATGAGAATGAATATTTAATTAGATGCGTTGAAGTTGCGTATTTACACTAATATGGCTATTATCAAAAATTCTTATTTTCCATGTAATTTTTTTTGTATGATTTCCAATTTTAAAAATCAAGGTAAGTTATAAAGGTCTTTAAATTCCCAACATTTCACACTCTTAATATATGGACCTATTTATAACGTCTTTAGAATTATGAATGGTTAAACTTCGAGAAAATGGCAAAAATAGGAAATGATATTTTCATGTCATATACTTCATGATCGATATTTTTATAACTATTCTTTGGATCTTTAAAAATTGCATATTGTTCGAAAGGAAATTGATTGGGCTATAAACCATGTTCATAATGATATTTACAATAATCAATATTTTTCGAGATGCATGCCGTTTCCTGCATTACATATAGGGCTTTTTCGCTTTTCTGCCGTTACTGTGCCATTTCAAGCCCGATCTTAAAAAATATTTTGTCATCAGAAAGAGCTTCGAAAGCACTAATAACAATACGCTATTGTCTCGATAGAATGTTTTTCGTTTTTGAGATATTAAAGGTCAAAGGAAAAAAACGACAATTGATATATGACTTTGACCTTTGAGATTTTCCGGAAACGGAAATGATATTTGACATTGAGATGCTATCGTGCACATTTAGAGAAGATTTGAAGACAATCGGTTAAAAAATTTGGAGAACAGGGCTAAAACACCGTCTGTACTTGTTTAAGAATTGTTATTAACATTATGACGTCAAATGACGTCATATGTCGTCACATTTCACAAAATATAAAGAAGACATCACGGAATATATGTGGTGTTAATTTGAGATTTCTAGCTCACATAGGAGCTACAATATACTTAAATACATTTTAACGTCCAAAGTTCGTAACTTGGTTTAACCACAGAACCTTGGTCTTTTCGAATCTGGGAAAACGTATATAATAATGCACATCTAGGTCGTAATAGGTCGTAATATACACATTTCGTGAAAATATCTAGAAAATCCGCCTAGAAATGAAGGCTGTAGAGCGAGAACAAACTTTTGTAGCAAATGTCAAATTTTATGTCATGTGACGTCATAAGAATATAAAAATCATAGATTCTAAAATTTCATCGCGTTAAATGTGGGCTATTAAATTTTTGTGATTCTAAACCGTCAGCAGCCTATTAAAATAACAACCTCTTTTGGAAGAAAAGAATAATAATAATAAAAATAATAATAATAATAATAACTAGACTTCGTTTGTCCCACAAACGATAATGGCTTTCTGCGTTGCACACCATTTAAACCCTGATCAGCTAAAAAAGTTTTATAGACTAGACAGTTCATTTAAAAGTAAACTGCATATAGATAAACAGAATAAATATAGTACGCCGCGGCCACATATGAGCACCGGTAAACATGGTACCTTTATTGCTTGCTACCAATTCCACTTTATATATATATATAACAATTTGACATTCGAGTGGTATCTGAATTAACTGAAACACATTTTAAAATTTTAAAACCTGTTTATTTTAGATAAAAATATTAAAGCCTAGTTATATTATTGATTAACAAAGGCTATTACTTGGTATCTACTATATAACGCTTAATATGTTTAAATAATAAGAATGAATAGTTTATTGATTGCGTTGGAAATTTTTTTTTTATAGGCCATTAAATTCCCAAAAATGTATGGACCTATTTTTAATTGCTTTTGAACTGTGGACGCTTAAATCTCGAAATAAATATAAAAATATGCCAAAATATGTTCATGACATTTATTGAACGATATTTTAATAACTATTCTTTGGATTATTTAAAAGCTGCATATCGTTCGAAAGGAAATTGATTGGGCTATAAATCATATTCAAATGATATTTACAAATATCAATATTTTTCGAGGTGCATGCAGTCTCCTGCGCTACGCATAATGCCGTTTTAGCTTTTCCGCTATTACTGTGCCATTTCAAGCCCGATCTTCAAAACGTTTTTGCCATCGGAAAGAGCTTCGAAAGCACTAATAATGATACGTATATTGTCTCGATAGAATGTTTTTCGTTTTTGAGATATTAAAGGTCAAAGGAAAAAACGATATTTCAAATATGACCTTGACCTTAAGATTTTTGGGAAACGGAAATGACATTTGACAATGAGATGCTATGGTGTATGTTCAGTGAAAATTTGAAGCAAAGAAATTTGGAGTACAGGGCTTAAAATCCCTTTATATATGTTTAAGAATTGTTTTTAAGTTTGTGACAACAAATGACGTCATATGACGTAGAACATCTTAGAATATAAAGAAGATATTAACGAGTATACGTTGTATACATTTCAGTTTTCTAGCTCACATAGCAGCCACGAAATACTTAAAAACATTTTAAGGTCCAAAGTTCGAAACTTGGTTTAACCACAGAACCTTGGTCTTTTCGAATCTGGGAAAATGTATATACTAATGCACAATTAAAACGTAATATGCACATTTTGAAACTTAGAAACTAAGGCTGTAGAGCGCGAAAATATTTTTGTAGCAAATGCCCAATTTCACGTCATGTGACGTCATATGATTATAAAAATCATAGCTTCTAAAACTTAATCGCGTGAGATATGTGCTATTAAAATTTCGTCATGCTAGACTGTCAGGAACGTATTGAAATAACAACATCTTTCAGAAGAAAATAATAACTAGATTTCGTTTGCACGGCAAACGATAGGACTTTCTGCAAACCGTTAAAATCTCAATCAAACTGAAAATTATTGATATGGAATACGCAGAAAATATTAGGTTTCTAGAGTGTAACCTATACATTCTTTGAAAATTTTAGACGAATTCATCAATTCATAATGTCTGCAGAGCGCTTACAAACTTTTTCATCTGACGTCTATTCTGATGTCATATGAATAAGACTATTATTGCATATGAAAATTCAGCATATTTAACATATGCTATAA
>CM037780.1:17682928-17732928 GCA_021229015.1 Solen grandis | reverse complement strand
CCGAAAGGGCAGAAAGTCCTAACTAGATGTCATTCGTCTAAACGAATGATAGGACTTTCTGCAACCTGTGTTAATGCAAAAAGCAGGAGATAGAAGTTTCATGTAATGATTAATTGACATTATATTCCACGAAAAATAAGCGTTTAGTTACGAAGAAAATAAAATAATAAGTAGCAGTAGTAGTAGTATGCTTATGACGTCATATGACGTCACGACTCAAAATATATTAAGAAATTCTGCAGAACTGCAAACTGTGTAAGTTTCAACTCTCTATCTCATCCTGAAGCTCTTTAATCCTAAAATGAAATTTTCGATCCTATGTTCGAATCTTATTTCAGCCACAGAACTTCGGTCTTTCGGAATTTCGGTTAGCTGACAGGATATGCACACCTAAGTTTCAATATGTACCATCTGTGAAAATTTGAAGACAATCCGACCATAAATGACGGCTGTAGAGTGCGAACACCATTTTTCACTATTTTTAGCTGTGACATCATGTGACGTCATAGGCTGCTGATAATCATTGAAATCAAAATTTCCTCACGTGACTAATAACCCATAAAAATTTCATCGTCCTAGGACTATTGCAACATATTAAAATAAGCGTTTAGTTAGAAAGAAGAAAGAATAATAATAATAAAAAATGACGTCACGTGACGTCATATGACGTTTATTTTCACATAATTGTTAGACACCCAGAGACCTACTAACTGACAAGATTTCAACTTTCTATCTCAAATAGGACAGTTTTTATAAGCATTTAAAAATTGACGTCTTTGGTTCGAATCTTGGATCCGCCATAGATGCTTGGGCTTTTCGAATTTTGAAAAACGGACACCGGTATACACAATAAGAACGTAATATACACATTCTGTGAAAATTTGATAAAAATCGGCCCATTAATAATGGCTCTGGACCGTGTACAAACTTTTGTAGTCAATTTCAAATGTGACGTCATATGACGTCATAGGCTTCTGAAAATTATTGAAATCGAAATATCAGCGTCTAAATCATTTGTCGTTAAATTTTCATTGCCCTTCGACAATTTCAACATATAGAAATACTCTTATTAATATAAGAAATACATTATCATATAATGACGTCAAGTGACGTCATGTGACGTTTATTTTCACAAAATGTTTAAGACTCCCAGAGACCTATATACTGACCAAATATCACTTTTCTATCTCAAATAAATCCGATTTTATAAGCATTTAAAAATTTACGACCTTGGTTCGAATCTTGAATTCGATATAGAACCATGGACTTTTCGAATTTTGAAAAACGGACACCGAGATGCACAACTAGAACTTAATATACACATTCTGTGAAAATTTGATGAAAATCGGTTCATAAACAATGGCTGTAGACCGCGTACAAACTTTTGTAGCATATTTCAAATGTGACGTCATATGACGTCATAGGCATATGAAATCATAGAAATCAATTTTACAGCCTTTGAAGCATGTGTCATTAAATTTTCATTGCCCTTCGACAATTTCAACATGTAGAAATATTCTTGTTAATATTAGAAATACATTATCATATAATGACGTCACGTGACGTCATATGACATATATTTTCACAAAATATTTAAAACTTCTAGAGACCAATATACTGACTAAATATCAACTTTCTATCTTAAATAGGACAGATTTTATAAGCATTTAAAAATTTACGACCTAGGTTCGAATCTTGGATTCGCTTTATAACCATGATCTTTTCGAATTTTGGAAAACGGACACCGTGGTGCACAACTAGAGCCTAACATACACATTCTGTGAAATTTTGATAAAAATCGGTCCAGAAATAATGGCTGTAGACCGCGTACAAACTTTTTCACCTGACGTCAAATCTGACGTTATATGACGTCATATGAATATGAAATTCATTGCATCCAAAAGCTCATGGTTTGAAATATATACCATAACAATTTCATTGTTCTGAGTCAATGGCAACACCTCGAAATTAACACAAATATAAGAGGAAGAAAAAAAGAATAATAAGAAGAATAATAAAAAAACAGTACAAACCCAATATGACTTTCTGCCTGTAGGCAGAAAGTCCTAATAAAAAAACAGTACAAACCCAATAGGACTTTCTGCCGAAAGGGCAGAGAGTCGCAGAAAGTCATAATAAGAAGAGGAATATTAATAAAAAAAAAAAAAAAAGTACAAACCCAATAGGACTTTCAACCTGTAACATTATAATATACTACTCAAAGTTTGCTTAGCACCACCTGCTGTTTTCCCATAGAGTCACATGAAAACATATGCTGAATGTAATGCTATGTACCTGAAAGGAAGCGTTAGCTGACAATCAATTTTACGCATAGTTTTTGTCAAAATGATAGAAAAGAGACTCAAAAATGAGTTACAACGATTTAACAAAAGTGTTTTTTGTGCAAGAAATGGCATTTTATAAATGGAAGTTAAATCTTGTGATCAATAAAGAAAAAATTGACCATTAACAGGCCAACATCGTCACAAATATTTTTAAAAGTATTTAGAAAACAGAAATATTTGAAGATCAAAGTTCTGAATTTAGCTTACTTTAAATTTAAGGTGTTTTCTCAAAATTCGCACTTTCTAATTATGATTAATTCCCAGTATTGAGGATCCGAAAGGCTTATTTCTTGTAACTGGTAGTAAACTGGTGGTACAATACTTCTGCATAAAAGCAAGATTTGTTTTAATGTAAAATTTAATCAGCATGCCTTTAAAGTCGCTTGTCTAAGCATGAAACGCTACGGGAAAATAGCTGATGGTGCTTAGCAAACTTTGAGTAGTATATATTTTAGGACGTAAGTTCGAAACTCGGTTTACCATGAAATCTTAATATATATTCGAATTTGGAAATTCAATTCAGAATTGATGGCCCAAGAGAGCGAACAAACTTTTGGAGCTGAAAATTGAAAACACTTGATTTTAAAAAAATATACTTTTTTGTCGAGCCAGTTTAATTTTCATGTTGCTTGGACATTGGCAACATATTTAGATTAACTCTTGAATTAGGTTTGAATAATAATAATCAGAAGAAGAAGAATAAACATAACAAACCCTATATGTTTTCCGCAAGTTTGCGGAAAGCCGTAAAAACAGTACGAACACAATAGGTATTTCTGCGAAAGGCAGAAAGCCCTAATAATAATGAAAAAGTACAAAGTGTCTATGGATAGAGGTTGATTTTAGTTGTAGCAAAATAGTCCTATTCGGTGTATTTTACCGCCCTCCGGGCTCTGATACTGTCTATAATAAACTTATAGAGGACTCTCTGTCTTTAGCTCTTGATACTGGTATTTCTGATATTATTATGACAGATGATTTCAATTTTATTAATAATAATATCCCATCTCAAAATCTCAAAATCAAAAATTGGTATTATTTTGTCAACGTTTTGATTTGTTCCAGTTGATCCGAGAACCAACACAATTTACAGAAAGTTCCATATTAGATCTCATCCTCGTAACTAATAAAAACTATGTTGTTGCATCAGGTGTTGGTGAACACTTTCTTGATCAAGATATAAGATACCATTGTCCAGTTTTTTGTTTATTTAACTTCAAAAAACCTCGTCGGCTTAGCTACAAAAGGCATGTTTGGTATTATGACCGTGGTAATTATGACCTACTATGTACAAACCTTGGATCAACTAATTGGGAGTCGCTTTTCAATGGTGATATTGATATTTATACGGATAATTTTACTGATAAGTTGATTTCTATCTGTAAAGAACACATTCCGAACAGAACAGTTACTATTCGCCCAAGAGATGCTCCTTGGATAGATAATAACATACGTAAAAGTACACGCAAAAGGAAACGTTATTACCGAAAAGCTAAACGCACTAACAATTTAGATGATTGGTGTAAGTTCCGTAGACTCGGTAATGACACGATTCTTTTAATTCGAAATGCTAAGTCTCAAACCTAGCCGACAAACTACAAAGCTCGTCACTCTCTTAAAAAAACTGGTGGAACACACTTAAGCCTTTCATTTCAAATAATCGGGAAGTAGTATACCCTCCTCTTATTAATCCTAATACTTATTGTTCTACTTCTACTGACTATGAAAAAGCTGAAGTTCTAAATAATTATTTTGCTAGTCAATCTTTTCTTGATGACGACAGTAGTAATCCACCATGTCCTGTTAATCGTCCGTCTGACCAACAATTATCCTCCATCATTCTTTTTCTTTCAAATGATTGTTCATGGCATCATCACATTGATTACATATTTGAAAAGGCATGGCAAAGAGCCAATATCTTACGAAAACTCAAATTTGTATTGGATCGAAAGTCACTTGATACAAATTATACTTCTTTTATTCGGCCTGTTATCGATTATGCCGATGTAGTTTGGGGAATTGTACACAAAATGAAAAAGACCAATTAGATAAAATACAAAATGAATGTGCTCGAATTGTTACTGGTGCATCAAAGATAGTTTCATTGGCTAACCTATATATGGAAGTCAATTGGTTATCCCTTGAAGACAGACGTAGAGAACACCGACTTATAATGTTTTTTTTAAAATGTATAGAAACATAACTCCTCCATATTTGTCTTCTCTTGTTCCACAGACTGTTGGTGCTGCAAGTAACTTAAACCTTCGGAATGCAAATAATATTCGTTGCATTAATTATCGTACTTCCTTATACTCCAATTTTCTTTTTTTTTGACATCAGTGATTCGCGAATGGAATGCTCTCCCTGAAATTGTTAAAAACTCTAGTAGTTTACATATGTTCAAAAACTATTTGAGATGTCACTATGTTAAAACCCCTACCTTTTATTATTTTGGACCAAGAAAATAACAAATCCTACATGCTAGAATGCGCATGGAAAGCTGTTAAATTTTTACCTGTTTTCTCGAGATCTTATCGATTCACCCCTTTGTCTGTGTGGATATCCTGAAACCAACGCCCATTTCCTTCTTGAATGTGAGATCTTCAGTAATCAACGAAGTAATTTACTAGACAAAATTAACAAGCTTAATGTCAATATGAATGTTGAAGTACTATTATTTGGTGATCCCATGTTACCGGATGAAACTAATAAATGCATTTTTAAAGCAGTGCATCAATTTATTACCAATACGGGAAGATTTAGATAGTTTGAATACTGATAAGCTTAGCGAATACCTACATGTTATACATAACATTTAAAGTTTAAATTCACATTAACTTGCAGTAAGGGTTACCCCAACCAGGTCCACAATTTGGTCTTTACTTTTTTCAACCGAGGCAGGAACAGGCCTAGTGACAGCCTATTTTGAAAATTCTTTCATTCATCAGATAAGCTTATTGGCATTATACATGTATGGGTGTTTTTTTTGCTCTATTAACTTCATCCTCTTCCTATTTTGGAAAATATTTAATTAATCATTTAAGATTATATTATGATTTTTTTTCTATTCTCCCCCAATTTCAACCTCTTACCTTTTATCTCCCTAAAAAATCTGGCCAATTCACTTGTTATGTTGTTTCTTTATTATATACTATCCATTTTAAATTGTGTTTATGTTAACGTGTGTTGCATATTTGGATCAGCCATTGATGTATTTCATGTGTGTGGGAAACTGACTATATAAGTATTCTATACTTTCGTCAAGATCCTATTGCTTTGTTGTCATGCAAATCTGCAATATATATGTTTAAACTAAAAAAGTTAAAAAAAAAACACAATAGGTCTTTCTGCTCTAGCAGAAAGCCCTAATAAGAAGAAAAGGCAAAGTAAACCCAATAGATATTTCTGCTTGAAGCAGAAAGCCCTAATAAGAAAATAACATAACAAACCCTCCTCTGCTGGAGGCCTTTCTGCTGGGGGCAGAAAGCCCTAATAATAACTAGACTTCTTTTGTTCTGAACAAAAGAAAGGGTCTTCTGCACTGCAAACCATGTCAAACCTAATCATAGTTTTTCGAGAACCATCTTCAAGATAACTACAATTATACTCAAACTTGGTGTTCTACAAGGGAATGAAGCATCACTACTCCCCATTACATCCTTTTTTGGGAAACATTTCTCTCTCATATTTTAATTGAATATTCTTACTGAACTAAAGGAGGTACAGATTCTTAATATAATTTATTGTATCACATTATACCTTTAATGTATCAGAAATAAAATTTAGAATAATATGTGGGGTTAACAGCAGAAGCACAAGTAAAAAAGTAAAAACGGTTTTTTGGAAATTCTTATTTTTATGTTACTTCCTTAAATGATGTCCGATTTTAAAGACCTAGGCACTATTAGAAAGGTCTTCTGAATTCTGTTAAGGTTTTTGATATATTGAAAGTTATTCCTCCAAAAAAGGGCAAAAGTCGGCAAAAAGATTTTCATGTCAATTACTACCCTTCGACAAATAATTTAATAAGTAATGGTCCGATCATTAAGATCTGCATGCCATTAGAACCGCATTGCATCATGCTAAAAATACGAGTGTTGTTCTTTATGTTATTTTCAAAAATTAATAGTTTCTTAGAAAAAAGCAATCAAGTGATTGGGACTAACTGTAGAGATGCATGGAAGAACGGTTTAATTGAGTTCTTATTTATCATGTAACTTCCTTATAGGATGTCCAATTTTAAAACGCTAGGTACCATTAGAAAGGTCTTCAAATTTCGAACATTTCACGTGTTTTATGTTTCGACCTATGTGTTTTGTTTTTTTGTGTTTTAAATGGTCCAATCATTAAATTCTGCATACCATAGTCGTTTATGTTATTATCAAAAATAATCAAGTGATGGGGACTAACTGCGGAAGTGCATGAACGAACGGTTTTAATGAATGATTATTTTTCATGTAACTTTCTTATATGATGTCCAATTTTTAAAAACACTAAGTACCGTTAGAAAGGTCTTCTAATTTCCGACAATTCACACTCCTTATATATGGATGTATCTTTAACCCCTTTTTAGATATGGACGGTTAAATCTCGAGTAAATAGCAAAGATCTGCAAACAATATGTTCATGTCGCCTCGTTTTCCCCTGTAATTTAGTGAAGCTTGGGTCAATCTTTAAAATTTAAACACCATTAGAACGGCCAGAGATCGTTCTACAAATTATGCTCATATTTTATTTTTAAAAAAACATAATAATGTTCGAGATGCAAGCAGTTGAATGCTCTTTTGGTAACAACATTTCAGTTTTTCTGTCATACTCAACTGACGGTTAGCAGACTTTTAATCCAAAATTTACGTTTTTTAGCCCCACTTGACTTAACTTTTCACCGATTTGCATAACATTTACACTGAACGTGCAACATAGCATCTCATTTTAGTTTCACCTGAAAATCGTAAAGGCCAAGGTCAATTGTCAGTTATCGGTGTTTTTGTTCGGCCATATGTATCTCTGAAACGAAAAAACATTCTATCCGGACCCTATGGGTAAAATCTGTAGTGCTTTGAAAGACCTTTCCGGTGATGTTTAAGTTTTTTTCAAGTTCGGGGTTAAATCGGATAAGTTATGGCAGAAAGACAAAAAGTATACTTCTAACGAAATTGAATTTGAGTCAATCATTATGAATTTTTCAGGAATAACATACAGAAAAGTAAAATGATGTATACTTCAATAAATAATTGATTGGTCTCGTGATTATGACGTCATGAATATTTAAGCAAGAATTATTAAAGAAAACATAAAATCGGCAATTTGATGTATGAAATTTCAACGGATACCGCAGCCTAATATATGGGAAATGTCCTGAAAATTTCAAGTGATTATGTCATCAAGTTTGGCAGATATTCATGTTTTTCGAATAAGGGCTTGTTTACGAAAATCTAGCAATTTGAAGTAAGGAAAGAAAGCGGTTATTGGGTTGGTTACCCAACGTGCCTATGCAGGAAAGAGTTTCGAAGTTTTGGACAGAGGATGTGTCATAACATTTTCTTTCAGATCTGAAAATACTGACGTCATATGACCTAAAATGACGTCATGACGCGTTAACAAACTTTTTATATAAATGTACGGTTTTTGAGCCCTACATGCCTTATTTTCTTTTCTTCTTTTTTTTAGCCATTACTCCGTGACTCTTGGGTAAATCGTTAAACTTAAAACATCAAAAGAACGGCCAAACATTGCTCTACAAAAATATTCATAATTATATTTTCGAAAATCAAAACTTTTCGAGATATGAACTGTTATAAACGCAAAGAGGGTAAGAC
This sequence comes from Solen grandis, assembly GCA_021229015.1. NCBI lineage: Eukaryota > Metazoa > Mollusca > Bivalvia > Adapedonta > Solenidae > Solen > Solen grandis. The sequence continues at coordinate 17,724,764 of CM037780.1, read as the reverse complement.
AATTTTCGTTTTTCCGCCATAACTCAACTGATTCAACCCCGGTCATCAAAACCTAAAGTCTTTCAAAGCAATACAAATTATACATAAAGTGTCTCGGTAGAATATTTATCGTTAATTAGATACTTAAGGCCAAAGAATAAAACGATAATTGAAATGTGACCTTGATCTTCGCATTTTACCTATAACGGAAGTGACATTGCTCTAAAGGATCTAATGCTGCACCTTCAGTAAAAAAATAATGCAAATTTAAAAAAAATGGGCTACTTGCCTTAAAATTCTGTGAAATTTTGATGAAAATCGGTCCAGAAATAATGGCTGTAGACCGCGTACGAATTTTTGTAGAGAACGTCAAATTTGACGGTAAATGACGTCATAGGCTTACGAACATTATAGAAACTGAAAATGAATTAACTGAAGTATAAGCCACTAAATTTTCATGACCTTGGTACTTTTGCAATATATAGAAATTTACGCGTAGAAATAAGAAATTCGTTTTGACCTAATGACGTCAAATGACGTTCTTATTTCCAAATGGAAAAAAATAAAACACTTAGAGACTTACATTCTGTCTAAGTATCAGCTTTCTAATTCATCTGGATGCGATGTTATACATATTTGAAATTTGACGTGATTGGTTCGAATCGCCATAAAACCTTTGCCCCTTCGAATTTGTGGATGCACAACTAAAATATAACATATACATTCTGTGAAATTTTGATGAAAATCGGTCAAGAAATAATGGTTGAAGACCGCGTAAAAATTTGTAGACAACGTCAAGTGTGACGTCATATGACGTCATAAGCATATGAAAGTCATTGAAATGGTAAATTTAAGAATCTGAAGTGATGCCATTAAATTTTAAGGGTTCTGGGACCCTTGCAACATATAGAAATTGACGCGTAATAAAGAAGAAAGAACAAATAATAAAAAGATGAATAACTAAATGTGCTTTTGTTCTGACAAAAAATAGGACTTTATGCATTTTTTTTTCAAACTGAATACTTTGTTCAAACGATTGGACGGTATGTTTTCTAAAAGATTTGACCCAGTGACGTAATTCTTGAGACATCATTTTGAACACATTCGACAAACTTCATGACCAATTTTCATAAAGATTGGGCCAAAACTGTAGCCTCTAGTGTTCTCGAGCAAATGGTGACGACGGACGACGCATGACAGACAAAGGCCGGTTATTAAAAGACTTTAAATTATGTACAGGGAAATGGAACAAACAAACGGTTTTCGAGACAAAACCTCGAGGAAACAGCAAATATATACCCAAAATGTGTTCATGTCATTTAATTCTGCAGCTATAACTTTGTCATTTCTGATCCGATTTTCAAATGCTACATACCGACAGAAAGATGAGAATGTGCTTTAAAATATTCGTTCATATTGAACAAAAATCAATATAACCTGGTAAAATATGTTGAGCAGTTGGGAATACTTAAAGAGAAGCAAGCCGAAATGGTTTTCGTGACTTCATATTTTCCACGTAACTTTCTTCAATGAAGCTAGGTGCCACTTGAAAGGTCTTCAGATTCTCTACATTTCAAATGCTTTATGTATGAACTTATCTTTAACGGTTGTCGAGATATAGACGATTAAACCGCAAACAGTTGGTGGCGACGGAGGACGCATGACAGACAAAGGCCGGTTATTAAAAGACTTTAAAATATGTACAGGGAAGGGAAAAAATGTGTTCATGTCATTTACTTCTGCAGATATAACTTTGTCAGTTCAGATCCGATCTTCAAATGCTACATACCAATGAAAGTGTGCTCTAACATATTCGTTCATGTTGTTCTTAACAAAAACCAATATTAACATAGCAAAATATATTGAGCAGTTGGGAATACCTGAAGAGAAGCAAGCCGAAATGGCTTTCGTGACTACATATTTTCCACCAAACCTTCTTCACGGAAGTCCAATTTTAAAAAGCTAGGTGCCATTTAAAAGGTCTTCAGATTCTCTACATTTCACATGCTTTAGGTATGAACTTATCTTAAATGGTTGTCGAAATATAGACGGTTAAACCGCGAGAAAACTGCAAATATATAGTAAAAATGTGTCAATGTCATTTACCTTTGCAGCTATAACTTTGTCATTTCATATGCGATTATCAAATGCTGCATACCAGTAGAAAGGTGAAAATGAGTTTTAGATGTTCATATTGTTAATAATAATAATCAATACTTTTCGAGTTGTGATGTGCAGTTGGGTCACTCCAGATTTAGTTTTCCCGCTATAACAGAACCATTTAAAGCCCGATCTTCAAAAACTGAATATCATCAGAAAGCTCTCTTAAAGCACCACATATAACACCTTAAGTCTCTCGATAGAATATATTTTATAAGATATAAAGCTCCAAAGAAAAAACGATAATTGACATATGACGATGACCTTTTCGATTTTCCGGACGCGGAATTGACTAAGGCAAATGAGATGTTATGTTGCACCTTCAGTGAAAATTTTATACAAATCAGTCAAAAACTAAGTCTTCAAGTGCTTAAAATAAAACGTACATTTAGGATGAAAAGTTTTTAAGGCGTCATGACGTCGATTTATGCCATATGACGTCAGTCTTCTCAGAGCTAAAAAAAAAATTGGACATACGTTCTGTCCAAATTTCAAATTCCTGTTTTATTTGTAAGCTTTGTAATGCTTAAATTTATTTTCAGGTCCAAAATTCGAAACTTTGTTTCACCATAGAACCTTGGTCTTCCCGAGTCTGGAAAAACGTATATAGAGTTGTACATCTAGAACGTAATATATATATTCAGTGAAATATCAGTCCAGAAGAAGACTAAAACCACAAGCGGCATCTCGGTTTTCGCTTTTAACCTGATCAGCTTGAACACTTTATTTCAACCCAGGCACAATTTTCAATATGGAACAGAATGCAAAAAAACGAACTTTAAGTTCTTAAGTTTTAAGCAATTAAGCATGCAGCGCACTCCCTTGCGAAAAAAAATGAAAATATCTTGACGTAATTGCTTTAAAATTATAAGAATTTAGCATTTCGCATCAATCCCCAACCATTTGCCAGTTGTAGTGTAGAGGCGATAGCCTAACAAAAGTGTGGTTCATGTAACTCGTCATTTTGTACATAATATTATTTTATGGAAAGCTTAGAAACTGTTAAAATATTAGGGGTTTAAGTTCTATAAAACGGCAATTGTGTTCTATGTATATATTACATTGTAAAGAAAAATTAAGTACCGTCGCTGTGAAAGTATACATGTCATATATTGGAACTTTGAACTAATTACATGTGAGTAACTTTTCTTGCTCAAATATTTTCCCGTGACCGATACTTTGAAATTCATCCTATTTTGTTGGGCTGCCAACACGGAACAGAATGCTGAAACTGCAATTGAAACAGACTTCGAATTCTTAGTTATAAGCAAAAGAGTGATTTCAAACAAGGCGCCCCCCTAGCGGCAAAATGAGAAACAAAATTGATTAAAGTTTTACCCTTAGGTACATAGCAATGCTGCATATAGATCAATTTAGTATACAAGTCGCAAGAGTCGATCATTCTATTTCTTAAATATCAGAATTAGAAGCATGAAACTGATTTACAATTGTTCAAAAAAGGATCAAACTTTGGACTGCCGTAAAATGACCAAATCAAGCCCGATCCTCAAAAAAAATAAATATCACTGGAAAGAGCTCTTCAAGAACTTACAATGTTCTCCAAATACTCTCCATAAAATATTTTTAATTTTCAGCTATTTTGGGCCAAAGAAAAAAAATATAGTGATAAAACAATGATATTTTCATTGTTTTAACTTTATAAATTGTGGGGCTCTTTGAATCTAAAACTATATTACTCTTGAAAAAAATCATGAGATTGATTTAAAATAAAAGTCAGGATCGACCCCCAAAAAAATAAAAAGTCCCGTTTTTATGAAGTTTGACCGCATCCTGTGGACAAACCATACATACTCTAAATTCGCCATACCATATAACTTGTGCGTACATGTTTGGCAAACTGTATGCAGCAAACAGAATTCTACTATCAAATCTCAAACAAAAATTGGCAGGGTTTTTGTAGACCTACTCTCATTTGCACAGATTTTTGCCTATCTTATTTTATTAGGCTATCAACTAGGAACAGAATGCAGCAAAAAGGGCATTTGAATCGGACCTCAAATTACTGAGTTATTAGCCATTAATATATTTCATGCAAAACGCCCTCTAGCAGGAAAAGCAAGATATAAATGGAAATTTTTTAAACGTAAGGATCATCTTCAAATATGCAGATTAAAAGTTCATAAATGTGCTTTTCTGATCATGGAGATTTTGTTCAGGCAGAAAGCCCTAATAAAAACAGTACAAACACAATAGGACTTTCTGCTATAGGCAGAGAGCCCTAATAACTAGATGTCATTCGTTAGTAGTATAGGAAAATTAGTTGGCCGGATTACTTGCAGCCCTGTAGTTATCACGTGACCTTTTTAGAACAATGGGGGATGAACAATGGGGGACACCACTAGGGTTAATGAAATTACCTCGGGTCAATGAGGTGCAGGTGGCACCTGTTCGAGAACAATAGGCTATTGAATAAATAGGACAATAAGTAGTTCTATATAAAAAAGCGAAACAATGGAAACAATATATCAAAGACATCATCACCTGGTCATAAAACAATGGGTTATTGAATAATAGGACAATAAGTAGTTCTATGAAAAAAGCGAAACAATGGAAACAATATATCAAAGACATCAGCACCTGGTCATAAAACAATAGGTTATCGCAGCACCTGGTCATAAAACAATAGGTTATTGCATGAATGTCAAAATTAGTAGTTCTATATTAAAAGCGAACAATAGATCATCAATAGAAAACAATGAGGAGAATCTATCAAAAGACAGGAGCAACCTTATCATTAAACAATACCCAATCTCAAAAAGCAATAGTCTACAGAAATCAATAGCGAGTCCCCGTCCCTCATTTATTGCAGTCGGCTTAAAATCGATAATAGATTTTCAATGACGTTTTCTTCCTACGCGTAAATCAATAGAAGACAAAACAATAGCGTAGTATAATAATCATTATTAGAAGTATTGTAAGCCTCATTTATATCTTTTATGACTCAGTATTTAGTAACTCATCAATATATCAAAAGACGGGAGCACCCGACATTAATTAATACCAAAACCCGAAAAACAATAGTCTATAGAAATCAATAGCGAGTCCCCGTCACTCATTTATTGCAGTCGGCTTATAATCGATAATAGATTTTCAATGACGTTTTCTTCCAATATCGTTAAACAATAGCGTAGTAATTGTTGTTATGATAGCTTTTTTTATTTTCTCTCTCTCTTTCAATATAAATCATCGATTTTGAACGGAACATAGAGTTGAAAACACAACTGACTAATTTTTGTTTTTAACATTAAATATTTTATTTTTTATTTACACGTTATTTCAACGCCTCCTCCAGTTTATTTTTAATTGTCTCCCTAAACAATGAATAATAATGACCTATTGTTTCGGGTATGACGTAATCCCCGACCCACTCCTTAAACGAGATCACGTGTCTTTTTTTTTTCGAGGATGAGTAAACCGCAATATTTATTCTTTCGTAATATCGTACTGTTATTTTAGACGATTAATCAACTACGTCATTAACCGCAAAAACGCGATTGAAACAATCAAATCGGACTGCAGCCCCTACCGCTCCCTTAAACGAGGTCACGAGACTCCTACCCCACCCCTTTAACGAGATCACGTGACTATTGTTTTCGGGAATGAAAAACCGCAATATTTATTCGTATATTATATCGTATTGTTATTCGGGACAATTAATGAACTACGTCATCGATTTCGCTATTGTCGCAGAAGCATTGAATGAGTGACGTTAAATAATGAGTATTGTCTCTTCGAATAATAACGTATTTTCTTTCTGAACAATTAAACAACGCTATCCGGAATACCTCGCGCAGTATAACGGATACATTCCCACGCGTCGAGAGAAGATTCCTTCATAATTAATTAATGATAACGGGTCACTTTAAACATTTCTGTAAACACAATCTATCCCCGTAGACCCGTATCAATCGAATATCACCTATTATTGACATCAGGCCTTACGAATCGCGGACTTAAAGAATGTTAACCACTGTCTCACCCGTCCTCGGACGTATTATTTACTGTTTTTGGATGAAGTTGAACATTCGAAATCGCCTCTCTATACAGGTTAATGCTCTTTTTTTCTATCATTTCTGTCTTTCTCGTCATATTTCTCCGTAATACGCGGGTTATTGCGTATGTTTTGACAATCGGTGTGAAACGATTCTCACTTTTTATGTCTAAATTCTATAATCAATAGACACACCCGATCCGCGGTGAGTTAATCCGGCTTAGTCTAGCGACGATAAACGAGTATTAGCGGTTTTTCAAAAGGCGAGATAGTCGCTTTTGGCATTGTCCTACGCTACGTTTTTCACTTTCTCCGTGTAAGTAATCGAGAAATTTATTTATTTATTTATAACAAATACGCAACTCATATGTTAAATTGGTTATTTATTCAATTTTATTGTTTTATTATTTATTTTTTATTTATTTATTGTTGTATTTATTTATTTATTTTTGTCAACATACGTGGTCGTAGAAGTAGTACTAGTTGCTGTTGTTATTTCTAATTAATTTTTATTTTGTTTTTGAAGTTGTTGTTTATAAGAGTATATGTAGTAGTAGTAGTAAAATGAAAGGTAACTATGTTGATGTTATTTTTTTTTTAAATTCCTTATAACATTTTATATGTTAGTCATGGATAAGTCACAGAAGGAACACATTCTCTCTGATTATTATTTTGATACAAAAAAACTTGGTAGTTTCTTGGGTGCTGTAAAGTTACATCAGATATTAAGCAAAGATATCCAGGAATATTTAGTGTTTATTTTATTCAGAAATGGCTAAACAATCAAGATTCATACGCCGTACAGAAACAAGAAAATCGAAAATACAGAACACCACACATTCAAGTAGCAGGACTTAATGATCAAGCTCATATGGATCTGATGTCTGTTGAAAATAATGCTAAATACAATGATGGTGTCAAGTATCTACTTATTGTGATAGACAAAATGCCACGGTTTTTACTCGTACGTTCACTTTTAAATAAAAAATCTAAAACAGTTATTTCTGCAATCATAGATGTTCTAAGTGTACGAAATTTTACTAAAATAAGAACAGATATCGGTTCAGAATTCATTAATCATAAGGTAAAATCTTTTTTGAAAAAAAAAAAAAAAATAATAATAAAAAAAAACAATATTTGTCAATTCAAAACACACTGTGCCTCTGAAGCAAATTATGCTGAAAGAGTCATTCGTACATTACGAGATATACTGTTTAGAATGTTGAGACATCGAAGAAGTATCGTTACATCGATAATCTACAGACCTTTGTAAATAGTTACAATAATTATCCACTCTGAAGTCTAAATGGCCTGACACGGAGTAGTATAACAGAAAAAAGTGTGAATTCATTAATCATAAGGTTAAAATATTTTTTTGAAAAAAAAAACAAACAAAAAACAAAACAAAAACAAAAATAAACATAATACTTATCAATTCAAAACACAAAGTGCTTCTGAAGCAAATTATGCTGAAAGAGTCATTCGTACATTACGAGATATACTGTTTAGAATGTTGAGACATCAAAGAAATTGTCGTTACATCGATGATCTACAGACCGTTGTAAATAGTTACAATAATTCTCCACTCTGAAGTCCAAATGGCCTGACACGGAGTAGTATAACAGAAAAAAAAGTGTGAAGTATGCTGTATTTAAAACCTCAAAACTTTCAAAAATACTTTTCAAATTTTAAAGCGGGGGATTTATATCGCTTAATTAATGTTAAAACCCCAGTTCGTCGAGCATACCAACAACGATATTCTATGGAATAGCAGAATATTTAAACAATGGATTGCGTTTTATATTCATGTATTGTTAATGAATGTGAAATTATACGAGTTGATAAGAATGAAGAAAGCTTATAGTTTATCCAAAAGAAATGTGATGGAGTTTGGGGATTTCCATCAATGTTTACTTTATATTTATTTCTAGCACAAACAAAACAAAAATAAACAACAAACCTAATGGGGTAGTTGTTGATTTTGTATTATTTGGAGAACCTAAAGTCAGTCCATTTCATTTTCAGCATTGTGATTTTCAAAACATATGTCTGTATGAATATGGTGTTCTTGTTTGTGGGGAATCCTTTAAAACTGTATTTTAAAAAATCAGAAGGGTAAAACTTCATAACAGCTTACACAAACTTGTTTCTCTCAAACTCCGTGTCAGGCCATTTGGACTTCAGAGTGGAGAATTATTGTATTTATTTACAACGGTCTGTAGATTATCGATGTAACGATAATTTCTTTGATGTCTCAACATTCTAAACAGTATATCTCGTAATGTACGAATGACTCTTTCAGCATAATTTGCTTCAGAGGCACTTTGTGTTTTGAATTGATAAATATTATTTGTTGTTTTGTTGTTGTTGTTGTTGTTTTTTGTGTTTCTTTTTTTTTTCAAAAAAGATTTTACCCTAATGATTAATGCATTCACACTTTTTTTTCTGTTATACTACTCCGTGTCAGGCCATTTGGGCTTCAGAGTGGAGAATTATTGTAACTATTTACAACGGTCTGTAGATTATCGATGTAACGTTAATTTCTTTGATGTCTCAACATTCAAAACAGTATATCTCGTACTGTACGAATGACTCTTTCAGCATAATTTGCTTCAGAAGCATTTTGTGTTTTGAATTGATAAATATTATGTTGTTTTTTTTTTTTTTTTTTGTTGTTTTTTTGTGTGTGTTTTTTTTTTTTTTTTTTTTAAAGATTTTACCTTATGATTAATGAATTCTGAATCGATATCTGTTCTTATTTTAGTAAAATTTCGTACACTTAGAACATCTATGATTGCAGAAATAACTGTTTTATTTTTTTATTTAAAAGTGGACGTACAAGTAAAAACCGTGACATTTTGTCTATCACAATAAGTAGATACTTGACACCATCATTGTATTTAGCATTATTTTCAACAGACATCAGATCCATATCAGCTTGATCATTAAGTCCTGCTACTTGAACGAGTGGTGTTCTGTATTTCCGATTTTCTGTACGACGTATGAATCTTGATTGTTTAGCAATTTCTGAATAAAATAAACACTAAATATTCCTGGATATTTTTGCTTAATATTTGATGTAACTTTACAGCACCCAAGAAACTACCAAGTTTTTTTTTTGTATCAAAATAATAATCAGAGAGAATTTGTTCCTTCTGTGACTTATCCATGACTAACATATAAAATGTTATAACTGGTAATTATAAAGAAAAAAATAACATCAACATACGTTACCATTCATTTTACTACTACTACTACATATACTCTTCGACATAAACAACAACTTCAAAAACAAAATATAAAGAAGCGTTGTGACAACACATCAGAATCTCGATTTATTCCAACGCATTTATATCAACATTACTACAGAAACAACAACAACAACTAGTACTACTACTATGTAAAAGCAAGTGTACAAGGTCCCGATTCATTCAATCGTATTAATAATATCACCATTTCTATAACTACTAATACTCCTGTTAAACAGCGAATATATAACCAATATTATTATTACAACTAAAACGAATTTCATTATTGCAACAACTATAACTACTACTACGACCACGTATGTTTGACAAAAATAAATAAATAAATACAACAATAAATAAATACAACAATAAATAAATAAAACGATATACTAATACTTCTGTTAAATAAATAAATAAATTTCTCGATTACTTACACGGAGAAAGTGAAAAACGTAGCGTAGGACAATGCCAAAAGCGACTATCTCGCCTTTTGAAAAACCGCTAATACCCGTTTATCGTCGCTAGACTAAGCCGGATTAACTCGCCGCGGATCGGGTGTGTCTATTGATTATAGAATTTGGACATAAAAGGTGAGAAACGTTTCACACCGATTGTCAAAACATACGCATTGGCACGCGTATTACGAAGACATATGACGAGAAAGACAGAAATGATAGAAAAAAAAGAGCATTAACATGTATAGAGAGGCGATTTCGAATGTTCAACTTCATCCAAAAACAGTAAATAATACGTCCGAGGACGGGTGAGACAGTGGTTAACATTCTTTAAGTCCGCGAATCATAAGGCCTTATATCAATAATAGGTGATAGTCGATCGATACGGGTCTACGGGGATCGATTGTGTTTACAGAAATGTTTAAAGTGACCCGTTATCATTAATTAATTATGAAGGAATCTTCTCTCGACGCATGGGAATGTATCCGTTATACTGCGCGAGGTATTCCGGATAGCGTTGTTTAATTGTTCAGAAAGAAAATACGTTATTATTCGAAGAGACAATACTCATTATTTAACGTCGCTCATTCAATGCTTCTGCGACAATAGCGAAATCGATGATGTAATTCATTAATTGTCCCGAATAACAATACGATATAATATACGAATAAATATTGCGGTTTTTCATATCCGAAAACAATAGTCACGTGATCTCGTTAAAGGGGTGGGGTAGGAGTCTCGTGACCTCGTTTAAGGGAGCGGTAGGGGCTGCAGTCCGATTTGATTGTTTCAATCGCGTTTTTGCGGCTAATGACGTAGTTGATAAATTGTCCAAAATAACAGTACGATATTACGAAAGAATAAATATTGCGGCTTACTCATCCTCGAAAAAAATAGACACGTGACCTCGTTTAAGGAGTAGGTCGGGGATTACGTTATACCCGAAACAATAGGTCATTATTATTTATTGTTTAGGGAGACAATTAAAAATAAACTGGAGGAGGCGTTGAAATAACATGTAAATAAAAAATAAAATATTTAATGTTAAAAACAAAAATTAGTCAGTTGTGTTTTCAACTCTATGTTCCGTTCAAAATCGATGATTTATATTGAAAGAGAGAGAGAAAATAAAAAAGCTATCATAACAACAATTACTACGCTATTGTTTAACGATATTGGAAGAAAACGTCATTGAAAATCTATTATCGATTATAAGCCGACTGCAATAAATGAGTGACGGGGACTCGCTATTGATTTCTATAGACTATTGTTTTTCGGGTTTTGGTATTGTTTAATGTCGAGTGCTCCCGTCATGAGTCATAAAAGATATAAATGAGGCTTACAATACTGCTAATAATGATTATTATACTACGCTATTGTTTTGCCTTCTATTGATTTATGCGTAGGCAGAAAACGTCATTGAAAATCTATTATCGATTTTAAGCCGACTGCAATAAATGAGGGACGGGGACTCGCTATTGATTTCTGTAGACTATTGTTTTTCGGGTTTTGTAATTTAAAATAAGTTATGTACTAATCAGTGATGAGATACTGAGTCATAAAAGATACGAATGGGGCTTACAATACCGCTAATAATTATTACGCTATTGTTATGCGTTCTATTGTTTAAAGATATTGGAAGAAAAGTCATTGAAAATCTATTATCGATTATAAGCCGACTTCAATAAATGAGTGATGGCTATTGATTTCTATAGACCATTGTTTTTTGAGATTGGGTATTGTTTAATAATAAGGGTGCTACTGTCTTTTGATAGATTCTCCTCATTGTTTTCTATTGATGATCTATCGTTCGCTTTTAATATAGAACTACTAATTTTGACATTCATGCAATAACCTATTGTTTTATGACCAGGTGCTGCGATAACCTATTGTTTTATGACCAGGTGCTGATGTCTTTGATATATTGTTTTCCTTTTTTAATTTTCCTATTATTCAATAACTATTGTTTTATGACCAGGTGATGATGTCTTTGATATTGTTTCCATTGTTTCGCTTTTTTATATAGAACTACTTATTGTCCTATTTATTCAATAGCCTATTGTTCTCGAACAGGTGCCACCTGCACCTCATTGACCCGAGGTGACCTCATTAATCCTAGTGGTGACCCCCATTGTTCACCCCCCCATTGTTCTAAAAAGGTCACGTGATAACTTTCGTTAATACGAATGGTAGGCCTTTTTGAACTTTTGTGATACACTTAAAGCCGGAAACGGAAGTGACATTAATCCATAAAATATAATGCTAAACATTCAGTAAAAATTTCATGCAAATTTAACAAAAAAAGGCATACAGGCCTTATAACCCTTTCAATTTCAATAAATAATGTTCTTTAGCCTTTGCGTCACATGAGGACATATGACGTTCAACTTCTCAGAATGTAAAAAGGCATGCAGACTTATATTCAGTCCAAATATGAAATTTTTAACTCATCTGGAAGCAATTTTTTACGTATTTGACGCAAATGGTTCGAATCTTGGATTCGCCATAGAACATTTGCCTTTTCAAATTTATTTAAAAAAAACGGACACGGGGAAGCACGACTAGAACGTAACATACACATTCTTTGAAATTTTCATAAAAATCGGTCCATGATAGCTGTAGACCGCGTACAAACTTTTCTAGACAACGTAAAGTTTGACGTCACATGATGTCATAGGCATACGAAAATCATTGAAATGTAAAATACAGCATCTCGAATATAGGTATTTCATGGTCCTGGGACCTTTGCAACATATAGAAATTAATGCGTAGAAATAAGTTTTTTTAACCTTCTGACGCCATATGATGTAAATGACGTTCATCTTTTCAGAATGTAAGAAGACTTGGAGAATAACTTTCAGTCTAAAGACAAACTTTCTAATTCATCTGGAAGCGATGATATACGTATTTGAAATTTGATTTGAATTTGTTTGAATTTTTGATTCGCCATAGAACCTTTGCCATATTGAATTTGGAAAAGCGGACACCGGGATGCACAACTATAACGTAAAATACACCTTCTGTAAAATTTTCATGAAAATCGATCCAGAAATAATGGCTGCAGACCGCGTACAAACATTTTGACCTGGTGTAAAATCTGACGTCATATGACTTCATTTGAATATGAACAATATTGCATTCGAAAACTCGACGGATCCTGAACTGGACCAGAACTGAGCGTGAAGGAAGGTCAAGACTTTCCTTGTCTGCACGGGGTTCGAACCCACAACCCGCAGTCGGGTACGTTACCACTGATCCACGGTGTCCTAGTTATTTTCACATTTTCTTGAATGGAATGACATGCAAACAAGATAGGTATCTGAAATTTTAGATGCAGACGTGAATGTCAACAGATTGCTGTTCAGCCATCTTGATTACCTGCGCAGTCTGTTATATCCGGGTCAATGTTGTGTTCCTTTATCAGTATGCGCAGTATGTCATTGCAGCGTTTCTCGCAGACGTAACTCAAAACCGTTCGGCCAAAGTCGTCTGTATAGTTGACATCAGCTCCGTGACGTAACAATAACTTGACCGTATTGTCACGAGCACCCTCCTCCTGTAAACAAAATATTAGTTTTTGGAATGGCATATGTCATTTGCTTAAAATTTGCTAGCATCTTATGCCTCAGGGCCTTTTATTTTTACAATTGTTTACTGAGTTTGGACTATTGCTATATCTGATTTTAAAATGTTATAGTACACAAAGTTTCAAATAAATGCTTAAAATGGTACAGCCAAGTTAACTGTGCCAGATAAATTGGTGAATTGATTTATTCATGATATCATACTATCTTTAGAAATAACATGAACAACTAATTAACCAATGATGTCCAATCAAGACCTTGTTTACATATCAGTTAATTAACAACTGTAAAAAACTTTAATTTTGTTATGTGACACCAAAAAGGGTCTAGATAGTTCACTAGTAGGATACATAAATCAGGTCACAGGTTTGTGGTTCGAATTTTGTCGGGTCGCCACTTAATTGTTGTTCGCCTACAACCAGGGTACATGCAATGGTTATTCGCGTCATGCATGTGACTTTCTAGACCCATATGTCTCGTCTGATTTATGAATAAACACAATGATCAGGATGTAAACATGTTAAGTCAGCTGCATGACACTAACTTGAAAGTAGATAATAATTTCTACATTTTAATGGAGATTTCTTATGAATCAGTGTATGACTTAAATAAAACATTTAAAAATAGATATTGGAGACATATAGATATTGATCTTTCTAATACCTCACTTGATATGTTATAACAAATTATGGATTAAGGAATAGAAGGCATGTTTTTCAAGGGTTTCTCTAAGTCGCCATGACTTTGGGTTTTACAATAGCAAAGTCCATTACAGGTGGATATCCTTACTTCACTTTGAAACCAACATTAGTGTAAACGTAACAAACTCAGTATACATGTCTTTAATTTCTGTATTGGTACAGTTATGTACAACTTACAAACTTATTACATTGAAATTTAAGTACAGTCTATTCACGATAGAACGAAATGCGTTGGAGCGAAATGACGGTGTAATGCGAAGTAATTGCCAGGTCCCGGCAATATTTGTTCTTTATTCAATGTAAAAAAGATGCGATGGAACGAATAGGATGGAACGAAATATGCACTGGAGCGAAGTATGTATGTGGTCCGATTTGCTAATTAACAACTGATTAATGACGCGTTCGAACGAAGTGTTGGTCAGTTTTCACACCTACCCGAGTGACACCTGTCGCTTACTCGTGTCCGCCATTATATTGTCTGTAATCAGCCTATTAGCACGCCATCCGTGACGTTGTTGCAAACTGACACGAAGCTTACAAGCGAGTTTGTTTGTTACAAAGATTAATGAGTGATTTTATTTCAAAACTTAATAAGCAGCAGTATAAATATTGGTCTCCAGGTCTGACTTGTCATTCCATTCTACTTCATGTTAATATGAACATACAAATCTAAGACTACTACAAATACAATTTCATTGAATATCTAATAGCAATAATCTGAGTAATTCAGTGAAGGACCCAGTTTACATTGGGGGATAACTGGATCAGAATTTTATTAGATATTTTTTCCTAGTAACCTTGTGAAGGGCCCGGGTCATCCGGGAGGATAACAGGGTAGGAAATGGCGAGCGAAAAGAGGGGAGTGAGGAGAAAAACACAGACCATAGAAGTGAAATATAGAGAAATCAAATAATGAAACATCACACTAAACATATTACGACACTAAATCTTTACGACAGTACATGGTTTTAGGCAATACATACTAAAACACGACATAAACAAACGAGTGATCACATAAATAAAGGGATTCTAAATCGTCAATATGAAAGATGCGATGGAACGAAATACGCGATGGAACGAAATAAATGCGTTTCCCGGGGCTACTTCGTACCATTGCGAATGGACTGTATGCCCGATGCTCTCTTTTGATTGTTCTATTTTACTCAAAGGAACAATGTATACCCAGTTTACATGTAAAGAGGGTCTTTGATAGTTTTTTAACTTGTGGGACACCAATTTTGAAAAAGCAAAAGGTCTATTTTAAAATAGGTTCTGGAGGAGGCAGTTCGGCATGCTTTTTTTTCTCCTCACAAATTTAGTTTGTAGGGAGAGGGGTATATAGAAGTCACTGTGTGGATCGGCCTCCACTTGGAAAATGGGCGGTATACTGTGTTGCTGCTGTCTGTACGTCCGTCCGTACGTACGACCAAAATTTTCCGATCATTTACTCAAGAACCACAGGGCCTGGGTTTGTGAAACCTTGATGTAGGGACATTGACCATGACCAGCAGATGAACCCTATTGATTTTGAAGTCACCAGGTCAAAGGTAATGGTCACTGTGTACATGAGTGTGAAATCCTTGTCCGATCATTTACTGGAGAACCGCAGAGCTTGGATTTGTGAAACCTGGTAGAGACATTGGCAATGACCACCAGATGAACCCTATTGATTTTGATGTCACTAGGTCAAATGTCAAGGTCACTGTGTACATAAGTGTGAAATCCTTGTCCGGTCATTTACTCGAGAACTGCAGGGCCAGGGTTTGTGAAACATGGTAGAAACATCCCTATTGATTTTGAAGTCACTAGGTCAAAGGTCATGATCACTGTGTACCTAAGTGTGAAATCCTTGTCCGATCATTTACTGGAGAACCGCAGAGCTTGAGTTTGTGAAACCTGGTAGGACATTGGCAATGACCAGCAGATGAACCCTATTAATTTTGATGTCACTAGGTCAAAGGTCAAGGTCATTGTGTACATTAGTGTGAAATCCTTGTCCGATCCTTAACTCGAAAACCGCAGAGCCTGGATTTGTGAAACATAGTAGGGACATTTGCCATGACCAAACCGGGGGTTGGCCCCAACCCTTTTTTTTAGGAATAGTTGGTCATGTATCCTTTAGTATGAAATCCTTGTCAGACTGGTCGAAGGTTCTTGACATGCTATCATTTAATATAAAAGCGGTTTTTGGGGGGGGGGCATCTGTGTCCTATGGACACATTTCTAGTTTATCCATGCTATTTCTTAGTAACTACTGGATTGATTTCAATCAAATTTTATAGGAGTTTCACTCGCAAGCACAAATTTGCATACTGTACAGTTGTAATGGTTGATTGATTTTTCTCTAATGAATTTTCTTGAAAGTTCTTTGTCTGCGCTATTTCTATATAAGTACTGGATTGACCTCAATTAAATTACATATGAAGTTTCACTAGCAAGCACAGATGTGTATATTGTACTCATGTTATGGTTGAACATTTTTTATTCTGAGTTTGACTCTTTGATTCTTTGTCTGCGCTAGTTTTCAATTACTACAGGAAGGGTTTCAATAACTACTATCTTCTTAATCTCATTTGTCTGCACTTATGCTAAGCACAGATGTAAATAATTATACTTTTAATATTGTTAAATGTTTTTTTCAATTATTTATTACAATTTGGAGAATATTCTCCCCTTTACAAATTCTCAGAGGAATAGCATCCAAATTGTAACCATTGGTAACAGAGTGCACCATTAGGAAATGGAATGTTAGCACATTTTAGGTTGCTTTGCAAAGTTTCTGTTTGATCTCCCTGTTATTGTCATAGTTTTCATTAGCTGTATAAAATTCTGCCAATTTGTGAAGAGAATTTTGTGAAGCAGCGTGGGGGTATACATCACCTTAAGTGTAAGCTTCAGTTGCTACTTTGTACAGAATCTCATTAAGGCCATTGTATTTGAATGTGTTGATATAAAACTCGATATTCGATACTACGATGACGAAAACGCGATAGCATGATACTGATCACACGACAGAACGATAATGAAAACGCGACAATACGGCAGTGTGATGATGATAATGCACCGTAGTATCGTGTTTCACCATAGTACTGTCGCGTTTTCACCATTATAGTATCATACTATTGTACTGTACCGGTATCATCATTGCGTTCTCATTATTGTCCTATCGATTATTATAATTGCATTTTCGCGTTTGCGCAATTATGCTATGGTGTTATCGTTATCCATCCATCACTTTCTAGTGCGCATGTGAATGCTAAAAATAGATCTTTAAGTAAAGCACTTCAAAATGGCGAGTTTTTGATAATTTTGATACTGATGTTGACATCCGCTACCAAATTCTAGAACGACATTCCTAAAATAATAATTGGAGGTTTAAACTGAGATGTAGTTGCATGTGTATCTATACTTTCATTTTATTGTATTCAAATATTTTAATATTGCATGGTCAATTCAAATTTCGATCCATTTTTATCAGATGTCTTCAAATACACATAAAGGTTTGAGGTTAATATAAACTAGAAACATGCAATTACAAGTTAAATTATGACAGATATTTGAATAATAGGTGTAGAGTTAAAAATTAACCTTAAAAATCGGAAAATTAAAAAAAAGATCTATGTTTAAACATAGTGTTTTTGGCCTTCATAAATGTCTGAGCTATTGGCATTTTCCCGATGAAGGTATGGGTTAAGATCAAGCGGAAGTAGTATCCCTTGTATTACAGTGATTTTATCCCCCCCCCCCCCCTTTCGTGCCAAACCCCTTTATGTTTAAACTCAAGCATACTCATTTGTTGGATTTCTTGGCTGATATCGGCCCAGCTGACAAGGATTTATGGCCCTTGAATTTACTCTCTAGCATCTAACATTTATGAAGATCTTTTTAAACACGCACTTATCAAAAAGTTATAGGTGGTGAATCTTTTATCCATAAACAGTTTCAATATGTATAAAGTACAGGTTTTATAATTCATCCCTCATATTTTTTTTTATCGCATGCAGTCTTTCAGCGCGCTCAGCGCTTTGATTCAATCTATTCATGATATGATGAAATTGCCTTCAGAAACCTCTGAAAAAATGATTTTTCTATATCTTTTGTATGATATACCTCTTTTACAGAAGATGTATATAATTAAAGGTTAGAACTAGAACTGGTTATCCTTTACTAGCCATTTTTCATATCTTCGACTTCGGAAAAATGTCAAAAAAAGATCGCCAAAAATACAATATGTATGTTGAAACAAATAACAAAGAAACCGCGGTTACATAGACAAGTAATTAAAAAAGTGTGGAAGAAATCAAATTTGTAGATGTCCTATTCTAAATTAACGAGTTTTCCTTGCGGAATGATGAAAACACAGTTTAGTCTATTGTATCAGCTATATTTAGTCTTCTTACAGAATGTTATTCCAATAAATGTAAATGCAGATTGCGTGTATAACATTGGTGTGTGCATGTGCGAAAATGATTGTCTGAGTGAGTAAGCGGGTATGTTTGTATACATGTACGTATGTGTATAAACATAAATGTGGGTTTTTGGATTTAGGTGTTTGCAAGTTGATATTTGATCAATTAAATCGACATGTATACTTCATATTCGGTTGATTTACATTAAAATGGTTTTAATTTTAATGGTGTGTAGACTAGTCAAAATCATAATGAAAATAAACAGTGTACACACTGGCAAAATATATCTAAAATATACAAGAGAAATCTATTCTGCTTAATCAAGAAGACGATTTTTAAATAATGCTATATTTCATCGGCAAAAATAAAATAAAAACAATATCACTTGATTAATACAGTATGGATATGTAATAAGATCTAATGGTTGACTTTTGACAATGTCCTTTTTAATTAAATATGTGTTCATTGTTATGGTGTAGCTGTGCATAAAGTTTACTTATTGTCTAATTTCTCTTGGAAAATGAAAACCAAAAAAGAAGTAATTAAATTTTAGAAATTAACAAACCATGTTAAGCACAGGCAACGATAGCATCTCCTCCGTTTAATCATCCTTTATTTTATTTTTTCGGCGAGAGCTGTATATTATGGATTTTTACCTTTTTCAATCGAATCTTGGTTAACAACCGAAGAGTTCGGAAAAAGCACTCGTTTCATTGTTTTTCATAAATTATTTTAGGATATTCCATCATAAAAATGGGAGTTTCAGGGTGCATATCTTTCTGCATGATTGTGCAGTTGAAAAATTCAAACATAAAAACCACCCAGTTGAACAGGTAAACTGTTGTGTAGCTTTAGAAAACGTGTAGTGGTCTCGTCCCTCTTGGTCGCAAAGTTAGTTAACACAAGCTATATAGTATGGGCCTCCGTTAAGTGCTCGTCAACTGAACTGAGCGCCCCGAGATCAAATCACACTGACGGCTGGCGAAACTTTTTTTCTTTGCTTATATGACAATTTTGTAGCTTTCTTGTTGCGACATACTAAAGTCGTAAAATTGTACTGTTATAGCTACCTTACTTGGCGCTCAGCATATAAGGGTAGTTGTAGGACTGGTTGGCCCGGTGTCAGAATAATGGTGTGGTATCATGCCACATGTCTGCGGCGTGATACTGTAGTGTGGCAGCCCTATATCTGTCTCAAGTAGACATCGTCTCCAAATGACTAAAATACTGTCGGTGCTACGTTTAAACCTAACAAACAAACTAACATCAAACTTACGACGAATATCTTTTTTCTTTAAAAAAGATATTTATTGTTTATCATATTTCTCCTAAATCTTTGTTTTTGTTCCTTTTTTTTTTTTTTTCAAAACGTATGTTCTTCTGTATTTTAATGTGTGTGTGATTTTCTTTCTCTCACATTAGAAAAAAATAAGTAATAAACGTGGGACATCACTTGATGTATTGTAACGAAAGAATGACAGATATAGAATATATAAAGATGTTGATCTTCGATACTTCTACTTCTGGTAAGGTTATTACATTCGTGTTAAATTATGTTATTCAATATGATTTTATGTTTATCAAAATATACTTTGTATTAATGTAATGTGAAAGAGAGAGAGAAAAAAAAAATAGACCCTATTGTTTGTTGAAATCAAATAATATGATATATCAAACATTTATTGCATGTTAAGATCACATTTTATACCATACATGTCCTTGAGTACTGTAGACTGGCAATTTTTTTCATAATTTCCCCCAATATTTGATCGCAACCATCATGTTTCATTATGTTGTCGCGAGCTTGTAAAATTGCGATGTTGTAAAAATTCAGTTGTAAAATTCAGATGGTAGAGTCAGTAATGATCCAGATTTTATAGCCCATGTTACATTTTTAAATGATCTCGATTCAGACAATTATTACCCGGATAAATCGCTATCCCGGGCCTTACTAGATAAAATCTGCTTTGTCCAAATATTAAGTCATTCACAGTTAAATGCAATTTTGATTAGCATTTTCTCAAGTCCACTTGCTTCACCTGTTGATGATGGAACGTAGGGACAGTGAAGATTGTTTTTTCTTAAAAGACTTGATTGTTGAAAAGTTTTCTGCTATAATATTAAGGTATATCTTTAAAAGGAATATAATTCCCACAGGAATACTGGGTATCGAGCAACAATTGTTTCGATACTGATTGTTATGAAGCCAAGCAATTGTACTGATATTATAACCACTGAAATCGATGAGGTATAGGAATTTACTCAAACTTCAAGTTTCAATATAATTAAGCAAACTTTATATAATTTTTAATGCTGGGCATTTTCCCACAATCATGGTCTCATATTCAAAAAAGGGGGGTGTCAATGATAATAACAATAATAGGAGGATACCGTTATTAATGAAACATGGTAAACTTTTCACTTGTTAAAAAAGACGCAGTTCTGCTTCCCAGCCCTTTATCCTATATACAGAATCGAACGCTTTGGGAAATGGAAGTCTTTAATTTGTTAAAAATAGCATCCTCGATAAAACCGGTGAGAACGAATTGCGCAATTCGGATTTTGCAAGGAATTGATGCCATTTTCGTTCTAAGTTATAAGGAACTGGAATTTTGAAGTGGACAAAATTTGAGAAAATTTGAACGGTAAGACGCAGTTGTATTAATACGCGTACATTTGTACAAAAAAAAAAAGTTAGTGTCTGATTAATAATTAGAAATACACGCAGTTGTTTTTGCTGCATTGCAATAATCAAATAACGCTAGCCTGCTAATTTGGCATCATAATTTTATTCATTAACCTTGGTTTGCAATTAGTATCGATTGTTCTATACTTTGCAAAAGGGTGGCCGTATATAGGGTCGTGTTGTTTTGTATCACACTAACATGATTTTATGATTTATGAAGTGCAGTGATAAAATAAATATTGGACATTAAAGGGCTGCGCTTAATTGCTGAGTTAGTCTGGATTCGCATAGCATTATTTAATATTTAAAGTTACGTGTATGTAAACTCTCTTTACATTTGGGGTGTTTTATTTTAGAAAATGATTATTTGCGAGATGTGCGGATCAGCTTTCAAAACCAAGTGTTCTTCAATAAGGTCTTTCTATCAAAAATTATGTTAATGCTGCTTACGTGCTCATTTGAACAACAGGTATGTTTCATCGATTGCGGTGCATTATTTGCAAAGACACTGTTTTGTTGTTGTTTTTTTTCTTCGAAGAAATATATTAGAATTGATGAGACACACACATTTAGCCCAATTATATAAATTCGGAATGCACATACACCTTATTTTGAAATATCTTTATAAACGACCTCTTTAAGCGGTTTTACATTTCCATATTGTAAAATACATTTCCAAAATTTCGTTTGATAAAGCATTAAACGAAACTTTGGAAATGTAGTTTACATGCTCGTTTGAACAACAAATATGTTTCATCGATAAATATTAATACTTAGAAGGCTTAATACATTGAAGAGGCGTTTCGATTTTTAAGGGATTTTGCGCAGTCGATGTAAATCGTGTAAATGGATAAATATAGGATATAGGAAAGTTTAAGAAAATCACTTAAACTATTTGTTTTATAGTTTACGCCCTTCTGTATATCATGGAAACGCATATATTAAGTTTGAAGGAAAGGTTCAACCTCACAGAATTAATGGCTATTATATGAGAACAGAAAATATTTGAGTTAAAAGAGGCTGAATGTTCGAACCTTGCAAATAATTGCAGATGAAGGTCTTTGAAAAAAAAACTTCCTTTCTTGTTTGAGATGACATAGAAAATTTTGGTTTGCTGCAAATGATGTGCATTATATATTCATTAAATATATTGGGTAGTGACTTCAGGAGAAGCATCATTTGTACTCAAACTTCGCTCAAAAATTGTAAAAATCGAATGTCAAAAGTATGATTTTTTCGTGGGTTTCTTGTTGTTGTTTTTTTAAGCTCAATTTCTTATTTTTCGTTTGATTTTCACGAAACTTTCACAGAATATGTAATTTTTTTATCGCAAAGGTTAAATTCATTTTATCTTTTGCCTTTAAAGGTTTTGAAAATTGGTGGCCACGGGATGTGGCACCCTGCAAAGAATTTCACGGTTTCATTTGGAGGCTGAAATGATAAGTTATAAAAGATTTTCAGTATTCCTTATTAATCATGATAGATAGATATGAAAAATGATGCACTTTTTTATAATTTCTTCATGCCTATCCATAAAGCGACAATGGGCCAAGTGTAAAATGCAAAACACTGGTCGCTAGTTGGTGTATTGAACTCCCAGCTAACATTCTGAAATAAATATTGCTGACCTCATCATGTCTTTGATACAAAAGTTGCCATTTAATCGGCACAACTGTCCGAAAAGATCAATTGTATCAATTTTCTTTTATCAATTTCAGTTTTGAGAGGAAGACAGCCAATCAAACTAAGCGCTACACCAGTGCGTGTTGTCATAAGACGATGGGCGCGTTCAAGACAGAAGAAGGCCGTACAAAGACTTGTATATTCTTTGACATGTCATTGGGTTTAAACGAGACCCAAAAGAAGTGCAATTAATTATACTGAAGAATGTTTTCCTGAGCTCAATTGTAACATTGTCAGTCTTATCACGGGATCTGCCGCTTTTAAACAAATTAACACCAAGATGCTTGTATTTTTCTACTTCATAAATCGGTTTAACACTCATTTACCACACGCAATTCCTGGTTTCATTGTTCCTTCCCATGGGTAGGAACATCTATAGTCGTTTCTCGCTACTTGCCGGATATAAGACTAGCATCTGAAAATATTTGATCGCTCAGTACTATGTGTCATTCAGAAATCTTACGATATGGACGGTTATCAGCGTGAAGTAATGGGTTACACTCTAGAAAATGCAGAGAAAGACGCCTTCATTCATATTTTCATTCATTCATTACAAACGTGTCATAACAAAACTTGGGGTCATGACCTTAATTTAAACAGGAATGTAAATTCAAAAGTCTGCTAACAGGCTCTCCTATATGGAGGCTAATCGTTGCCAAAAATCCAGCCTTGTAATCATGACAATTTATACTTCGGTTCAACTAAACAGATTTGTAAAAGTATGAACGTTTATCCGAGAGGTACATATTGTGCTCGTATTGAGCGTTTTGGTTATCTCGATTAAACTAGTAACGTTTTTACTTCTATAATGTAATTTGGTAACATGCAGCTAAGATAGAATGCAAATAATATTTATAATTTTTCAAACTCAAATTTACGAAATGTACAACGACATACACGACACGTTTTACGCCGTACATCACGACGTTCGAGAATGGAGCCGCCTCAGATAACACTCTCAGGTTTACAACTGCATACTTGACTTTTACATTTCTACGCGATTAACATTTGTAAACGATTTTGCAACTTCCATATATGGCAGTATCACGGAAATAGGCGAAGTTTTAAAGGCGGAGCCAAATTTCACGAGCGGAAAAAAAAGAGAGGTAACTCTTACACCATGATAAATCGGTAAGTACAGAAAGATTTCGTATTTACCTGAGTCTGAAAATGATACTTTGTAGATAAAATAATTTTATATACATCAATTGTTAATCATTATACTTACCTTTGGACTCTTTTAATATATACATGGTAAAATGAAAACGAAAATAAAATATGGTTGAAAAAATGTTATGTAGGTCTATGAAAGGGAAGTTGCTATGTACAGACATTTAAGCTTCATAATTTTGGTTTTAATTTTACTAACGTTATAAGTGAATATTAAGAAATGAAAGCTTTACATTAGAAACTGCAAAGATTTTTTTCTCTTTTTTCTTATCCAGTCATACCCTAGTATTAAGGTTATATTTGTGATATAGTAATTAAATGTTACTTAATATTACTGGGAAAGGCAGCAGCCAGAATTTGGTCTGTAAAAAATATTGTATAGATCTATCTGTAGCAAATCTTCCATCTGTTTTGACTTGAAAATTCGACAATAGTAAAGCAGCAACTTAACTAAACCTTAAATATCAATTTGACTTATTCCTTCTATAAATATATTTGTTTTGCATAAAAAATCTTGATTTATAGTTAAGCAGTAATTTTACTGTCTGGAAAAAAACCCATTAAGAGTTGGATTAAGACACAGATAGCTGATGGCAAGTAACTTTTGTGTATTTTCTTAAAGAAATTAATCAATCTGCAGGTATGTATATGAACAAACACAGAGATTCAAAATAATATTGGAAGTCAGACACTTTTTTTTTGCATTTAAAACATTGATATACTATGTGACAAGCAAAGGGTCAATCTTTATTAAAGCAGGAGATATCTTATATCTTTATAGAACATCTCCTGATTAAAGACATAATGAATACTTCAACTTGAACTTTATACTGCCAATAGTCAATATTGACTACTTAAGGCACCTTAATTTTGGATGTGTTCTTGAATTGTCATTCAAATAATTGAGTCCGGTACACCTCAGCTCTGTGAAAATTATGCATTGTTTTTCTGAAAATTGTGAATAAAAAAATCGACTTTTTTATGAAAGTGGCATTGAACGCGAATTCACAATACCTGTAATGGCAGTGGCTAGATATCAAATTTTGAAAAAAGCTCAATTGTGGTGAAAGGGTTCTCATATCATGTAGCTTTGGTGGCTCGACTAAAAAAAAAACAAAGTTAAAATCCTGGCCAGGGATATAAAAATCTAAATATAAATTTACGCCATGCTGCGCTTATATTGCTGGCTTTACAATGTAGGTGGGGTACGTTTCAAAAACTAATCTTTCTTTATCCTCTGATGTTGATTTAATACCTGCATACAATGGCACTCATGCAACTGAAACACATGATGCTTGGTAAATAATTGTGATACTGTTTAATTCTCATAATGCATTTACCTTGAATGTGTAGACCTACACGCTGCAACACTTCCCTTATTTTTACATGGTAGATAACTGCGTGGAGATTTGCTAGTCGTTGTCGGAAAATACCGAAAGTGAGCGGACAATTACGTTTATTTACGATGATGTAGTGGGCGGGGAAATGGGCGGAGCTTATTTATCAACATTGCAAACGTGTAAACCTGGATTCAGCTGAGCCGAATCATGATGGTCAGACAATGTAAAGTTGCGAGCGTTAAAGTAAGAAAGCGTTTTGTAGTTTATCAAAATGCATTTTGTTGAAATACGTATTTACAATGTTGCATCGACAAATTCAGTCCAAAAATGTATCTCTGGAGTTTAAATACTAAGAAATTCAAATGAATTGTGTATTTTGTCGGAAAATAAACTCAGATCAACAAGGCTGGATTTTTTGCAACGAATAGCCTCCATACTCCTATTGTCTGTTTATAGAAGGGTGTCATTCTACAATGCATAAGTCTATTTTAGTGTTTTACTCTGGACAATGGGGTTGTCTTTCATACTAAATGGACTTGCCTATGTGTAGCTGATTATCTGTTGCTGCTAGATATGGAAATTAACATAATTATCGCAGGTCCAGGGCGGCGATATGTTATTATGGTGCAAGAAAGCAACTCTTTACTCCCTCACCGCTGACGTTATTGAACCAAAGCGCTGAAGGCACTGAAGTTTTGTGTGTCTCGAGTGGAAGAAGTTTTGACCTATACATTCTTTGAAAATTTTAGAAAAAAAATCAATTTATAATGTCTGCAGAGCGCTATGACGTCTATTCTTATGTCATATGAACATGAATAGCATTGCATATGAAAATTCAGCATATTCAATATATGCCATAAATTTTTTGTAATTCTGGACCATTGGGATCACAATGAATTTATTGCACGAGAAATAAAAACATATAATAACCCCATGGCGTCAAATGACGTCGGGCCAATGAAAATCTAAAGAATTAAAATTTAAAATTACAATATGTGTATATTTTAGCTTTTTACATGTATCCCATATGGAGTCTCTGATTCTGAAATACTAAACTTAATTTCGAGGTCATATTTTCGAAACTTGGTTTCACCACAGAACCTCGATCTTTTCAATATTTTGAAAACTAAAGTAAGGATGCACAACAAAAGCCTAACTTATACCTTTTGTGAAATTAACTAGAAAATCAATTTAATAATAAATTCTGCAGAGCGTGTACAAACGTTTTAACTTACGTCAAATCTAGTGTCTTATGACATGCTATGAATTTGAAAATCATTGCATTCGAAATGACATGATCTGAAATATTTGCCATACAATTTTTACTGGTCTGGGCCATTGCCAATTACTTTTTCCGAAATACATTTTAAAGTGAAAGTAGGGTATTTTCCGAAAATGCTTAACTTACAGCATAGCAATACCACGTGACCAGGACGTCACTAAAGGCATCAAAACCAAGACAAAACTGTCAACTTTTGTCTCTGCTTGAACATAGAAAAGTACCAGTAAGTAATTGCCTTTAACTACACAATGTACGCAGTCAGCATAAGTTATCGGGCCGATATAGCACTGATATCGGCACCTATGTCTGCCCAATATCTTGAGGGAATATCCAAGCGATGGAAATTCTGTGTGCTAAATTGCCTAGATATAATTTGCTATATAGATTCTATATAACCGAAATATAGTTGGAAATCCCCTCCACATATGTTTTATATGTCTGCCTGATATCTTGAAGGGATAACAAGGCGAAAAAAAAAATTTGCAGGTGTATGCTAAATCGCCCAAATATCATTTTTGATATAGTATGATATCCCCTCGACACCTGTTTTATCAAAAATCAGATATCAAGAGGACATAATCAGATACCAAAACTGCAGAGAGAAAGAGAGAGAAAGAAAAAAAATGTACAGAACAAGTCATATACATACATTTTGCATGTAATAAGAGTTGTAAATGAGTCGGTTTGCATCAAAACAAACGGACGCCATTTTGTTGACCTAGTTTCTATTTTTAGTAACAGGCGGCCATCTTTGTTACTATTTATGGTAACTCATTTGCATATAAGCATTTTAGGGTATGACGTGTAGTGGCCATGTTGAAGGCGGCCATTTTATTTCTTATGTGTGTATTGCGCATGCGTGGTGGCCATTTTGGGTTATAGTATGACATGATAAGCTATATTTAGAATGACATAATGATCTATAGTTAGAATGATCTTATCGGTAGAATCACGTCATGTTAGTCTGAATGATGTACAGAGTTGACTTGTACATTCGACCTAGGGCTTGATCACGTGCATTGAGGGTCAGGTCCTTAGCCCTAGGCGGAGACTCATGGTGAACAATGGACAATTCAAACACCGTATGAGAAAAAAATGGCAGCAATAAATAGAAAATACAATCGGTAAAATCATTACTTTAAAAAAAGGGAACAAAAAACATTAAAATAAGTAATTATAAATGTAGAAATATGTAACATAGAAAATAAGAAAAACTCAATAAATACATAAGTCAAAATAAAATGATACATTATTTTCAAAGAAAAACACTTACGATGTGAACAGTTCCCTATCTTCCAAGAGAATGAATACACTTCCGGTAACTACTATTATGTGTTTTCCATTTTTGGTCAAAGTGTTTCCGGTCTATATTTTTAGTCCAAGGCGTGAGAATGTAGTCTGTGTTCATGGGAACCTTGCTGTGAACGTAATTCACTTTTCCCCAACATCGGATCTCCAGTCAGAACATGAAGTGGCATCCAGCTGTGAAAGTCATTAAATGCATGGACCTTGATAATCATGTCTGAACATGTACTCTGTGTTCATGGGAACCCTGCTGTGAAAGTTATTCACTTTTCCCCAACACCGGATCTCCGGTAAGAACATAAAGTGACATCCAGCTGTGAAAGTCATTAAATGCATGGCCTTTTTTCTGCTCTAACATTTAGTCATTTGAGTATAGGAATTTTATCATTTTGATTTAGAAATCAGTTTATTGATATTGTTTTAGTGCGAATTAAGTCTAAACACATAGATGATTGATACGATATTGATTATTTATCGATTTTTTATTAAATTAAAAAAAAAAAAATCCTTTTTTTCCCACTAATATTTAGTCATTTGAGCATACAAATAGTAAGAAGCTTAAAAAAATCTGTTGATGTGATTTTCAATCGAATTATTGTCAATTATCGATTTCAATTTCATTGATTTCCCATTTTTTAAAGAGTTGCTTGTTTTGAGGATCCTACTGTCAAAGAAAACAAACAAATTTAAATTTGTTACTCATTTTATTTTGCAATACAATTCGCTTTAATATGCACTCATTTTCCGTTCTACAATTACACAACTTTTAATCTGTTACTTATTTTATTTTGCAATACAATTCGCTTTAATATGCACACATTTTCCGTTCTTCAATTATACAAATTTAAATCTGTTACTTATTTTATTTTGCAATACAATTCGTTTTAATATGCACACATTTTCTGTTCTACAATTATATTGTCCTTAGTCTCAAACATAGAAGGTTGATTTGGCCGGAATTCCTGGTGGTCGAAATATTTTGTTTGATTTTACAGGGGAACTCATATTCTGACGTTTCATAGAAGTAGACTTTCTTTCCCTTGGTGGAGAGTCTCTTCTCTTGAGTTCTGACTTAGCCATTTATACCGCTTGTGCCGCATGGGTAACATATTGAATGGTCGGTTCTTTAGACGTGCCACCAGTCTGTATTTTTTCTGCAACGTAGTGTCCTTTATGATTAGGACGTAGTTTTCCCTCGGCCATGAGGCGAAAATGTTGTGACCATCTGTTTATGTTCATTATTAGTTTTTATTTATGTCTATTAGTCTTCTCCCCTTATAAACTTATTCATCATCATCATCATCATCATCATCACTAGATTCCGAATCTATCTCTCCGTGACCAATGACCTCATTGAACCAATGATTGTCCTTTTTCAATACTCGTTTAATCACTTTCTTTTTATTGTCTGAATCCAAAATTTCTCGAAGAATTTTCTCATGAACGACGCTTCCTTCTAGTTGAGCCCCTGTTCTAAAAAATTCTGTATACATTCGCATGAATTCTTTTTTATCGTCTTCAAATACAAACTCGTGGGCTTTTGAACGGGCTTTCTGTTCTGAGTTTCCTTCATTTCTATATCTGTAGTATTTTTATCCCAAATTGTTTCCGTTTTCTCACCAGCTTTTTGGGCTAAGGATTCAAAATATTCATTTATGACTTCAATGTAGTCTTGTTCGTCCATAGAACTTTCATTATCCGAACCATTATCGCAGGTGATCCAATTTCAACGGCCTACTTTACTCGTAGGCTCATCTTCATTATGTTCAGCTTTTCTTTTCAAAACCACTGGACACCATGCTCTGACATGTTTTTGTAAGTTACTAATGTCTGAAAACAAAGCACTTCCCCTCATAAGTTTTTTAGATTTTGATCCTGCTTGTTCTTATATTAATCAGTGTTCACACATCTCTAGATCCGGCTCTGAAAATCCCTCGTCGTAGTTCATGAAATTGTCCATCTTATAGGACAAGATTTTCCTATGGTTTTTTATACCCTCGAAGTTCAAACTAATGAAGAAATGATCAGTTTCATATAGAATGTAGTCATTTCCGGTTTTAAAGGATCATGGACTTCCGGTAAAGCGAATTCATTGTATAGATTTAATATACTGTATAGGGTCGATTTTAACATTTGATGACGTCATTTCCGGTTTAAAAGGTTCATGGATTTCCGGTTTATTAAATTTTTTTTAAAAAATATTTAAATTTTCCTTTTGGTTTTAAGAGTTAAAGAAAGATTTCACTTAGAGCTTTTCATAGCTATAAAAATATTTACATCTATGGAAAAGTAAGGGACATAGGGTCGATTTTAACATATGATGACGTCATTTCCGGTTTTAAATGCTCATGCACTTCCGGTTGAGAGAGTTCAAAGTATACATCTCATTTAGAGCTTTTCATAGATATAAAAATATTCAAATCGGATAACAACTAAAGAAGAGTCATTTTTTACAATTGATGGTGTCATTTCCGGTTTTTATTCATCATGGACTAACGGTTAAGAGAGTTCAAAGTAAAGATCTCGCTTTGAGCTTTCCATAGCTATGAAAATGATTCAAATTGGTTAACAATTTATGGAGATATTACCTTTTAACATTGTACCTTTTAATAAAAAGGGTGAAATCAATAAAAACGATAAGTGACAATAACACAACAGATTTATTTTGAAGCTACTTTCTATTTGTATGCTCAAATGACTAAATGTTAGTGAAAAAAAGGAAAATACTGATTTTTGTATTATATATATATATATATATATATATATATATATATATATATATATATATATATATAATCGATAATTAATCAATATCGGATCAATCATGTATTTAGACTTGATTTGCACTGAAACAATTGCACAAAAAAATTGAGTTCTAAAAAATCAAAATAATAAAATTCCTATACTCAAATGACTAAATGTTAGAGCAGAAATAAAAGGCCATGCATTTAATGACTTTCACAGCTGGATGCCACTTCATGTTCATACCGAAGATCCGGAGTTGCGGAAAAGTGAATAACTTTCAAAGCAGGGTTCCTATTATCACAGAGTACATGTTCAGACATGATTCTTCAGATCCATGCATTTATAGACTTTCACAGCTGGATGCTACTTCATGTTCTTACTGGAGATCCGGTGTTTGGGGAAAGTAAATGACATTTCTCAGTGGGGTTCCCATGAACACAGAGTACGTTCTCAAGCCTTGGACTAAAAATAGAGACCGGAAACACTTTGACCAAAAATGGAAAACACATTAGAATAGTTACCGGAAATGTATTCATTGTCTTGGGAAATAGGGAAATGTTCACATCGTAAGTGTTTCTCTTTGACAGCAATGTATCATTTTATTTTGACTTATGTATTTATTGGGTTTTTCTTATTTTCTATATTACCTATTTATACATTTATTCTTACTTATTTTAATGTATTTTGTTCCTTTTTATTTTTAAAGAAGTGATTTTACCAATTCTGTTTTCTATTTATTGCTGCCATTTTTTTTTCTCATACGGTGTTTGAATTGTCCATTGTACACTATGAGTCTCCGCCTAGGGCTAAGGACCTGACCCTCAGTGCCCGTGATCAAGCCCTAGGTCGAATGTACAAGTCAGCTCTGTACATCATTGAGACAAACATGAAGTCATTCTACCGATAAGGTCATTCTAACTATAGATCATGATGTCATTCTAAATATAGCTCATGATGTCATACTATAAACCAAAATGGCCACCACGCATGCGCAATACACACATAAGAAATAAAATGACCCCGGCCACTACACGTCATACCCTTAAATGCTTATATGCAAATGAGTTACTATAAATAGTAACAAAGATGGCCACCTGTTACTAAAAATAGAAACTAGGTCAACAAAATGGCGCCCGTTTATTTCTACGCAAACCGACCCATTTACTACTAAGTTATTATATGTATAAAGTGACAATAGATGTCATTAATTAATTGTGGTTTTCATACTTGTTGGACAAAAAATAACAAATTCTTATTAAACTTTGAATTGTCAGGTTTAATAACTTTATCTTCAGAATATTTAGTTCTGTTCAATTAATGTGAAGTAGTTTATGACCTAAGTATTATGAAGTACGAAGTATTATGCATTTAGAAACCCCTATTACTGACAAGGTCTAAGATCTTTGCAAACACTGCAGACCAAGATGAAGCTCTCCCACCAGTTTTTTCAATGTTACTCATATTCAACAAATCTCATTACAACAAAAAGAATGTTCAAATGTTTGCACATAAAGACCTTCGTACCTGGATTCTTTTGCAGGAATTATATCAAATAAAGATGATGCATGAGATGCTTTCATATATAACTAGAACTATCACTGAGGGTGATTAATACCCCGCAAAAATGCTCTGATACAGGAGAAGCCAGAACCCCGGTGAAACATAGATAAGAACCTGTATACATAGTATATTATTATGATTGTAATTAATAAGTAAGTAAAGTCATCTTTTAAAGTGGAAAGAGAATCAGATATGGTTGTTTGGCACAGCAGTATAAAAGTATAGAGTTACAGTTCTTGGACATTGCACTCCTAGTGATCATCTGTTTACATTTTAAATATCAAGTCAGTACTTTGTATAATATTTGAGTAATGTTCCGGACTAGAAAAGCAAAATAAACCAAAGGGAGATAATGCAAAAATGAACCAGGGCAATAACTCTGCAATCCTTTAGACAACTCAAGTGAAATTTATTACACTAACCTCTCCACCTGATTATCAATGTACAAACAAAATTTGAACCGAGTTGGTTAAGAAATGTAGTAGTTCACGTCACAAGATATTTAAAGTCGAATCAGGAGCAATTACTCTGAAATCCTTGTGGGAACATGGTAAAATTTGCGTCTTGCACATCTACTGCTTTCTCAGGAATATTTATGCCAAGTATCAGGTGAGCTGGACTGAAAGTGAAGGAGTTAACAGGACAAGATTTTGCTGACAGACCACATGACCGACGGACCGACTGTCCAACCAATCAACCGACTGACAAACCAACCGACCGACAGGCTGATTCCAGTATACCCCCTTCCGTTTGCGCTAGTATAAAAAAATGGTTGTTTGACAGGGGTTTTCATTTCAAAACAAAAATAAATCAATAAAAACCTAGTATCATAAATTAATTAATCATTAATTAATATAAAGTCTTAAGGATTTTAGGACTAGGTTGCTAACGCTGTTCTAGGGAAGAACACATTTTGGATTTTTTTTTAATTTTGTTTGCAATATGAGACATACATATTTTTGTAATAATGAAAATCAGTAATTCAAGTACATGTGTGTGTATATATATATTAAAAAAATGTAATTAAAATCTCTCGAGAAGGACGCACGATTTAAAAATATATGCGTCCCATTGGGCGCATGCAAATTTAATACATTGAAACTCGAAATATCATGCTTTGTCTGTACCGTTCAATCAGTTCCAACTTCATGATAGTCCAGGGTTTTCCGTATGCACGTGCGACTATCCTGCCGATGTGCAACCTGCTTTGATTTTGCCATCATATCATAATCCCTACTGCAACCCACATTTACATGCATAATAATCTTGCATTAATTCTACCAAATTAGTGATAGCACTTATTACATCATTAATATTCGAAAAAAAAAATGTTTAAGAATCAACCGTTAAATTTGAAGGGAAAGATTTAAATGAGTGTCATTAAAAAGACGAAAATGTATTGGCCCAGGAATGATCATATGTATGCCGAACTCGAAAGGTAGCCAGAAAATAAAGAAAATAAAAGAATGGATTTACTTTCCAGAGCAAAATTGTGTATTTTTTCTGTATCAATGTCTGTTAGTCTGTAATTTGGGTCATTGTGTTAAAAATTAATGATCGAAATCCAGCTCGGGCTGTCCTTCGCTATAATATAATCTTAACGGAGCCGTATTTAAATGGAGATTTGAGATTTTGATTGTTACGTTACATTTTGAGTATACTTAGTTCATGTTAATTTTAACATCAATGAACTAGCAGTATAATCGGACATTTGTTAGGAAAAGATCACCTGTAATTTGATGGTCGTCGCATTACGACTGAATATGTTCAGCTTCAAAAACAAAAACAGCAAGATGAAAAAAGAAAGAGCAGTGCTGTTTTGGGTTAAAAAAAACGTTCTTTCAAAATGCATCCACATACCATCTCTCCAACATCTGTTCAGCATTTACTTTTTCCTATTTTTTTATTAACAAAAATAAAAAAAAATAAAAAAATTAAGCCACAGGCATAACAGAAAAGAGAGCATTCAGATTTTGAAAAAGACAATTATGTACTGATTTTACTTATCTTTGTACTTGTCTTTAGGTTGGCTCTATTTATCTATTACCGGTGTTTTTGCAGCGTTCTCTGACAAATCACATGCATTTTGACCGTTGGACTGACTTATTTGCCAGCTCAACTAACCAAATTAATTCATTACGCCAGGAATATTCTCTACACCTCCGTGTCACACAAGCACTCAGTCTCGGTGTAAACATGCCATGTAATCCATTTGTGTAATGAATGTACTTAGATATCCAGTGTGGTTTAAATGTCATATCCAGCTTTATTCACTTCTACAAGTTATTGTTAAGGTTTATGCCGAGTAAATCCGTTTGATTATAAGTAGAACATTGTATTTTGAAAAGTTTGAATCTGCGCACGCCTAACTGTATACACTTGGACGGCCATTTTGTATTTATTATTTCCGGTTGTTGTTATGGTGCTGGTGCTCTGTGTACTGTACTATACTTAAACTTTACAGCAAATTTGATAAATAATAGAAAAAGATCAAACCAGCCATGAGTTCAGTACGCGTTCATCTTCTCAAAATGTAAGGAAGACATTGAGGTTTATATTCAGTCCAAATATCAGTTTCTGGAAGCGATGTAATACGTATTTGAAACTTGCCGCCAGTGGTTCGAATCTTTGGTTCGCCATAGAACCTTTGCATTCCAAACTTAAAAAAAAGGGACACCGGCATGCACAACAAGAGCGTAACATATTCATTTTGTGAAATTATGATGAAAATCGGCCGAGAAATAATGGCTGTAGACCACAAACTTTTTGTCCTGACGTCAAATCTGATGATATATGACGTCTCATGAATATGAAATTCAATGCATTCAAAAGAACATGGTTTGATTTATATGCTATTAAATTTCCATGGTCCTGGGATCTTTACAACATATATACATTTACGCATAGATATCAAAAATTCTTGTCGATCTTATGAAGTCATATGACGTCAAAAAACGTTCATCTTCACATGACTCTTTGAGACTTTTAATTTGTACAAATACAGCTTTCTAACTCATCTGGAAGCGATTTTAAAGGTATTTCAAATGTGAGGTCAAAAAACATTCATCTTGGATTCGCTATAAAACCTTTGCTTTTACGAATTTTGAAAAACGGACAACGGGATGCACAACTAGAGCGTAACATATACATTCTGTGAAATTTTACTGAAAGTCGGTCCAAAAATGATGGCTGTAGACCGCGTACAAACTTTTTTAGAGGACGTCAAGTTTGGCGTCAAAACACGTCATGGGTAAATAAAAAAACATTCACATGCAAAATGTGATGCATATGCTATTTAATTTTCAAGGTGCTCGGACGTTTGCAACATATAGGAGTTTACAAGTAGAAATTAGAAATTATTTTTCAAATTATGAGGTCATATGATGTCAAATGACGTTCATTTTCACAGGATATAAAACACATTTGGAGACTCATAATCTATCAATACATCAGCCCCCTAACTCATCAGGATTCGATTTCAAACGTATTTGAATTTTGACGTCATTGGTTCGAATCTTGGATTGGCCATAAAACATTTGTCCTTTCGAATTTGAACAAGAGGGCCAAGATGGCCCTAGATCGCTCACCTGAGAAAAGTATCATTCATTGCCTGTACAAAACAGATTGCTTTAGAATTAAGATGATGAGGTGAAACAATGTTCAGGAATTTTCTGACCCCATCCACAAAAGATATCATCATGACAAACAATCTGACCAAGTTTTGAGGAAGATTGCATCAAAACTGTGGCCTTTAGTGTGTAAACAAGATTTTTCTAAGATTTGACCTATTGACCTACTTTTCGGTCCGGCCCCAGCCCATTTTCTAAAGGGTTCAAGATATCATCAAGACAAACATTCTGACCAAGTTTGAGGAAGATTGGATTAAAATTGTAGCCTCTAGTGTGTAAACAAGATTTTTCTAAGATTTGACCTACTGACCTACTTTTTGATCCAACCTGACCCATTTTCGAAAGGGTTCAAGATATCATAAAGACTAATATTCTGACCAAGTTTGAGGAAGATTGGATCAAAATTGTGGCCTCTAGTGTGTAAACAAGATTTTTCTAAGATTTGACCTACTGACCTACTTTTTGATCCAACCTGACCCATTTTCGAAAGGGTTCAAGATGTCATCAAGACAAACATTCTGACCAAGTTTGAGGAAGATTGGATCAAAATTGTGGCCTCTAGTGTGTAAACAAGATTTTTCTCAGATTTGACCTACTGACCTACTTTTTGATCCAACCTGACCCATTTTCGAAAGGGTTCAAGATATCATCAAGACAAACATTCTGACCAAGTTTGAGGAAGATTGGATCAAAATTGTGGCCTCTAGTGTGTAAACATCAAATTGTTGACGGACGACGGACGACGGCCGACGGACAATCAAGTATCCCAAAAGCTCACCCTGAGCTATGCTCAGTTGAGCTAAAAACCGGACACCGAGATACACAAGAGCCTTACATACACATCCTGTGAAATTTTGATGAAAATCGGCCGAGAAATAATTGCTGTAGACCGCATACTAAGTTTTTTAGACGACGTCATCTTTGACGTCAAAACACGTTATAGGTAAATAACAAACATTGAATTAGAAATTAGAAATTATTTTTAAATTATGAGGTCATATGATGTCAAATGACGTTCATTTTCACAGGTTATTAAGCACATAAGGAGACTTATAATCTATCAAAAAATCAGCTCCCTAATTCATCAGGATTCGATTTAATATGTATTTGAATTTTGACGTCATTGGTTCGAATCTTAGATCGGCCATAAAACATTTACCTTTTCGAATTTGGAAAAATGGACACCGGGATGCACAACAAGAGCCTAACATACACATCCTGTGAAGAAATACCACGTGACCGTGACGTCACTAAAAGCGTCAACTATAAGACAAAACTAATCATTAGGCTCCGCTTGAACATAGGAAATTACCCGTAAGAATTTCATTTCTTCGTCGCTTTTAATGGGACAAGTGTCAGTCTAAGGAAAAAAGAACTTCTTTTATACGTATCTGAAATGAAATTTGATCTCAGTGGTTCTAATCTTGGATTACCCGTAAAACCTTTGCCTTTTCGAATTTGGAATAACGGACACCGGTAGGCACAACTAAAGTGTAACATACACATTCTGTGAAATTTTAATGAATATCGGTCCGGAAATAATGGCTGTAGACCGCGTACAAACTTTTGTAGACAACGTCAAAGTTGACATCATATGACGTCATAGGCATAAGAAATTCAATGAAATGAAATATTCAGTATTTTAAATATAGGCTTTTAATTTTTCATGCCACTGGGACCTTAGCAACATAGAGAAATTAACGGGTAGATATAAGAAATTCTTTTTTTACCAGGCTTTTTACCGTATGACGTCATGTGACGTCAATTGACATTCCTCGTCACAGAATAAAAAGAAGTCATCGAGACTTATATTCAGTCTAAATATCAGCTTTCGAACTTATCTGGATGCTATTTTATACGTATTTGAAATTTAACTTCAATCGTTCGAATCTTGGATTCCCCATAGAACCATTACCTTTTCGAATTTAGAAAACTGGATAACGGTGTACACAACTAGAGTGTAGCATATACATTCTGTGAAAATTTGATGAAAATCGGTCCAAAAATAAAGGCTATAGATCGGGTGAAACCTTTTTGTCCTGACGTGTAGATATCAGAAATTCTTTTTTTTTACTTTATGTCGTCATATGACGTCAAATGATGTTCATCTTCATAGATTGTAAAACACACTTAGAGACTTATAAAATCTCTAAATATCAGCTTTCTAACTCCTCTGGAACCAATTTTATACGTATTTGAAATTTGACGCCAATGGTTCGAATCTTGGATTGGCCATAAACCTTTACCTCTTCGAATTTGGTTAAACGTACAAGGGATGCACAACAAGAGCGTAAAATACACATTCTGTGAAATTTTGATGAAAATCGGTCCTGAAATAACGGCTGTAGACCTCGTACAAACATTTTTAGACGACGTCAGGTTTGACCTCAAAACAGGTCATAGGCAATAAAAATCATATAAGTGCAAAATGTTTAATGTGTAGCATATACTATTACATTTTGAAGGTGCTCGTACGGTTGCATATTGAAACATATAAAAGTTAACATGTAGAAATATGACGTCATATGACGTCAAATGACGTACATCTTCGCATAATGAAAATAACTCTTGGAGGCTTATATTCTGCTCCTTAACTAATCTGAAACGATTTTATATGCATTTGAAATTTGACGTCGGTTCGAATGGTTCGAATCTTGGATTCGCCATAAAACCTTTGCCTTTTTTAATTTGAAAACACGGAATGCACAACTAGAACGTAACATACACATTCTGTGAAATTTTGATGGAAATCGGTCAAGAAATAATGGCTGTAGAACGCGTACAATCGTTTGTAGACAACGCAAAATGTGACGTCATATGACGTCATAGGCATATAAAAATCATTGAAATCAAAATTTCAGCATTCGAAGCATATGCCGTTAAATTTTCATGGTCCTTGATCTCTTGCAACATATTGAAATTAAGGCGTAGAAAAGAAGAAAAAACGAATAATAAGAACTAGATTTCGTTTGTCCCGAACAAACGATAGGACTTTCTGCTCTAATGACCTTAATGTCATTGTGACCTTGACCTTTGACTTTATTACCTCATAATAGGTGTCATATACACGCCGTGGGCAAAGTCCCTACCAAGATTTGCAGACAAAGGCTGATTTCTTCTTAAGTAATACATAAAAAAAGATTTTATATTAAGTGTCACTTTGATCCTGACCTTTGACCTAATGACCTCAAAATGTTAAAAAAGGATTGTGAACTGGCCATCGACAATATCCCTTCTAAGTTTCACAAACTTAGCCTTATTCATTCTCAAGGAATTCAGCAGACAATGATTTTTATATTAAATGTCACTGTGACCTTGACTTTTGATCGAATCACCTAAAAATGCATAGGGGTCTAAAACTGATAATAGGCAATTTCCCTACCAAGTTTTAAAAACCTATGCTTATTCCTTCTCAATTTATTGTGCGGACAGGGGATTTACACAAAGTGTCAATGTGACGTTAACCTTTGACGTTATGACCTCGAAATCAATAGTGATCATCCACTATCCATGTCAACCTCTCATCTAAGTTTGAAGACAGCACACATATAAGTTATCAAGTTATTGAGTGGACATTGATATGGCTAACGGATGGACAAATGGACAAGCAACTTATCATTATAAAGAGCGTATAATAAAACTTGGTACCGTAAGAAATCTCTTACAATATCAATTCGTTCATTTTCTTATCATTTTCACCTATCTGTAACGGCTTTTAGTAATAGATAACCAAAGGACCACTGCAAAGGGGCATAAATGACTCTTCTAAATTCTTATTTTTCTTGTAACTCCATTATATGATGTCCAATTTCAAAAACCTAGGTACTGTTAGAAAGGTCTTCAAATTCCCTTAATTTCACACGCTTTATATATGGATGTATCTTTAAGCACTTTTAAGATATGGATAGTGATACCTCTAGAAAACTGCAAAAATCGACAAAAATATGTTCATTTCGTTTTGTTTTCGCCCTAAAAATTAATGAATCCTAGGCCAGTCTTTAAAATTTAAACTCTGTTAGAATGGCAAAGGATCGTTCTTCAAATTATATTCATACCCTAATTTACAAAAATCAATGTTTCTTTAGATATAAGCAGTTAAAGGCTCTTGGGGTAACACTATTTTCGTTTTTCTGCCAAAACTCAACTGATCCAACCCCGATCATCAAAAACTAAATATCATCTGGGTGATCTTTCAAAGCTCTACAAATTATACCCATAGTGTATTGATAGAATATTTATCGTTTTTGAGATATTTAAGGCCGAAGAATAAAACGATAACCAAAATATAACCTTGAATTTGTGATTTTCCGGAAACAGATATCACCATGTTCGACGGGACACGAGGTTGCACATTAGTTGAAAGTTACATGTAAATCGATCAAAAAATAAAGACTGCAGGGCCTAAAAACAGCTTATTTCAAATGCAAAATTGCTTATTACGTTCCGACGTTAAATGACGTCATACGACGTCAGTTGTCATGGAATACGAAGAAGATCTCAAGACACATACGCTGTCCAATTACATGCTTATAGCTCTTCAGGGGCCTTTGTAATACGATATTATGTTTTTAGGACCAAAGTTCAAATCTCGATTTTGACATAAGAACTCGAGCTTTTGGATTTTGAAAAGTTAAGTAAGTACGCACATCAACATCCTAATATACACTTTCTGTGAAAATACTAGGCCACCCGGATTAGAAATGTCAGCTGCAGAGCGCCAACAATATTTGTAGCATTTTTTCAACTGTGACGTCACATGACATTATATGAAGATAAAATTGTTGCATTCAAAAGGGTCAAAGTCACTGTGTTTACTGTTAAAATTTCATACGGTTGGCTTATAAGCAACCTGTTTTATTTGAACCTCAAAAGAAGGAATAATAATAAAAAGAAAAAACATAACAACACAATAGATCCTTTTACTTGAGTAAGAAAGCCCTAATAAACATACAAACCCAATAGGTCGTTCTGCTTAACCTTGACCTTTGCGATTTTCCGGAAACGGAGGTCACCATGCACGGTGTGACATGAGGTTGCACATTAACTGAAAGTAACATGCCATCTGTCAAAGAATAAACCCTGCAGGTCCTAAAAGCCGCTAATTTCGAAAGCAAAATTTCTTATCACAATGTGACGTCAAATGCCGTCACACGAACGTCAGTTGTCAAATAATACAAAGAAGACTCAGGACACATATGCATCCATTTTCACGCTTCTAAACTCATCAGGAGCCTTTGTAACACGAAAATTATATTTTTATGAAAAAGTTCGAATCTCGATTTTGACATTAAATCTCAAATTTTTGGAATTTTGAAAATTCAAGAATGTTTGCACATCTACATCCCAACTTACACCTTCTGTTATTATATCAAAGTGACAATGACTCTGGTGAGGTGAGCTAAGAATTAATAGTTTCTTAGAAAAAGCAATCAAGTGATTAGGACTAACTGCAGAAGTGCATGAAAGAACGGTATAAAATTAATTCTTATTTCTCATCTAACTTCCTTATATATGCCAATTATAAAAAAGAAAGGCCTTTATATTTCCAAATTTCACGTGTTTCATGTTTCTACTTTTCTGTTACGTGTTCTGGGATAAAGAACGTTATTGTTTAAGGAAATCGGCGAAACTATATTCATGTCTATTATTACCCATTCGACAAATAACTTTATAATTAATGGTCCGATCATTAAAATCTGCATACCATTCGAACCGCATTGCATCACGCTAATAATACTGTTTTTATGGTATTTTCAAAATTAACAGTTTCTTAGAAAAAAGCAATCAATGATAGGGACTAACTGCAGAAATGCATGAAATAAGGGTTTTTAAATGAATTTTATTTCTCATCTAATTTCCTTATCAATTAAAACGCTTGGTACCATTAG